>WEKY01015644.1:293688-344330 GCA_013390045.1 Picathartes gymnocephalus
GTATTTGTTTTGTGTTTAATGAATATCTTTTAAAAAACAAACAAAAAATGTTGTCTATTTCTTTTTTTCCTCAGCAAAAGGATGTAAAACCCACATAAACTGGATTTGGGTGGATTTTTGGGTTTCCTTTTCATGGCATTAGAGTATCTCATTCCTTCCTTTAAAACACGAAGCAAACTGAAGTCATTACTTTGTAAAGAATGAGGGCTGAAATTTAGAAAAAGCAGAGGGAACAAAAATTAGTAGAGTTAAAAAGATCACAGACAGATGAAAACTGACTTTTGTTTTGTTAATTTAGCACCTACTTTTTTGATCAAGGATGGTGTCCCTCAAAGTGCACAACACAACTGGAGTCCTAAATTTTCCAGCTGATTCATGAATGCAAACATGGCTTAAGACCTATGCAAGACATATATGACATTTGTAGGTCCAGTGGAAATATGTGCAAAATTATTCCTCTCCTGAGTTCACCAAAGACATAAGGATGCTATTTGCTGTGTGTAATGCAGACACAGCCAAACATTCCCTTGTCGCAATGTAGCGAGGAGCAGTCTCATAGCAGAGGATATCTGTGCAGAATGCTGACTGTAGAGCAACTACTAAAATAAACTGCTAACATATACTATTATAGTAGTAGTATATATACTAAAATATACTACTATATATACTACTAAAACATAAAAAAAAAATTAAAAAGTGCTTGATTATCATATTTAATTTATGAACCTACAAATCAGATGAGCACTCAAAGCAGTTTGGGAGTGTACTTCTCTTTCGAGGAGGTAAATTACACTAATTAAAACACTTGTTCTACCACAATTCTATGAGATCTTGAATGAAAAACAGAAAAGCAAGCAGGTAAGGCAAAAATACAAAGCATTTTATCTGTCTAAATTTCAAGGGCACAATGCTTTTAACTGGCAAATTTAATTTCTGAATGCCCTTGGGATACAAAAACTTCTGAGCCTCACAGAAGTGAGGCAGTGGTTATAAACTGTCTAGTGAAAAGCAGATCCCAAAACACCAGGCAGCTGCTTTTTATTTCTGATGTCACCAAAACCCAGACCTTTTTCATTCTGCTGATAAGTAAGTAACATTTATATATAAGAACTTACAGCAGGAATTTCCATCACCCAACCTAGTATTTACAACTAGAGTATACAACCCCTCAGTGTAGCCTACTTACAACTGCCTATAAGAGAATTCATTACATTCTGTGCATTAACCTCGTTCTGCCTGTTATGATTCACTCTTAGCTGCTGTGTCTGATGGCTATTGGTTTTGTGTCTTTTATCTTAGAAACAATTAATTTTCCTCTGCCTGCAATATGTGCTTATTGTACAGAATAAATGTGCCCCAAACAAAAAGGTAGAAACCTAACATGAATTTAAACATTGTCTATCACATAAAAGTAAGAAATGCAGTCCTGAATTACTACCTATTTTGTTGTTAAACTAAAGAGGGGCAGAGAAGGATCCCGCATTGGTTCCCAAAATTGGCAATATTGGATTAAAATGAAGTCAAGAATTTTCTGTGTATAAACATAGTCATTATTAAAGTTATGGAACAACTGAGCTACATTTCTTACCAAGTTTTGAACAGTTTTGATATCATGAAATTTGGGATTGAAACTAGGATTACAGCTTCTCCTCTCAAGAGGAGAAGTATGATCCAGCTCTTGGTAGAAGAGGTTTTCTTGTTTTATCAGCAAGCTGCTCTTAGGCTGATTTCTAGAGTAATTCCACTGGTTATTACTTTTTCATCACAGTATCATTTCAAAAAGTTAGGTTTAACAGTAAGACTTCAAGGCTTCTCTTGAAATGAACAAGTAAAACTGTCAAGGTGACAAAAAAAAAAAAAAACCTGTTCTAAACTATCCAAGAGTCACTTCATAAAAAATCTGAAACTTAATCAATGTGTAAGTGAATGACAAAAATATTAATAATTTAATTAATTTCTTTCATGTACTTTTAACAGCAGCAATAGCTTTTTAAATTCATAAATTAAATCAATGCAAAGTTGCATTCATCAGCTCTATATAAAAATTCATTCTATTAATCATCAGAAAAGAACGAATAAAGTTTGACATGTAGCATGTTCACTATAAAGTCCTTTCTGAGCATTATGGAAGTCTCACAGAAGAGCTGAATTTTGAGGAAAAAAATAAGTCAGGAAGACCTTCTGATGGACAGGCACTGGGACAGAAAACCCCACAGAAAGAGATAAAACACCATAATAACACTGCAAAAAGTTCAAACCCATTGACTCATACGTGAAAATAAGAATGATTATTCCTGATTTCTAACACTGGCAGAAAAGTCAAATATGAAACTGGGATTGGATTTACCTTTGCATCAAGGGATCAGTCAGTGAGTGACGAGGAGCGGAAAAACACTGGGGGCAAGGAAAACATAATGCCAAGAAATATGCAATATCCCATCCAGTAATCATATTCAGATGTATCCAGATGTTAATGCAGTTTGAAAGTAAGCACTGCATTTATTTTTGCATTGACTCTTCTCTTTTCCAAAACCTTCTCAGGCACAGGAATGGCCAGGGGAAGGGGAGCTCAGCTGCCTGGGAATGGAGGAGCTGGCAGCCACCAGAGCAGCCTTTCCCATCAGTGTCTCTGCTCCCCTGGGAGTTCTGGGACCAAATTCTTTAATATTGCCTTCTGGATGAATGTCTGCTCCAAGAGAACAATCTGAGAAAAACTCTACCCAGATACAACTACTACCACATCTGATCCAGTAATGGATTTTACAGGAATCAGTATAAAACCTTTCTTTGCCTTGCTTTGCCTATATTTACATACAAAAATGTTCATGTCAATGTAAGCATTTCTTTCCTGATCAACAACAGAAAAGGGGAAAAAAAAGGAAAAAGAGAGAGTGAAGGTGACAGCACTCACTGTTTCTTTATAAATTTTTATTAGAAATCCTCTCCTCAAGGTAATTGGATGATTTCTCTTTTCCACAGAGCTGAGACAAAGAAACGACAGAGAAATATAAAAATATGTCTGTGACAGAGTGTAGAAATTTAACAGAAGGATTTGGAAGTACCCTGGAGAGGAAAGAAAAAGATAGATTTAGTTATTTTTACAGTTCAGTGCTGTTAAAGTTTTATAATAGTGAGAAATAAAGCAGAATTCATGTTTATGTTGGTTTGAAAATGTTGAGAAGGGAGGCTTTTAAATTTATCATTAATAATACCTTCTTGAGATCTTTCCTACAGGCAATTTATTGGCCTTAAAAAGTACACTGTGCCTTTAGAGCTTCAGAGATTTTCCTTCCTGGATCACCCAGACTTGCATGAGTATCCTGAGGTTCAACACAACCCAGGCTATGCTGCTGTGGAGCCTTCACAGCCAAAGAAAGAGTCTGCGTCTCTGTGACAGGGACTGGAAAGGATCCCAAATGAAAAAGAAACTGGGGGAACTGAGTGAACCATGAAACTGTCTAAATGTATACATTAGATTATGTGAAACACTAACATATCTTTTGGCCAGTAACTTGACATCTTTAAGTCTGATACTTAAGCCTGATGCTTTTATTGTTTGGATATGAAAAATGTCCATTGAGATGGATGGCTGCAGGCTTGGGGTTTTTTTGGGGGTTTTGTTTTTGTTGTTACTGTGGTTTAGTTTGGTTTTTAATTCTGGAAACTTCCACTGCAAGTCATTTGGCTGATTCTCAAGGACAAGGTAAAAATGACAACCAGCTTCTAGCTCCTGATTTCATTGCAAGCGATAGGGATTCAATGCTGTGGGGACCCAACCTTCCTGAAATTAGGTATGGAATAAACAAAAGCAAATATATTCAGATTTCCATATGCTCAAAATAATAACCAGAGCTGAATTGCAGTAGTTCCACCTATTTCTGATGAACAGGGAACCCTGCAATAATTAGAAAATCCAATAGTAAGGTATACGCATGACTTTTACATCCAAACTTTTGCTTTTGCTTCCACATTATTTTGAATGAGGCTAGGCACAGTGGGGCTAAGGTAGAATTGTACTGATATGTAGAGGAAGAAGGCTATTCTAAATGAAATATAAACAAAATAAATGAAGGTCAGTGGTCCAAAATATTTTGTCTTAGTCCCTTGATATTAAAATAATCAAATGGTTATGTTGTATAAATGTAAAGAAAGTGAATTACCATATGATGATGACATGAAATAAATACCTTGAAGTTTCTCTTCCACTCTCTAAACAAATATAAAATTACATACATTTTTTAATTATTAAGGAAATTAAGACATTGTGTCTGCTGGTTTCACATAGACCTCACTAGGTATAAAATCAATGCCTCTGATATCATTTTGACTGGCAGGGTATGCAGGAAACATCTATTTCCTATGCCTTTTCCTGAAAAGGGCAGCTGACAGCTAGAAGGTAGAACTATTGTACTTGACTGTGAGGGCATAGGTTTAGTTAGTCATTCTGACTGGAGAGTACAGTTAAAGAAATTATTTTTGAAATTCTTATATGTTATCTTGTTTGGATGCCATATGTAAAATAAACTTTTTTTAAGCAATAGAACATAATTAGAGTTAAAAGAGATGTAGTGTATGGATTTACAATAAAAGCAACCACTTCCTTATCACAACATCTCGTTATGCTTATTTTTCTACACCAACTGAAAATGGCCAGAAAACTGAAGTCACTAGAATTTTATGCTTCTGTCTGAACACATTGAAAGTTTAACAATCAATAAAATTAAAGTCCCATTTCTAGACATGCTGAGCAAGCAAAGATCCCACCAACTTCAGTAGGCTCTGCAGTTCTCAACACCTCTGCAAACACAGAAAAGATTGGTTGAGTAACTAAAATATCCTAGACAAATACATGAGCAAATTTTAAAATTTTGCCCCAATTCTTTACATATAATAGACAATGGGACTGTTAGCTAGAAACCATATGTCTGGATAAAATTTGTATTCAATACATTTAGATTAATCACACTGAAAGACAGTGGAATAGAGAAATAAAAATCCTAGAGAACATAAAAAAAAAAAAAAAGAAAAAAAACCCAAAAGCAATAGAAAAGCAAGTGATGCACAATGGAAAAACAGAAGCTGATGCATTCCAAGAGTCTTACCTAGATTTTCTCCCACCTGTATGCATGGCCTGTCTGGGCAAAAAGTGACCCTTTCATTTATCACAGTACTACCATAGTGCCTGTGTGATATAGCTGTCTGTCTGGCATCAGAGTGACAATAAAACTGATAACTGTGTGGTTTATAATGTAAGAATCTGGAAACAGTACAAGTTAGAGCTGTTTAGCCAGTAACTAACTCTGTTACATACTGGTTCCTTCTCAAAACCTTTTGGGACTTTCCTAATATATAACCTTACCAGTAAAGTATGCTATAATGTGATTTGGCCTTTCTCCAGCCTGAAACAAAGAAGCCATAGTTTTGCTTAGGTCTATAGGTTAATCTTACTTCACTTTGCTCCACAAAATTAATTCTGAAAACATAAGAAATTAATTTTCCTGATCAGTTGTGCAAATATGATTAATAAAAGACATATTTTTTCTGTTTAAACATCACAGTGCCTTAAATATCTCTCCTGGTAGCCTGGAGACAAAGATTTGGCAGCAGTGCACAATGTATATCTGAGTGGTTTTGAACCATTGCAGAGATCAAACTGTACTTGCATAATCCGAGTTCCCATGGAAAGCTGTTCGACATTATCTGTCAGCCTCTTGCTCTTTATGGTCAGTGTAGGATGGATGTGTCAGGAGAGGAACCAACATCACAGCCCTGAACTCTGCAAGCAAGAGAGCTCAGGAGAGGGGGGAAAACAAAGAAAGAAAAAGAAGCTATTCAGTGGTAAAAGGAGTGCTACAGAAAACAGGAATTGAATTTCATTGAATACCCAGGTCTTGTTAGAGCTGCCTATAGTATGTATTTTCCTTCCATGTAATGTCTATGTGCACACAAAAAATATGTCACACGGCAGGAGGTCATTGCCACAAGTTAAATGATGTGATTTCAGCCAGTAAAATGTCTCATTCTGTAGTATACACTTTAAATACTTACATATTGTACATTACACTCTGCCATCGAGTTCTCATAAATGTGTTTTGTTCAGGTCACATTTTAAAGGGCCATCTACCCTCTGTATCCATTCACAGTATCTGCAAAACAGCATCTGGAAGACTGAGTAGAGCCACGTAAGGACAAACTTTTCTAAAATGGGTTGCACTAGCATGAGGTTGCATACACAATGTTAAAGGTGAAGGAGAAATACACCACAAGAGTGAAAAAAAAAAAAGGTGAAGAAGAAACCTAACAAAGTCAGGCTTCATTAGTATTCAGTACCAAATGACAGTGCTATTGGGAAAAGAGCTTGGTCAATGCAACATAAAAGTGATTAGAAATGTGGCTTCTCATAGGTTGGATGCTTAATAATTTCTGAAAGAGTGGAAGGGATTCAAACCACAGTTCGCTCATGTTTCTGCATGTGATGCATACAGTGTTTTCTGCAGGAGAGGACAACGAAGATGGAAAATGCATCTTTGCCTCAAAGATGAATGAGATGGGGAATCTGTGTGTAGAAGAAAGGGTAAGAAATGTCCTGAAGGGGGGTAGCTGCAGAGATTACATATGCTTCATGTAAGGCATGATTATTACTTTTCTTTTGGTGTAAAGCCTCAGTGTTGGCAGTTTTTCATTCCAGATGATCTAATCTCTTTCCAGTTCAGGTTTTTCTCCCCTTAGCTCATTTGTCATATACTGTAAATATGACAAATAATGATAGAGTGGAAACACTCAGAGCCCACAGAGGGCCAACATCATTCCTTATAATGGGTTCATCACACTCCTCTGCAGAAAATTGTTCAAGATCTTGTTAACTTGTGTTCAGTAGGTCGTCTGTGTCTGACATTTTGCCCTCTGAGTCCTGTTGCTTGGGAGAAGAAACTATTACACTTTGTAAAAGTACATGAATAGCTTCATTCTGTCTCAGGAAAAATGCATCCACACCTGTATGACAGCTGCCTTTGAATCAGGATGCAGCCCATGGAGCCCAGTTTAAGCAGGAATGTTTAGAAGATGGTCTGCACTGTTCATGCTGCAAATATGGGTCATCGAGAATATCTGGTACAGATTAGATCTGCACAGTCACCAAAAAAGATTAAGATCATCGGTTCAAATTCTTGCTTCAATAAACTTCTTTGGTTTCAGTGAATTATTCCCCATTTTCCAGCAAGAAGCCCCCCGGTGTTGGTTCTCAAACTCTATTCCTCAAGGGAATTCCTTCCTCCATTCTGCATACTCTTCATCCTTATCAGATTTTCCTTATCATGGAAAAATGTTTTCTTCCAATTACCAAATCTCTGAGAGCAAAGGAGAGCACTTAGGTCTTTGAAATATACCTTTCTTTGTGTGTGGCAGAAGCAAGTAACAATTCTGTATTCAGTCTCATAGAAATAACTAAAGCAATGCCCAGGAACTTCCTTCAGCAACGTGACAGTTTCTGTAAGCAGTCACATCTAATGCAGCAAAGAGATCCAACAGTTTGAATGGGAATAAACGGATGTCGTGAGGACTACTTCTGTAAAAATGAGATTATTTCAGTGACACCATCTTGACATGAAGCCAGACCAAAATATTTACCCCAAATTCTGGCAGTAGTTCAGATGTCCATGCTGCCACAGCATCTCATGAATGGCTTTGCATTGTACCCACCTCTTCCCCTTTGAAGCCCTAGGATAGGACTTTTTTTCTTCTACCAACTACATATTAAACTCTTATAGTGATTTAAATTCTTACACCATTTAATGAGCTAAATGTGACACAAAAGTTCAAATTATTTTAAGGACTCAGAGAAGATTTCAGTTTTAAAGTACCCCAGAACTTATTCTTAAAAAGGTTCCAAACCTCCACCAGCTGCCTGTCTCCCATGCAGGGTTGTAACAGAATCCCAAACATCACCCAGTTCCACATGAATTTAGGAATCTGTGCCTCTCAGTCTCACAACCCTGGTCACAGTCACAATTTCAAATGTCTTCCATGCCAGAGCAGAAGACAGTGACAGCAGCAGCAGTAGCTTTCTAAAGTTGTCACATTGCTAATCCTCACTCATTTATAGCATCCTCTACCTCCTTTGATGCATGAGTTTGACATCAAGAATATCTATTTCTTTTCCGTAGTTAGCTTAAACTTGAATACAATTTTCATATGAATAACATTTTGTCTGGCCAAAATGTTTTCAATATTTTTTTTTTCTTCCAGTAAAGAAGTGGCTTTTTGACTGGTAAGAATTAAAGATCAAAAAGATCAAAAACTTAACAAAAAGTTCTTCAGTTTTTGATTAAGAGGAATCAAATGTTAGGGATGAGATCTGTGTGTGTGCATGAGTGGGTGGTTTGTCAAACATTCATGGAAAAAGAAAATGATAGCCAAACACATTCTTCCTAACACTTTCTGTTTGGTGGATGAAATGTTATTAAAATATTTCCTGATTCTCCTCTTTTCAGTAACATAGACAATTCTCCTTTCCACTGAACTTCTAAGGGTTTTTGCACCAATTTTGATAAGATTTAGAAAAATACTTTTGCATTTTCACTGTTTCAATAAATATGCATTTGTACAAAGATTATAGTAATAAATGATACATAGTCATAAAATACCATATAGTCTATTTTTTAAAGATAAGGAATTCTTAACTAATTTCAACCCATTTATTTGTGATAACTAGACTCTAATATGCATGAATGGTTGACATCCATCTGAAGTTTTGCCAAGCTAATTATTTATAAAATTTCTTTTACGAATGCATTGTCTGGTATCAAAAAAGTTGTAAATCCATGTTTTAACCTATTCTTTAGCTGAAGAAGATACTGCAACACTTTTCTTTTTCTGCCCACCTGCTTTCATAAAAAAATATATATGGGGACTGAATAATGTTCAAGATCTCATCCCTTTTGTCAGATAGAGAAACTGGGTGACAGATTCACAATTTATTGAGAAACTGAGAGTGAGGAAGCACAGGCAAGCAGGCTGGTGCATACAGAGTGTGAGCATAAAGGTGTCTTTGCATAGGGAATGAATTTAAACGTAAGAGGAGGAACATAACATAGATGGAAGTGAGTTTGCACCCCACCATATCATTACCAAGAATTCCTTGTTAGTGCCACTGTTCGGTTTTTAATCTAAATTCAATCTTTCTACCTTTAATAATTTTTCTAATCTTGCAGTACTTAAAAGCTTGTGAAATACATAGAATACGTGGACATATGCAAAGAATATGCACCCTTCCTTTGACACCAAGGTGTCCACGGCATATATTTTCCTAAATTAGATGCTTCACTTAAGTGTCTAAACTTGGATGGAACAAACACATTCTAGAGTCCCCATGGTAAGAATATACCATAAAGTCACAGAATGGCCTGGGTTGGAAAAGAACTTAAAAATCATCTAGTTCCCACACTCCATGCTAAGGGCCAGGACGCCTTCCACTAGACCAAGTTGCTCAGAGCCCCATCCAACCTGGGCTTGAACTCTTTCAGGGATGTGGCATCCCCAGTTTTTTTGGGCAACCTGTTCCAGTGCCTCACCACCCTCACAGTACAGAATTTCTTCCTTACATCCAATCTAAATCTATCTGCTTTCAGCTTAAAGGCATTCTCCCTTGTCTTATCACCACCTGCCCTTGCAGAAATTCCCTCTCCAGCCTCTTTGTAGGCTCTCTTTAGGTAAATTAATGTTCTCTAAGGTTTTCCTGAAGCCTTCTCCTCTCCAGGCTGAACAATCTCAACATGTCACGTCAATATGGGCACTTTGGTAGCACTTTGCTGGACAAGTGCCTGTAAGGTTTATGCAACACAGGTGCTCAGTTAACTGAAGAGAACTTGAGATGTTGATTGGACCATAGTATGTGGAGGAAAACACATCTGACAGTTTCAAGGATTGTTCTGTCTGTCTCATGGTGGTGTAATGATGGCTAAGGACTAGATCTCGGGTGAGATACATTTGTATAGAGCTGGATGATTAGGGTAGCCCACCTGTCTCCCCAGCCAACAGTATGCACATGTGCCCATTTATCCCTTTTTCCTTGGCCTTGGAAAGAATGAAATTACTGATATTTTTCCTGGTGTTCATAGCATGGGCAAATGTTGACATCTTTCAAGCCTCAAAGAGTCACCTTAAAATATTAGAAATAACTTTTCTATGAGCATATCATTGTCTGTCTTGTATTCACCGTGCTTTTTTTCTATCTTCATTGAAGAAATTCAGTTGAACAGGGGACATAAGAAAAATTAGATCCATACAGATAAAGAAAACAAAAAAATCAATGCTGCTTCTCAGATGCCCAGATGGAATGTACTTAGCTCTTGTGCCACACTGATTTCAAGGATCATGCCAATTTCTTGATTTTGAAAATTTTAGAGGAAATTATTTTCTAAATCCAAGATTTTCAAAGACTATGCATGTTGCCTTCCCCAGTACAGACAGTACAGTTTGGCTGCTGGATATTTCCTATGTCTGTTGTGGACATTCAGTTTCTTGCATAAATAACTGTTCAGACATGAGTAGCATCATGGATTATCCTCTTCTATGCCCGTAACATACAGTTTATTTTCCCAAACATGGAAATGCTTTAGCTTATATGAAATCTATACTTTTAGAAGAAGCAAAAATTAGTGCCATACAAGATCAGATGTTCTTGTAGTCCTTTTAAATTAATATAATGAAAGCATATAGAGAATTTTAATGAGGACTCTAGCAGCAAGGTTAGGACAACTGCTAAAGGTTACGAGCTAAATTTGAGATTGTGGAAATATAAACTATATCTCAAAACTTTGCCAAAAATTTCATCAGGGATTGCAACACAAGGATTCCAGACAAAATTACTCCTCTTATGTAACCACTCAGAATTATGGCAACTGTTTCATGTAACTTTTCCTTTGGGGACTGTTTTACCCTTTTACGAATAACCTATATGGATTTGGGTCTTTCTGAATAGCTTCTGTCACCTTTGACATTATGTGAGTGTTCAGTCTAGAGTCCATAAAGTGAAGTGCCTGTACACATGGATTATTTCCATGAAAGAGACTGAGGAAGAGAAGCCTCAAGATGCTAAGGTGTACTTTGAAAATTAGGGTTTCTGTCCTTCAGAACCAAGAAAATCCTTCTGTAACCTGACTATGCAGTCTGCTTCTTAGTGGTGCTCTAAGTCAAAAGAGAAAACTACTAAACTGCAGCTCAGTTTTTACAATATGCTTGAGTTTCCCTTTTTCCTTGTGGAATATTCCTTTTTATTCCAAAACAATGGAAAATCCTGTCAAATCCAGATACCAGGTTCCTCTGATTTCTTCATGATCAGCCTCTAAACCCTGTTTTCCTCCAGTCACGTCCTTTCTATACTTCCTGAGCCTATTGATCCTCACCTACACACTGTGGCACTGATATGCCCCTGATGCTGCAGCTGACAGGAGTCAAACCTTCTGGGGTGAATTAGCTTCAGCTTCAAGTTGGCAAGTAGTAGATAGAAAATAAATGGGTTTGGGAGCTCTGGGGACATTACTGGTGCTGTGTTAAAGGAGCCAATGGAAAACAAATACAGCTAAATGAAAGAAAAGCTATTTACTTTCCTTCATCTAAGCTTTGCTTTCAGGCACAAAAAGAAGTGGAATTGGAGAAGGGGAGGAATCCAGGTCAGGAAATGATGCCCCCAGAGTCACACAAGATATGAAGTTGAGCCTGAGTATAATTTGGCTCCTGCATTTAACTGCGTTAGGCCAATAAACCATTTTTATTACTACACACAAAGCAGAGTTGCCAGCTATCTCTACTTTTACCGAAGGCCATTAATTTCTTTTTAAAATATAATGCATTCCTCTCTGAAAAAAAGCTCTCATTAAGCATAAATTTTAAGTTTAGAGAGATGTAGTTACATATGAGCATTTAAAAATAATATCCATTATTATTCACTTTTTGGCACTATTTCATACAGCCCTTCAACATATATTTTAAATGTTTAAATCAAGCCAAGGAATTAGTTTAGAAAGCCTCTTTTTTTTAAGCAGATGACTTTCCCTAAAGATTTCTAAGTCAGCACTTGGAAAAACGTGGGGTCATGTCAGTGAAATGTATGCTTTGTTTCAATAAATTCATTAGCAGGTGGGTCGTTTACTCTGATGCAAAGTGCCAAGTTATAGAGGTCAATGGATTTATAAGGTTCAAAGAGGAGATTTTACAGCCCCAAAGAGGGATGGCTGGCATGAGGAATTGCTCCACAATTGTGAGCTCTTAGAGTCAGAGCATATTCCTGACCAACAAAAACTAGTCTGGCACCAAGAAACTTTGTTCGTGGAAGGTTTACTCCATAGATATAGTTCACATAAATAGTACTAGAGACCATTATTACTATTATTACTATTTATTTATATTGCAGAGGTGCCCAGAGGCCCCACATGGGATCATCTTCCAGCTGTGTTTTGGACTACATGAACACTAAGAGAGTCTACCTTGAAGGCAAGGTGAAGTTATCATAAGTGATATATGAAGAGATAAAGATAAGATATAAAACTTAAAACAACTTTATAGTGAGATTTATACACATGATACATTTAAAGATCTGTCCCCACAGTTTGTTCTATTTTATGGAGATTATTCTGGGGAAAATATCTAATGGTGAAGGAGGTAGTTTTCTGCTCACTGCGGGAAGGGTTTTCTTCACTTCAGAAGCAGCACAGGAGTCATGCACAGAAAAGCAAAGAATTGCCTTGAACACAACTGCAGGGCAATGGCAACTGTGTAAAACCTTTGCAAGGAAAAGAAAATCAATTTTTAAGGTTTGAGGTTTGGTTACAAGCCAAGAAACTAGATTCTGCTCAAGGTTTGCTGAGCTTTCCAAATCCTCTCACAATGCTAGGAGAGGTTTGCAGGGAAAGTAGGCTGACATATGGTTTACAATGGATTATGCATAGTCTTGATTCAGTTCTTAAGGTTTGAGATGAAATTCCTATTGGTCTTTGAGGTTTATTCAAATCAAAATGATGGGCTGTAAACCCACTAAAGCCTGTTAAAATGATTCACATGAATCTCTGCAAGCTGAAATCAGACAGTTGCAAAATAGAGCCCTAAGAAATTTTTGAATCATTGAGAACAATAGGAGTTTTGATCCTGACTTGATTTAGAGCATCAATAGAGGTAAATTTGGCCTTAAAAGCCATAAGTAGAAATAGAAAATGCAAGAATCACCCAAAGAGTAACGATTATGCAAAGGCCAGCTAAACATCCGTTGGCAGCTGTAGTCAGTGCTGGAGTTTCCACCAGCAGCACAGCAATTTCCACTAAAGCATCAAAAGATTAAGATGCCCTTCTATTGTCTTCAGACATTTGTTCCATTCAGAAATATGATGTTCATACTTCTCAAAGCTAAAGTTAACCCTAACCATAACAACTGAACTTTCACATGATGATTATTGGTCTAAATAATGAAAATTCCAATCCTGAAAAAGGCAACTATATACCCATTTAGAAAAAAAATTATATATATAATATGTATATATATATATATATACACAATTTTTCAGGGCTTTCTTAAAATTCAGTTATCATCAATAAAAATTAAATCAGCCACCACATATTAAATTATTGACTGCTTAGAAATAAGTATAATTAGGAACACTCTGCAAAGTGAAATATGCTCACAATAGCCACTCTGTTTTTTACTTTAAAGAAATTAAATTAAAAATCTATTTTAAATCCTTTCCAGCTGAAAAAAACTATTATATATATTCTGCCATATATTTGATATGTCTATTGCACTTTTGTTAAGTAACATGAGTGTATCTGTCATGGGTTTCCTAAATGTGCAAAAATGAGTAGGTTTCTGATTGCAAACAATATATGGCATGAAACCAGAAAAAAATTAAAGCTTTATATATAGCAAGGAGATAGTTTTGCCATTTCATTTTCTCCATGATTTATACAGCTATTATGTCACAATACAACTAAAAACTGCTCTTAGGCTCTGTTTTTTCTTAAAAACAATTGCTATTACTCTGAGGTAGGAGATTCTGTATTAGCTGAATGTTGGAATAGTCCCCTGCCTCCCACTCTGTCTATTAAGAAAGCTCACACCTCATAAATAAATGCAGCTAATAAAACAAAAGCTCTCTTTTTTTTTTTTTTGCCTTATCAAAAACAGGCAAATGTAGAAAAGTTACATTTGCTATTAACACATGGGTTGTGAAAGAAGTGTTTGACTAGAGCAGTGGTACCACAGCCCAGAGAAGAACTTTGAAGGCAAAGCTTTGGCTGCACTGTGCAGCCTCTGCTGGGTACCCCTCTCCCCAGGCCAGCTGGCTTCTTGCTGCTTCTCCCACGGGACGCCCATTCTGGCTACTGACACATCTGGCTCCCTCTCATCCTGTTCTATTGGCTCTCCTGCCTTACTTTCAGTGACTCTTCCTATTTGTTTAATTGTTTCCAACCAGCTAATCTCCTTTTTCCAACTGCAGCACAAACATATTCGTCACAGCAAAATAAATCTCACCATGCTTCTGAACTATTTAAAAATTTAACTTATATTAGTCCATCTATTTTGTGCTTCCCTAGGTTTATTTTCTGCATGTAGCTGCCAATGGATTAAATAGACAGGGCACAGTCAGCTGTTTATTTTTAATTCTCTTGCCACAGTTTCTTGGTATATTACTGGTGCCCTCTACAGAATCCTCAACAAAAATTAATCTAGAATGAAAAAGATTTCTTCAGTGATGATTGCATTTCTATATTACAGATCTATCACAAGAGAAAACTGATTTCCTCAAGAAAATTTTAAATAGAATTTTGAAGGTTTTATATTGGTTTTGCTTAGAGGTTGGGAAGTAGATTCCATTTTTAAAAAAATGTTTCACCACGAACAAGGGTAACGATGAAAAGAAACATGAAATAAGATGGAGAAAATTGCTCCAAAACGAATGAGATGCAAAATTTCACTTTGCATGAAATACAAGTCTTCAAGGCAAAACTTGTCTTTGGAATATATCCACTAAGAAATAACATAAAAGCATAAGCAATCCAAAGAAACAATATTTAATTTAAAACCATTTCAAAGACAACAATTTTCATTTCCAGCCAATATAAGGAGTGATGGGCCTGTTACCCCATACCATTAGGCCACTGGGAGTGTCTTAACAGGTTTGCAAAGCCTAATTCACAAGTGTGTATTGCCGCATGCCCTTTTCTTTACAGCCCCTACCCAGGCCAGAGTAACAGCGGCATGTGAAACCAGAGTGTAACCAGAGCCGATGCTTTGTACTGAGAGCAGGGGCGGCTGCCTATGACAGTGTAATATTAGGGGCAATAAGGTGTTTAGTAACTGTTTATGATACAGCTGTGAGAGCATAGTAGCACCTGAAATTTTTCCAAATGTCTTAAGCTGTTTCAAAGTGTGTGTGTGGGATGTGTAAGGCTCCATTTCTGAACATATTTCCCCTGTAACCTAAAGCCATGTTCCTCCCCCACCTCACTCCTTTTTTTTCTTACATCCTCTGAGTATAATTCAATTAAGAATAAGACATGTTTTCCTACTTGCTAAAGGGAAGCATGTGTTATTCGTTAAAAATTTGGCTGGTACAAATGGGTGGCCTGTAGATAACATACCAGTTTATACTGCATTCCTATTTTTTTAATTAGCCTTCCCCTCTTGTCCAAGTCTCTCTCCTACCCCTTGTTTATCAATTTCTGCTCTCTAGCTGTCTTTCCACATTTACATTGAAGTAGAATATGAACCCAGAGCAGTAAGTGTTCCACATGGTTCAAGTTAGGTTCAGAAATGGACAATTGTTCTGCCCACACACTTCTAGTTTATTTGTCAAGAATGACTTTCACTGTCAGAGCAAAGCCAAGGCAACGTGGAAAAAGTCCGAGGAACAGAATGTTTATTTCCTCGGGGATCTTCTTCAGCAGATCCTGGGAGACCTAGGTTGGAATTCCCACCACCTGCTTTGCTTTGCTTTCTGTCACTATCACATCTGATTTCTTCTGGGTGGCGTAAGTACACAGCATTGAAAACAAGGCCCCTGTCTGGTCCTCATGTTTTGCTGGAAATGTACAGTCAAGTTTCTTCATTTAGCTCTTTCATCACATTAAAAAAAGCTTTGTGATAAACAGGTATCCTTTGATATCCCTCTGGTGGGTTGACCCTGATTGGAGGCCAGGTGCTCACCAAAGCCACTCTATCACTGGCCTCCTCAGCCAGGCAGGGCAGAGAAAATAGAACAAAGGCTCGTGGATCAAGTTAATGACTTAATTTCACTCCCAATTTGCTGCACCTTCTTTCCCCAAGCAGGGGATGGGGAACTGGGTCTGTGGTCAGTCCATCACACGTGGTCTCTGTTGCTCCTTCCTTCTAAGGTGCAGAATCCTTCATACCCTTTTCCTTCTCCACTGTGGGTCCCCCACAAGTTCACAAATCCTGCCAGCAAACCTGCTCCAGCATGTGCTCTCCTCTCCATGAGGCTCCAGGTCCTGCCAGGATCCTGCTGCAGCGTGTACTTCCTGCAAGGTCTCACATTCTCCTTTGAGCATCCCCCTGCTCTAGTGAGGAGTTCTGCACAGGCTGCAGGTGGATCTCTGCTCGCCTGGGCACCCCCCTGGGCTGCAGGGGCGCAGCTGCCTCACCATGGGCTGCACCAGGGGCTGCAGGGAATCTCTGCTCCTGCACCTGGAGCACCTCCTGCCCCTCCCCCTGCACTGACCTCGCTGGCTGCAGGGTTGTTCCTCCCAATATTCTCACTTATCTCTTCCAACGGCAACTGTGCCGGATGTATTTCCCCTTCATAACTATCCAAAAGGTGCTACCACCACTGTTGAGGGGCTCACCCTTGGCCGGTGGCGGGTGCCTCTTGGAGGTGGCTGGCATTGACTCTGTTGGGCACAGGGAAGCTTCTGGAAGCTTCTCAGAGAAGCCAGCCCTGTAGGCACCCTGGTACCAAAACCTTGCCAGGCAAACCCAATACAGTCTCATAGGGTATCCCTTGTCCTTTATGCACAGGTGCCTACATTTTTCAATTTCAAACCATGCTAAAGACAAGAAACACCACTGTTACCATTACCCTGGTAAAAGTGTGTGTTCACACAGAGAGAAACTGTCTCACATGTAGTGAGAAACGTAAATTACATTTCAGACTTGAAGAATTTTAATCTATGAAAAGTTGAAGACTTCCTTATATAAAATGGTGTTAAAAGGAAGAAGAACAAATGCCAGACTGTCTTAACTCAGTTGGTCAGAACCTCATTAAATGAGTGGCTCTCCTTACTCTCACAGCTAAAATAAACGGAAATTTTCCTAACAGAGCTGTGATGCTTGTTTTCCAGTAACAGAGCACTCCCTCTTCTGATCCCCAGTGCCTTGCAGTGAGGCTTTCCCCACACCTGGACTTGCTCCTTCACAGCAGGGTAAACCTGCCCCAAGAGAAGACCTTTTATTATTTTTCTAGCTTTCCAGAGCTAGGTTTTTTGTGGGGTTTTTTGTGGGTTTTTTGGGGTTTTTTTGTTTTGTTTTGTTTGTTTTTGTTGTTGTTGTTTTTGTTTGTTTGGTTTTTTGTTGTTTTTTGTGGTTTTGTTTTGTTTTGTTTTGTTTTGTTTTTTTAAAAAAAAAGGGCAGCGAGGTAAGAAGAGCAGGTCTTTGGTAATGAAGAATTGCAGCAGACAGACAAAATATGGTTTTCAACTCTCTCTATTTAAGATACTTGAAATCTGTATTTCTTACTCAATGTATTGATTTTTAACAAATAAGTCTATTAATGGAATTGGTTTCATGTTAAGCTGATCAACTTTACCAGGGCCATCAGTGTTATTAAAAAGAGATTATAAATGCTCATCTTACAAAATATTTTGGCACTTTAATTTTTAATTTATAACACGATTTTATCAAAATATTTTATTTCTAATGAATTTCAAGTTGTAAATTATTTTAATATGTGCTTAGTAGCAAAAATAAAGAACATTCTTGGTTTCAAGGTATTACTCGCTGTTTTTCTGAGTATTACTTTTTTGTATTTCATGATAGTAGTGCTAACTGTGATGTTATACGAAAGTATTACAGTGTCTTTGGTCTCAGAATAAGGTTAACTGTTTATAAAATGTTCAATGCATAACAGAAAAGAGATATTTTAGCTACTTCACTGTTAAATGGCATTTTATGTACAAATGACAAAATAAAGAAATAGTGTAAAAATGATGCCTATAAAATGAAAAATACTATTTCAAACACGAGTTTCAAGTAGTTTTTAAATCACTTGTCATAAGAAATACTGGGAAACACAGTTTTTTATGCATGAAATGCCAAAAGAATTCATATTCTTGGGGGAAAAAAAATCAAATACCTCAAATATTAATTTCCCAAGGACACTTCTTTCACTGCAGAACTTCCAAGCAGGCAGACTCACTCACTAGATGTATTTTTTTCCTTTAGCATACATAAACCCAGCCAGCCTACCTTTCAGACAATGAAATGACCAATTAGAGGAGAGGATGCTTATGAAGAAATTCAGAACAGTTCAAAGCATGCAGCAGAGATACAGAGGAGCACCTTTCTTAAACAGGCAGCTTATAAGTGCACAAACAGGAGAAGGCAATTTGTCAGCAAACCCTAAGAATCTTAAAAAGAACTAAATATACATATACATATACATATACACATCCATATACATACACATATACATATACATGTACATATTGTTGGCCTGAAGATGAAATTGTGTGCCTGAAACCTCTACTTTTTCCAGGTCGATGAGGCGAGACAATAAAATATATTGTTTCTTCCTACAATCCTTGACTCAGAAAAACCAGACTTTACACTATTAGCAGATTCAGGAAAGTAATATATATATTGTTAAATTGCAGAAAACTCTTAGAAAAGTGTCATGCCAAAAGCCTACTCTAAAGCAACACAAAAATTTTGAAGAGTAATCCTCTGCACTCGCTTTTTAGTCAAACCTGTGAATTGCCAAAGGAACAGCAAGTATAATTCTACTGCATAAATATTAAGCAGCCAAACCCAGCAGGTTATTGGATTTCATACAGGACATGACTGACTGGTGAGGCCTTCTGCTGTGTGTCAGTGCCAGCAGCATGGCTCTCTCTCATCCTCTGCATGGCATTCCTGCTCCACCAGCAGCTTTCATGGGCTCTCATTGATATGCTTCGGCCTTTCTTTTTGCTTTCAAGACATTCCAGACCAGAACAACAAAGCACAAGGATTAGTACTTGCTTTCTGATAACATTTTGAAAATTCCTATTCGAGTCAATTTTTCCTCATTTTCTAACAGTGAGATTCCATTAATGATATGAACCAGAGAGACTACTGTGGGTGACTAAATCACATGAGATAGGAGAGGGGGTTGCTCTCACTGGTTCTTTCCACAGTGCTTAAAATAACATATTTAGAGCAGGAGGGGTGTCATTACACTACAGATATGCGACAGGAAGAAAAGATAAAGAACTAAACAAGTAGGATCTAAACAGGCTTTCATTATTGTACAAATGGTTCTCATTACTTCTCTTTCAGTATCTATAATGCTTCCTTGCAGCACATGTGAAAGGAATTTGAAATTGGGATGTGATACAGCTCATTGCTTTCTAAATCTTCAGCTCCTGCTCATCTGCAACAAAAGTTATTATTTGATAGGCTTAGAAGGGATTCACCTCTTTTCTCAAACTTAGAGTCCTGTTACATGAAAATCCAATGTTTTTCATTCTAATCTAATCCTATAACAAAAAAGCAGTGCATCTGAAATGAGCTGAAAATGGTACATGCAATGCTGAACACTCACCTAACACTTTTGCACAACACCTTCCATCCCCGAGAAATAACTACTGATACACAGGTTAATAATGTTTAAAGATATGAAACTCATACTATTATTCACTCTAATCAAAACTCTTAGAATAAGAAGATGGTGAGCAGACACAAACATATTCTCTGTGCAAATTGTCTCATTTGCACACAGTCTTTGCTCAGTCCTGTTTCTCTGAATAGGAAAAAAATAGCAGGCAACAGCTTCCTTGCTCAGAAATCCCCACTGTAGCCCCTGCAGCTTGCTCTGGGCCCCAAGAAGTTCTTGCTTCTCTTTTCTCTGAGGGCTGCACTCGTATTTCTTCAATATCTCTGCATCTAAGACAGATAGTTTGTGAAAAATTTCATAACCCCTCTGCACGTCTCCCCTTTCAGCTGGGGAATCCCTGGTTAGACCCATTTATGTCAACTTCTGCATGCTAAACATCTTGGGTTTTTTTCCAAACCTTTTAGGAAAATCAAACTATTTTTACTATAAAACCTTCAGGTCATCAGAGTCCTGGAAACTGCAGAAAGAGTCCCCTGAGAAGGAACATATTTGGAGGTCAAATCACATGTACAAAGATATAGACAAGGAAATGACAGTCCCACAGTGCATGGAGTCAGAGCTTCAACCTGCTTTGGGAGGGTAAGGGAGGATGAGGTGCTCAGAGACACAGGATAGAGATTCAGAGAGGGCTCCAGGAGAGCTGCAACACTACAGCAGGCATCAACAGCTGAAGGATGGTCACCGGCACCCTTTTGGGCTGCAGTTTGCAATTCAGGGCCCAGCTGGTGCTTTACCTAAGAGCCACACACATTCAGTGAGGCACACAGAGTGCTGCAGAGATCCCAGTGCAGCCACTGCTGGGAAACTCAGAAACGGTGTTCCCATGGTCCAGGCTGCAGACAGGGCTCTACCCCTCGGTAACCCTGAAATAGGTGAGCAGTGGGCAGTGACTCTGATGTCAGCACCCTGGAGCCAAAACCACTTGATTTCCCATTGAAAAATGAAGCAGCACTGTAATAGGAGGCAGAGCTTTCCCAAACTCTCCATGCCTTGGGCATGAGAGAATGGTTTGCTTAGCACGCAACCTCCACACCACAAGGACAATTAACTCGGGTTGTAATTATCTAGCAGAGCATAGCAGCTTCCTCTGGTGAAGCCACTCTGCTAACAGTGCATCCTAAGCAATCGTGCCTCTTCATCTCCAGTTCCTACAGCTAACATTTTACTGTTTTCAGCATAATGAAATTAATCCTTCATTTAATCCTGCTGTTTAAAATCTTTGCCTGAAATTGCAAATGTACTGCTAATGCACCATGATTCAGGGAGTGTGAAAATTTGCCAAGACTGGAGGTGGATGCTAAAACTGGTGTCAACTAAAATTTTAGAAGAGTTGTCTTCCTACTGGACTTCTTGCAAGCAGATCCAGAAATTGAACCCAGCTACGTCTATTGCCTAACAGTGTCTGACAAAATAGTTGTATCGATGACACAGATAAGAGGGTTAAATAATAACACAATTATAGTTGCTTAGTGCATGTGAGCAGCCCATGGTAAAAGTAAACCACTATATTAATGCTTTGTGGTGGACCAATTACTTCAGCCTTGATACATTTAATTGTGTTCCAGGCCGAGCTCTCAAATGATTTAACATTAGTATAGCTCAATTATATTTATATTCAATGAGTTATAACAGTATGCAACAGCTGAGGATCTGGTACAGTCTCCATGCCTCACAAACACAGTCACTGAAGGCTGCTCTTAGCCTTTTTTCTACTCCTATTTCCCTTACGAGCAATGGCAGAATTTTTGTCAATCACTTGAGAGACATTGCTTTTGGATGTGCTAA
Source organism: Picathartes gymnocephalus (assembly GCA_013390045.1). Lineage (NCBI taxonomy): Eukaryota > Metazoa > Chordata > Aves > Passeriformes > Picathartidae > Picathartes > Picathartes gymnocephalus. Next base: position 315,348 of record WEKY01015644.1, read on the forward strand.
TTTAATTCAGTGGGACAGACAGATCTATAGCAGCTGGCAGCAGACAAAGGATGGGCTGAAAGAGGTTTTCTAAAGTTAATACTATTCTTGGTGGAGATAATTACAGACTTTTAAAAGCCAACCAATGAGCTCACAGAGCAGCAGTAAACTCTGCACATCCGAGGGAGCAGGGGAGAGCAGCATTGTCTTCTGCCACTGCTCTGCATTCAGAGGTATATGACTCATGGGAAACCAGCCCAAGAAGTTTCAGTGGAGCCCTCAGTTCCCTGCCAGAACTGAAATGCTCCACAAGATCAAACATTCCTGCTAGTGCTTCACTTCTGAAGAAAATTGGGGGGAAATACTGAATTAAAATTTCTCACGCAGCACCAATACTGAGCTGCACATGAGACAAGTTTTGATGGGTTGTGAATGCTTCTGAGAAGACAAAAATGAGAAACATTTGAACAGTATGCAATAAATGAAATTAAATAAAGTATAAAATGTTTTAGTAGAAGAGAGAAATGCCTAAACAATAAGTGAAAAATGGCAGAGTAGACAGAAGACTGCAAAGAAGTATCAACAGGTTACAAACTTCTAAGTCAACCAGCTGGTGCTGTTATAATAATTAAGTAAGTTATTCTTGGTTGTATTGACTGGCATGTGATGCTTAATAAACAGAAGAAGTAAACTTCTCTATGAATCATTTGTGGAGCCACATCTAGAGAGCTGTGTCATCATGTGAACTTCCCACATTTTGAGAGCTATAAAAAGTCATACCGAGAGAAAAGAATGAGGGCAGCCTGAAAAATCCAATTAGTCCAGAAAATACAATATGCAATCTTTTTCTCCATGCCTTTTCTTGGCAGAAGCACTAGCTTTCCCAGGTCAAAGCCTTTGTTTCATCTCATCTGTACCTTCCCTATTCAATTTTTTGTGAAGGGTTTTGGGTTTGGTTTTTTTCATACAAACAGTATGTCACAATTGAGCAGACAGTAGGAATGGCTAGTCACAGGTAAAAACACCTTAAGTAGGGATTTTTGCTGAAATTAAACAGTCCTCCAAGATTGCACAGGGTATAATTTTACTATATACATGAGGCTGTTTTAAAGATGGTCAACTACTGACATGCCCCCCAAACTTGGCTATTATCCAAATGGGTTAAGATTTAGTAAATGAGATAGAGGATGTCAGATAAACTCCTGGCTATAATGGCAGATTAGCGCTGGAACATATGATACAGAATGGGTATGAAATCTTTGCTCTCTAATGTCGTGGGTCTGTGCTGTTGGTCAGGTGCCGCCACCCTCTGGGAAACGTCTCCAGCCAGGAGCCGCTCGGCGTCACGGACACGCTGCCCCACGGACACACACACCCCGGATGGCTTTGTAATCCTCCGACGAAGAGAAAAGAGAAGGGCTCTCCTATGGGGTTCCACGGGGTTTATTGCAGCCACACGGGAAGGGAACCAGGAACTGAGAACCCAGAACTGGGAACGTACAGGGGTTTTCCCTGGGGAGGCAAGGGGCAGGGGGAGCATCAGGGCCCAGTGGTCTGTGGGCTCTGGGGCAGTACACAGGAGGGGCCAGGGTGTGTGGGCCAACGGGAGATAGGGAGGGCATGGCTGCGGGACAAGGACCCACGGGGAACCGGGGAAAGGAGAGCTTGCCCTCTCCCCGGCCGCCGCCACCGCGGCCCCGACGAGGATGAGCACCACGAGCCCAGCGGCTCGCTCCGCGAAAGGAGCAGGGAGGGAAACAAACCGATCGGGAAAACAGAACGGGTTCATTTAGAACTGCAGGGCATCCTGGGAGAGGCATTTCCTGTCACCACAACTGAGGAGCTGGTTGCAGTCCTCCACACTCTAAGGCTAGTTAAGCAATGTGAATTTGTAGAACATGTACATGCAATTTAATTTAGGCTATGCAGTTGACTGACACACACATGAATCAGCCCCAGGGTAGAATGTGATATAAGTGACATGTAAAGGCAGTTTAATCCATTTCATAACATGGGCCAAAACCAGGCATCACAATGCAACACAGTACAAATTTAAACTTTTGAATATCGTAAAGTACTGGGTAGTGCTCATCTCCTCTTATCTTAGAGCTCAGGATTTCCCAGGTTTTTCTTTTTTTTTCTTTTTTTGTTTTCATTAATAGAAGCAGTATTAGCCATGGCAACTGGTTTCCACTACCAGTGGTGGCAGCAGCACTCACTGACAGCCTGGGTCATCATAACTTGGAATGGCTCATAAATCACTAATGGTTCATATAACATTGTACCCCATTATCTGGGCAGACAGATCTGAGCTAGTTCTGTTTGAGCCTGGAAAGATGGCCAGGAACATTTAGAAGCAATAGGAATTGCTGCCCATGAATGGCATTCTTTCTTAAGGCAATACACAGTCAATCTCTCCTGCAAGGTAGTCAGAGCTTTATGCTACTGACTGTACCATCCTTTGGGTAAAGTACAAAATTGTACCACAGCCCTGTCGATTTGTCATTTTAACTTAACTTTTCTAGAGGAGCTACAAAGCCAGTGCATAAAAAACCCCAGAAACATAGCAGATCATCCTCACAACTTCTTGTGATTAGTGTTTTTGTTTCCAACCAGTTGTCAAAATTACTATCTAGTCACATATGTTATTTCTGTTAATTTTCATCTCATGCTACTCTCACATCAGTGAAATTAATCTAGAATCCAGCACAATAACCATGGCATAAAATACTAACAATTTAATTTAAATGTTCTGCAGAAAAAAATCCCAGACCATTGTTAGAATGTATAGCAGTATTGAGAATGAAACCATAAACCCCCTGACCTACAGCCCTGGAAACTGAGGAGGTTCATATTGTTGCAATCTTAGCACTTGGAACAGGAGATTCAGATTCCACGTCAGAGTCATTCTGGTGCTGGGAAGACCCCTAATTAACACTATGTGAATATTTTCTATTAATTGACAGACTATAAAAACAGCTCTGCTTTTTAAAAGTTTCCAGTGTAGCTTTCTTTTACTTAATTTTAAATGAGAAATAGTTCAAAAGACTGACAAACTTTTGAGCTAGACTTTTGTGAGATAATGATGAGGTTTGCAATATCATTGTGACTGTATCATTGTCATTTTAAATCAGCTATGCTCCCACTTTCTGAGAATCTAGCAGTCCTACCAGTAGTAATAGCCAAAGTGGAGTGGAATGGAATGGAATGGAATGGAATGGAACGCCATCTCTCCACATGGGAGATGGTTTCACCAGAACAAATACTGCTTGGGGAGAGGACTCTGTTCTACTTCAGTCTTATGCACCTGCAGACTAAGCCAAATGTAAGCAGCCCACTCACCTGAAGGGATTACAATTCTTCCATTGTAGAAATTAAGCACCCTGGATAACCTGGGTCATTTTCAGGAGTATCATTTACTGTTTAGTCAAACTGATAGCAACTTAAAACTTTCTGAAGCAATCTTCTGTTGAAATTTTGAGTAGCCTATTTGTTGAAAGGCAAAGAATAAAAAAATCTCAAGCTGTTACAAATTCAGTATTTTATGTTAAGAGAGAAGAAAATAATTTTAAGCATGGCACATTTATTGGCATAGGATCCTACACTATTACATCCAGGTTGTTTCTAGTAGAATAAGTGCCTTCTGCATCCACAGAGGAACCTAAATAGATTACCTGGCTGAAAAAAAAAAATTTTATTTAAAGCCCTGTAACCTCAGGTCATACTTTGAAAATCATTCTAATAAGGCCTCCATATGTTGGAAGTTCACTTGGTCAGTTTTCCAACTGATTAAATTGCCATCTGGGGTGAAAAATGACTTTTCTATAGTCTGTAATATGACTCATTAATCTCAGATATGTATTGATGGCATAAACCATATCATATCACAGCTATAGGAGGTGATGCACCTACTTTGTGAATTAATTGTGATCAAATACTATTTTGAATTTGCATGTGACATAATTTGCTAATAAATTTATGTTTTAAATTGAGATTGCAAATAGACCTGGAGTAAGTATGATCACACTGAGTATGGATCACATTTTGAACTGCCAAAAATGAATACATATACGAGAAGGTTAATTTGTTTGCTGCAATCTTTCAAGCACAGCAAGTATCTGAAACAGAGGAAAAAATTGGTCCACAGGGACTCCTTACTGCCATGCTTAGACTTCTTCCAATGACTGGCTGAAAAAAAGCTCAGCTATTTCTACAGTTTACTTCTCAGTCTGAACTGACTAGAAGGGAGCTGTCTCAAGACATAGACAAATTAGACAGCTAAGTAGAAACTGTCTACTGAAACAAAGAAAGACAGGATGTTCTAGCCTTCTTTCTCCCTGATGCTTGATGCTCTCCATTCTTGATGTTAGTGCAGCAGGATGGGTTGGAGTAACCAGGGGATGACAGTAGGGTTGTGAACAGCAATAGGGAGCATCAGCAACCACCACCCCATATTCTGCCCTCTAAAAGCCCAGGAGATACAGAGGGTGACTAAGAGTAGCTGAAGGAAGGAAGAAAGAGAAGAGAAAATGATTCCTTATTCCAGGGAGAATAAGGTGAAACTGGGCAATTCATAGGAGAAGGGATTTACTGCAAAATCTGCAGCCTACACCTTCCTATGAAGTCCTTTCCAACCACACTTCAGCTGGGTCTCTAGGCTTTGCCTATCTTCTAACCCTAGCTCTAAAACTAAGCCTTGGCTTTTGCCACAGGTTTGTGTCAGCAGCCCAGATGACAACATTCTCCAGGGAGAATTCTTTTTTTGCAACCTAGCCCTTCCTTTGTGCATCCTTCTTGCTTTCCCAAGCAGGACCTTTTTCTCTGTTGAAACCATAACACCAACCCTACCCCTACCTTTCGACAGCCCTCAGCTATATGAAGACAAGCGTCGCCATCCTTTGCCTTCCTATACTCTTCCTCCAGAATTTCAGCAACTCCCTCATAAACTTATTCCTCCCTAGAAAACTATCCTATCATCCTCAACATCAGAGCTGAATCTTGCCTGAATAGCTGAGAAACCTTGAACCATTTAATGGTTAACTTTGATATATCTCTGAAAAGTGCACCTATCAGGATGTAAATGTGTACCTAGATATTTTGGAAGTTTGTTGCAATCTGCCTTGTAGTGGATGGAGAGAGAATCACAAATCATACTCACTGCAAATGTGAGACCCTTCAGCTTTTCTTCCATTTATGAACAATTATTACTCTTTGTAGTTACATTTCTCATACTTCATAAATGACAGGTTTACCTGTAAACTCCAAGGTGAGACTCAGCTGACTTTGTGCAGCCTCTTCAAATCAAATTAGTAGATTTTTGTGAGGAGGAATATTCCCCTGAGAGGAAGTAAAACCAGGAGAGAATCCCCATCTTCTGTCAAGAGCAAATTCTGACCTACCAAAAGTAGTATGCTGTGTAAGTAAGTCTAATTGGATAGCCAGAACTTGACTTCGATGCCTTGCTTCTATGCAATAGGTGTGTGCATATTAGATATTTGCAGTGTAGACTGCATGATTCTCTGACCCCCCACTGCTCTGCCCTCATGATTCCCACCTGAAGTGCTGCAGCTGCCCCTGTTCACGGCAGGGGGTTGGTACTGGATGATCTTTAAAGTCCATTCCAACCCAAACCATTCTATTAATCTGTGGCCAACACTATGCGTGCCATATACTTCAGTTTGTTTTATATAACTGATCACTGATCTCTGACCACAATTTGATGTGTTTTGGGATCTCTGAACACAGACTTCCCCAAGTGCACATACAGTGATCTGACACCTTGACTATTGGTACTAGCATGAAACCTAGAAAATTGCTCCCGGAGACCCACTCCTTTTGACAAAAGAAACCCTCTTTCCTCTTATTTACATCTTATTTACATTATTTATATCTTATTTACAAGGTGCCACAGTCTCAGGTAACAGAAAGGGACCATACTGTACATCCAACACTATTTATTCCCCAGAATGATATGTGCTTAACTATTCTATATATACCTTTATAATACGCTTTTAATTGAATTGCTATGATAATTTATATGACATTCCTCCGCAGAGATATTCTGTAAAACACTCTGCTGGATTCCTGCCTAATCTACAGGTTCCCAAAATCTAGGAGTTGTCGATCTGTCGTCAAATATTTGTATAATTAAAATAATGAATTATTTCTTTTGAGGATAAATTGAAATTCATCAAGAAGCTTACCTAAACTGAGTTGTGGGGCAAGATTCTCCCCACTCACTCAGTTCTCAGTGTACAACCTGACCAGTCTACAACCAGTCTACAGCATCTTTTTGGTTTTCTAAAATTGTTTCTAAAATTAAAACCAATTTATAGAATCTCAAGCTTACAACATAACACACTGCCAGGGTCTCTCTAGCCCTGTTGTGTCTATCTTTTCTAATAAGCCATTCCCAAATGTTATCTCCTGAAACAGAAGGATCATTAGTTTTCAGGTACTTATCATAAGGTTTCAAAGGGTACCTAAAAATAGGTCACACTGATAAGAGTTTCATTTGACAAATGTCAGGCTCTTCTAATACTTCCCTTTGTAAGACAAAGGGCAAGCCAACATTTTCACAGCTGTCAAGTTACTCTCTGCACTGAAACACAGTAGAATAAAACCTGACAGTGAACCATTGCTGCATCTGAGTCCTGGTTACATAAGGTAGTATAGGAAAATGAGTGTTTTTCAGATTAACTTTAATGTCAAGGCTGGTAGCATGAATGTAATTATGGCTGATATTTTTATCCTGCAGTCTGACAGATAGTTAGCAATAAATACATCACCTCATGCAGAAAATGAACAGACTTTCAGTAATGGTAAAAGGAGGATGTCAAGTACTTGCACAACTTTTGTGCATTTGCTTTCTCCTGGGTTTTATTATTGCCTTGGAAATGCTTCAGATCACTGTTTTGGTTCTCAACATCTTCACCTTTCAGAGTGGCTTTTGAGAGCAGCTCTGATTTCCATTACCTAGTGATGCTTGTGGCATCCAGCTTTCAGCTGGGAAAGTGAGACCTGCGATCTTCAGGACAAAAAGCATTAATGAATCATGAAAAAGGAGGTGAACTTTAAGGGTTGTGACTGCTGCCTACATTGCTGGGCCATGGAGCTGGCACAACCGTAGGGAACTGCAGGCTGTGGGTGCTGGCTGCACGGATGGAGGGTGGCAGAGGAGTGCAAGTCAGGGGGAAACAGAGAGTGCAAGTCCTATAGGTGGAGTGGGAATAACCACCCTTTAATAGGATAAAAACCTGTTGTCTTCTCTGCCATAGGAACACAAGTCACGCTGATGGAGGAGAAATCTATAGGGGCTGATGACACTAAGACATTCTTGCCATTTTTGTTCTATGACATTTACAGAAGATTGGAACATATTATAAAATTAGAGAACTACTCTTTTCCCTGTAATTGTCCATCTTGGTTTTTCACCATATTAACCTGAGAGTTTAAGAGTTTTTATACCAGAGCAAAATCAGTTCAGAGCAGCAAGACAAGAGGATCCAATACCATCACACTCCTCAGCCTTTCCTATCTTTATATTATGCACATTTATATACACACCTCTCACAGAATGAGCATTTATATTTTTAAAAGTGCTACCTATCACCGTCAGTATTTAATTCAAGGACCCTTTTAGTCAAATGGCCAGCAAAAAAGACAGGATATAAATCTTATATTCATTGAACTTCAGAGGTTGTTTTAATCAAGCCATTTCACATGAATGCACTACATCTATCATTAGGGGGATTCCATGTGGTGATTTTATAATTTCTCCATTTAGTGATTATGTAAACTTCTTCCTCCATACCCTCAGGAAATTAACTTTTAATATCCTATTAAAGAATCAGCTTTCATTCTAAGGTTCCATAGCAACTTATTCTAGATTAATATTTATCAATAATATTGCTGAAGCAAATTTTAATTCCAAAGATGCCTTTGGTCATTTTTCTGTAGAAAAAAAGTCATCCAGCTAAAAGAAATTGTAGTCATTTTCAGATTGACCTGCACAGTGAAAAATTATTAATGTACTTCATAAGAACATTTGTATAAAATTTATTTAAATGAGCTACTATCTCACAAGTATTTATAGTTGTTCAATTTCAACAAGCAGCAAAAATCATCATGCCAGATCTTCACAAGTTTCAAAATTGATGACACTGCCTTTCAGGACTGCATCTACTAGAAGCACAGAATAGGGGTATTCACTTCTGTATGAAGAGTGACTTAGAAATGAGAAATAATAGGATATTCTTGTGGTTTCATAGCACCAGTGATTGCTATAAGGTAGAAGAAATAGAACATTTTAAGCATCTAGTCTGCAGTGCCATCTTCTGTGCTTTAATGCAACATAACTATTGATTTCCATTTCTCCTTTTTAATAAATAATTACTATCTGTGGCAAGTCACCTTCTCTCAGTGTTAATACTGGTTTGGGGTCATCATTTCCTATAATGTCTTTAGATTTCTGTGTCATTGGTAGCAACAAGTATGCTGCAAGTTTACTTCTGTATGATTCAATGTAGTACAGGCTATACTATTTCAAGAAAGTCATGTTTTATGATTTGATCTCTGACTAAAATCTTCCATGCTGTTCAACACACTCCTCTTGAAATCAACCAATTATTTCACTAGTTTTGGTGGGTTGCAGTAGTTAATAGCGTACAAGCATCCCACCCCACATGGGCACCTCGTCGTATCAGAAGTCCTGCATGGAGGCCTCTCTGCTGCAGTGTTACTTCTCCATTAGGTGCTAACTACCCTAGAATTGCAGGTTCACAATGTTTCAGAGCAGTGTTCAGCAACAAGTAGAGTCAGATGCTATATATAGGCTAGAATGATAATTGTGCCTTTCAAGACCTAAGCTACTCCAACAAAAGTGAAAATTCACTGAGAAGTATGGATGCTCAGCCATAAAGGGCTTAACAGAACTTTATTTTGACACAGAGTGAAGCACTCAGAAAGGAAAAGGGAAATCCAGGCACATGCAATGGATCCTGGCTTTGAAAGCAAAGTCCTGATCTTGGCATCAGGAAAAATATGAGACTTTCATATTTGGACTTGACTCTAAGTATGCTTGAAGGTATACATGGTGAGGAAATTCCTTCCATGATCTAGTTTTAGGCATTTTCAGCACTAAGGCAAGGCAGATGGGTATAATGGAGAGCAAAGTACGTGACCCAGAAGCCTAATTTTCAGCTGTGTGCAACATATATAGAAAAAAATTTGTACCAGAAATTTGAACAACTGTGTTTGAAAGCAATTATTACGGACTCCACATAAGAATAGATACATTGTAAGGGAATTATAAACACTCGGTGATGAAGAAGAAATTTAACTGGCATTGTCACAATTTGTTGGGATGCATCACATAAATGGCACATGAAACTCATACAATTTGTTTTATAATGGTATAATGGATAATGGGATCATAGAAGCAGAACTCTCCATTAAAAGTACTGCTATCTGTTTAAGTTTTATTGGTGATTCAAAACCCAGGGATCATGTGGACACATAGATCAATGTTCTACTTAACATATCTTACAAAGAGAACCTGCCACTGACTTAACTGGCCTCTGAATTATGAGAATGTGTTTCTTCCTAAGTCTCTGCTGATTATGTGCAAGGAAAATCAAGCTGTTACTGGAACTTGAATTTGAGAAATGCATACTGGTGATCTCATACAGCTGGAGGTAAAACTTCTAAACAATCCCTAGAAATATGCATGATGATTTTATAATGCACAAGGAATTACAGAAAAAGAAAAGGAAGATAATTTTGGACTTAATTCTTCCAGATGAAGCAGAATAACCATGGTATTGGCAGTTAGCAGTTCCCTAGAAACTGCAGATCACGACCTCATGTTCGATAATACCAAACACTGCCCCAAACACAGATATAAAAAGAAAATGCATAATATTCCAGACTAGTTTATATTCAAAATCTGAAAAAACTAATGAAAATACTGATTAGAAGGGAAAATACTGACAGGCAAAGTAATGAATAAAAACCTCTGGAGTTTCCAAGTGTCACTGTTAAGAATGGGAATGACCTTAGCTAGAATCTTGTCTTCATTCACTGGCAAGGACTAAAGCACAACATTTTAAGGGAAATATGTGGAAAAAATGTGAAATTGTGAACAAAATAAGAGCTATGAATTGCCAAAGGTAGTTTAGAGCTGCAGTTATTAAGACCATCAGAGTTAAAGACATTCTAAAAAAGTACTGAAAGTGTATTGGGAACAAAATAAATTATAGAAGGGTCTATTAAGAAATGCAGATTATAAAATTGTCAATGATGACATGGAGAGAACAGAAGTTTTTAATAAAAACTGTGTCTATATTTGGAAAGAAGCAGAGTGCTGCATTCATACCATATGAGGACAGGGAGGCAATTTCTAGGCTATTAATAAGCCTTAGGAAGAAGTTAGACAACATCTACTTAGGATAAACATTTTTGAATCAGGAGGACTAAAACATTTGCATCACAGTCACAAAAATGCTGGTCAAGAAAATTTGTGGCTCATTGATATTAAATTATAATAAAGATTGCATATATATCTGGTCATACCTACATTCAGAAAATGCTAGGAAGCCTCAAAATATCTAAAATTTCAGTATAACAAATAATAAAAAAGAGTGATATAACTAAAACCTGGTTAATTAGTTGGTCTTAAGTCTCAGCAGAAATCCTAAAATATCTGACTGATGATTTAATAAACTAAACTGACTGTGTGAAAAAAATAAATACTTCTTTCCAATTAATCCAACTTTGATAGTATAAAAAATTTGGTTGATAAAGGCCATGTGCAGAGATTACATTCCTACTTACCCCTAACTGTCAGTGGGTTGAAAATGCCCCATTTTAACATGCTCCAGTACCGGAGTTGCACAAATGTGCCTGCACAGCTCCCCAGCTATGCTGATCAGCTTTCCTCTCAGAAAGACTAACCAGCCAAGGTACCATTCTGCCTTTTTTCCCTAAAGCCAACTTGTTCAGTGCTGGATTAAGGAGGTCCTCACCCCATCACACCACATTAGCACTCACTTAGGTTTTGTAGCCATTTTGGAGTGTAGGTCATTCAGTCAAAATATTAACATAACTCAAAACAACACCAGTAACAACTGCTAAATTAATTAATATTTCATTCATTCAGCATTAATTGTTGACAAGTGTCAGCACATGGTTGCTGGCAAGAAACAGCCATCAAAGGCTTTTTTTTTTCACCGAGGCTCCACCTGGAGTGTGGAGAACATTAATGATCCTCTTCAGTAAAGGTCTCAAAGACACTGTGAAAGAGTTGGTTATAAAAATACATTGAAAATGTCCATATACTTTTTCAAATTTCAGTAGATGAAATGGGCAGGATGTTAAAGCTAGAGCTAACTGAATTTCTTGGGGAATTGCCTTCATAACTATTTTCTTTTTTGTTTTTTTTTAAATCAAAGTCATAAAATCAAAGATTTTTTATAAATCAAAGTCATAAACAGCAGGGAAAAGAAGTCACACTTACAGGATAAGGGGCTCCAACTTGGTATCTAGTGAGACAGAAAATATTTGAGATTAAAAATCCAATGCAAATTCCCCTTAAAATGTTATCAAAAATAGATGACATTATTCATGAAAAATGGAAATTATGAACACTTTACTTCTGTGAGTGAGATATTACTATGCAAACACAGTGTGGAGTAAAACTGGTAGTAGATACAATTAGTAGATCAGATAATCTCATATTCATAATCAAAGGATTGTTAACGTTAAAGAGGGTTCAAAAAAGCTATGATTTTTTTTGAGAACTGTAGAAATAGTCACCTATTGAAAGATTCGAGGAAACAAGATTGAGAAATCTCAAGGAAGTCCCTTTAGAAGGCAATTATGAACATTACCAGGCTCTTAATTGTAACAAAGAAAGACGTAAAAGAATCGGTGTTGTAAAGTAAAGTTAGGCAAATTGAAATTTGAGGTTAAAGAATGAATGATAAAAATTAGGATGGATAACAAGCTGACCATTGTGATGGATTTTTTAATACTTCTCCTAATATTTTCAATTAAATATCTGATGCCATTCATTAAAAAAAAAAAAAAGCAGCAAACTAAAAACCTGTTGGAATCCCAGGATCAGAAAATTTTGAAGTCTGAAGTAAAGTAAAAAGTTTAAAATATAGTAATATAGAGCATTATAGAATTGTGTGTCAGTACTTAATTGAATGAAAAAGTCCGCAGTGCGGCAGAAGTGTGATGCAGGTGTGATTAACTATTGGTGTAAAAAGAAAAATATGTGTATGTGGCAATTATCTATTGGCTAATTAACCTTTAAAAGACCTTGTAACCTGTAGTCTTGTGACCACTCTACACTATGGCTGACCTCTGAATTACTCTGTGAAGACATTCTTCCACCTTCATGATAAAGAAACAATAAATCAGTCTTAAATCATGCCAAAGTGGTCCTGTCTCTGCCCAACATAATCCCAACAAAAACCCAAACAAGTTATATGAGGAAAACTGCCAGTAGCAGTACAAAATACTTGATCTGATGGCTCACTCTGGCCTTAAATCATTGCAAGCACATGAAATTATTCACTGATTCTCAGGGCTTACATAATAGCAACCATCAGTAAAAAGCTTTCTTTCCAGCTGGCTAAAAGAGTATTTCCTGGAAGGCAGTGACCTGGCCTCGGTTATTCATGCTTTTGTCATTTCTCATTTAGACTGCAGTGATTCAGCGCTCAATATAAATGGTCATACTCTTTCAGTGCTTACAGAAATTCAGCTGTTAAAGAAGGCTACATCTCATTTCAACAGTGCAGTCCACTGGAAATTTATCAGATATATCTGCCAGGTTTTTTCTTACCTTTCCATAGACTACCTAAAGAAGTTCAAGGTCCTGATTCCTTTCCTTAAGATACACCACAGCTGAAGCTCAGGATTGGAAAAGATTTTCATAAAGTTTTATGGTGAAAACCAGTTTTCTCTAATATAATGGACTCCCTACCCCTTGCATATACCTGTATCTAATTGACATTTTATGGGCCAGACCAAACTGCTTCTGTACATGCTCCTACCGTGTAAAGACTGCAGCCCATTGTGATTCACCTTATTATTATATTTGGACATTGTCATATTTACATTTGTAGAATGGTTTAAGCTGCAAGATATCTGAGAAGGTCATCTAGTGCAACTTCAAGTCAGAGGTTATCCAGGTTCAAATTTTGGTCCATTGCTCAGCTCTTGTACAGTCAAATTTTGTGTCCGTCCAAGGACAAATATTGCAAACCCCTCTGTGCTACCTAGTTGAGTCTTTGACCGCTCATGGTGATTTTTTCTTATCACTACATAGTAGTTACCTTTTTGCAATTTTTAACTGCAGAGTTTCATCCTTTCCTTGTATAAGCCTCTGAGAAATTTGACTCCACCTTCTCTGTACCCACTCAATTAGTTCAGCTAAAGACAGCACAGGTACATGTTCCCCATAGTCTTCTCTAAGTGGGAGACTTCTCTAAGTGGGTCAAACCCAGCCTCCTCACCCTCTTGCTCCTTTGGCATCTTATGATAGGCAGCCCCAAACTAGATAAAGTCATTCAGGTGCAATCTCATAAATTCTGGATAGATAACAGAGAATAATCACCTTCCTGGCCTGGCTGGCTGTGTTCTCTCTAGCGCAGCCCATGTACTGTCAGCTTAAGGTCTGCAATGCTCACCCTTGACCTACGTTCGAGTTCTTGCCCACAGCTCCTTTTCTGCAAAGTTTCTTTATCTAATATATCCCATCTGATCTGGGGTATCCCTCTCATGGTCACAATTTATTATGCAGGCACTTCTGTGTCAGAGTCAAGTTTTCTTGGGCAGAGAGTAACCCAGGATGATGACATTTAGGGCCAAAGTCTAGGCTTCTATAAACCTAACTGCTTTATTCAGCTCGTGAAGCATAAGCCTCAAACTATTCATTACCCCAGTGTTAAGAAACATGAATGCTAAGAGAGAATCAAAAAGCCCTCAAAACACCTCCTCACTAAGAAACTTCCTCTTTGTCCTGTTTTCACTAAAAAAAATTTACTGAACAAAAGACACTAAACACACTTTCCCTGGTGCAGAGAGAATATAAAAATAAACTGCTCAGAACAGATGTTCAAAGGCTGACAGCCATGTTTTTCGCTGCACTGGAAAATATATGAATACTTTACTGCTGAGCCCAGAGTAACAAAGAAAATGAGAAGCAAAGAGAATTCTTGCTACTTACTTTTTTTTTTTTCTGTTTGGCAAATTATGTTATTACGACGCTATAAAAGTATGATGATCGTTATGACAAATGATCTATATATGACTAATGTTATCAGCCAGATTATGAAAAAACCTTATTCTCAGAGTGTTACAGTTAAGGGCAAAAAGCACAACAGGATCTGTCATTCTGAGTAAAACAATCCATAAAACCTCATTCAGTAATTTCCATGTTCAGTGCCAGCTATATGCAACTTGAATTAGCATGTGTGTTTGGACATGTGCCACCTTACTTGACAACACGAAGAAAGAAAAAATCTACATGTCCATTGGCAAGCTGCCCTGATAGTTAAGCACATTCTTGATTTAAAAATATGCACATTATTTTCAGCCTAAATTACTTTACCTTTAATTTTCATCTGTTTAGAGTACATTTTGCTGTCTGCGACTGCAGGGTCAAATAGTCTCCTACTAACCGATACCCTATCCTTGTGGAGGCACTTTGTATTTGTAATTAATTGCCTCTTAAATTCCTCTTGTGCGAGCTAAATAAATGGAGGGATTTTTACCATAAAGTATTTTTGTAAGTCTTTTATTGAAAACATGAACTGCCTTCTTAAAATATATTTTCTTTACAGCAATGAATTGTAAGCAGGATATAACAGCAATATATTACAGTCATCAATATTTTGATTAGTTCTTGTTATTTTACCACCTCAGGACCTTTAGTTAAAACTTACTCATTATGCATCCAAGGATGATACTAACAAAAACAACAAAATTAACAACAAAAAAAACATAAACCAAAAAACAACAACAAAAAAACCCAAAAAAACAAAACTAAAAAAACCTTCCCCCTAAAACCCAAACAAAAACCCCAACCAACCAACCAACCAAAAAAACCCAGTTCTCACTGTGCTACTAGAGTTGTCATGTTCTCCAGACCCAGAGAAAAACATGCATGTCCACCACCCCTTTAGGGGGTTACAGAATACTGTCACTCACATGCTCCAGCTGAACTGTGATGTAGAAATCACCAATACTTTTAATTCTGAGGGAGATTAAGAAATTGAGATATTCTCCATATCCTTGTTACATTGACCCAAGCATCTGGACTGATGAGACCCTTCTGACAGAGATCCAGTGTCAACATAATTGTTCGCATTGTTAAAGCTTTGACAATCATAGAATCAAAGAATGCCTTGGGCTGGAAGGAACCTTAAAGATGATTTAGTTCCACCTCTTTGCTGTGGGCAGGGACACCTTTCACTAGACCAGGTTGCTCCAAGCCCCATCCAACCTTGCCTTGAACACCTCCAGGGATGGGACGTCCACAGCTTCTCTGGACAACCTGTTCCAGTGCCTCAGCACCCTCACTGTAAAGAATTTCTTTCTAGTCTAATCTAAACCTCTCTTTCAGTTTGCAGCCATTCCCCCTTGTCCTGGCACTACACGCCCTCATAAATAGTGTCTCTCCATCTTTATTGCAGCCTTCTTTCAGGTTCTACCTATGGGTGAGGCAGGCCCAGGGGTGCTGCCACAGACCATGTCACGCACAAGCTACTAAAGACATCATGGAGTTAAACAGTAACACAGCAGGCATAAAAACAACCATGGAGCCACCTTCAGATAGATCTAGTACTTCTTGACATTAGTGGGAACGTTTCCATTGGCTTCAGTGAGTACGGAATTGCCAAAAACCAATAGATTCTTTGTGGTTGTTTTTGCATTTCAACAAGCTGGATTTAAATTCATTAACATTCCAAATGAGATCAATAATGAATAGTTCGGTAATAATTACCAGGACTCCACAGAAAGCTCTATAAATTATGTCATGAGCTATACACTGCATGTGCCAATTTTCCATAAACAAGGGATTATTGCACTCTCTGTTTCCTAACAATAAGCACGTTTGGTAATTGTGACTAGAACTATACATTATTCATCTGAATTTAAAACTGTGCTCATTTATCCCTTTGCCAAAATTGTCCTTCCATTCCAATAACAGGTCTGTAAGAAACAGATTCAACTGAGTTTTCCTCCAAGGCAAAGATATTCTCCTGAACATCTGAATTTGAGCTGAAAATTCATAAATTTGCCAGAGCTAAATGTGATCTACCAATACCTAAATCAAGTTACTGCAAGACAACTGGGCTGCAGTCTAGAACAATTTTGTTGCATATCAAACAGTACTGTAGTGTTTATCCTAAGGTTCAAACTCCTACAGTAAAGTGACCATCTAAAACTCTCCTTTAAATAAATAAAAACAAATAAATTGTTGGACTTCCTGGTCATGGACAGTGCTTCAAATCTGAGAGTAGAGAAGGCCAAGGTAAAAACTTTTATTTAAAAAATTAATTTCCATCCCATTTCATTAATGTATAATCACTGGTTACAGTATCTGTTCACATTGTAGATCAAAATCAAAGGTTAAGTCAGAAATCAGAACTGAAAAGGAAGAGATTTTTAGAAAGATATATTTAAATTGTGTAGAGAAATTTCCAGTTGTGAATTTATTAATGTGTTTTACTTGATGAACACTGAATTCTCAACAGTTAGTAAAACAAGAGAAGAATTTATTGTTAAGCAGAATTTAAAAATCATGTTTACAGGAGTTGTAACTGCATTTCCAAAATGATTACATGGAACTATAAATTTTACTGTAGTCAAAATTTAAACTGGTGGTTTGAGTCTAAATGTGGAAGATTTTTCAACATATTCCCTCACAAATTAGCCTTAAAAATTTATATGCTGACCAATTGTTTTAGTATCCAATACCTTGGAACTGAAAACTGAAAGGACTCATTCAATCAACTTAATCCAGACAGGTTTTCCAAGTACCAATCTTAACTGTGTAATCCCAGCCATGAACCTAACGTTTACCTTCTGCCTACTACTCCAAATGGAAATCTGCTTCAAATGAGCACTCATTCTGGCAGAGAGTAGAAAAAAAACTTCTTATCATTTTCATCTTGTGTGAAAATTACATTCATGGCCACTATCTGAACTTACTTGTTCTTATACCAATACCATTCTTCACTGAAAATACATCTCTTACTTCTCTGATATGTGTTATTTTTAGCCAAACCTCTTGTGAAGTTAAACCACCCAAGCTCCTTAAATCTTTTTTTTAAACTAAATTCTGAAATTCCTTTGTCATCCCAGTATCTCTTCTCTGCAGGGTCTCTGAATGCAACTTTCCTGACTGTAACAATCAGAAGCATTTAATTTAAATTAATGAATTCATTTCACTGAGATGGCCACATCTGCATTGGTAAATAAGCTGTATGTGAAGGATATTAGTTAATGTGGCATGGCTCATTCTGCACAGGCAAGCACTTCCCTGGCTTTCAGCACTGTCCTGAGAATCGTTCCCAGCCCACATCCTTCCCTGAGCTGTGCCCAGGCACTGCCTGGAAAGTGTTAATTGGCCTAAACCAAAACCAGGCTAGGGCTGTACTAGCGGTTTAAAGTAGGGATGACCATGCACCACGGACTGGCCTGTGTCTAGGTCCTGTTTAATTTATTTGCATAATTGCAGTATATGGTGGTGTCCTGGTTTGAAGGACAAGTATGTGCTGAGGAAGGCAGGAGCCTCCCTCGGAATGGAGAATGTGAACCCCTTCCCTCCGAATGATTGTAATTTTGAAATTAAGGGGCTCTCAGGCGAGGATATAGGAATAGGAATAACAGTTCTTTACTAGTATTTATAATAAAGTGAACAAAAAAACCCCAACACTTACGGTATTAACAACAAAACAGAAACAGGAACCCTGGTCCCAGCTCTCTCTGGGCCTGCAGGCGCTTTCCCCTTGGGTGCAGTGATGGTCACTGCCGGCAGGGGGCGCTGTGGCGCGAGCTGCAGCAGACACGCGGCACGGCCGGGAGGGGAAGGGGTGGAGGACAGGCCGGCTTTGCTTCAGGAACGCTGTCGATCCCGACGCCCCAGCAGAACTCTCGGAAAACAGCAAACTGGGACAGTAGAATGTCTCGGTAGGCAGGGTGAGCGGGGGCTGCAGCGCAGTGAAACCCAGAGCAGTGCCGATGGAGCCGCGGGGGGCAGGGCAGGGGCAGCAGCCCGGCTCGGCAGAAGAAACAGCTCCACGTGAAAAGGGTCCAGCAGCAGCAGCAGCAGAGGCTCTTCTCTCCCCCAAAAAGGCAGAGCAGCTTCTCCTGTTCCCCTCCGAAGCCCAGCTTCAGCTCTCCTGGTGCTGCCTTTTATCCGCCCCTCTCCTCTGGGGCTTGGCCACAATCCTTTGTTTTTCCTTAAGTATCCAGTACTTATGCTGCCCCCACCCCTGGCTTTTATCAGATCTTCTCCTCCCGGGCTTGGCCACGATCCTTTGTTTTTCTTCAGTATCCAGTACTTAACAACTCAATTGGGAAAAAATTCTATACAAAAGGAAAGAAAAAAAAAAAGAAAACCTAACCCCCAACAGGTGGTATAATGGAAAAATGCTTCTCAGTTTTTCCTGGAGTTACTTTTCTCAGCATATCCTAGATCTCACTTTGCATGCCTGACCTTCTAACATCACAGCCTCCTTGAAGTCAGCTGCTGTACTTGCATTTTTCTACATTTGACTACAGTAATCTTCCAGGATTTTACCAAGGCAAAACATTTGGGGTTGTCTAACTCTGACATTTACAATTTTGTTCAGTTCTCCAAGGGGTCTTCAAGATTTTCAAGACTGAAAATATTACATCTCTACATTGTAAGCTAGTAAATCAGACTTACAAATTGTAATAGATATGGAGCAAGGAAATTAACAACATGATATAGTCAAAAAGGGGGGTTTTGCACACAAAAGATTACAGCATTTATTTGCTAAGAGAGTGCCCAAGTTACCAAAATAAACACAACCACTGGGGTTTTTTTTCAGGTACTGCTATTCACTGATAGTCATATGACAATAAATTCCCCCATTTCCTCAATCTCATTCCAAGGTTGCATCTGTTAATAGAACACCCTGAGAGACTTCATGCGAATCTGTTAAAAGAATATCCAGAGAAATTTTGTGTGCATGATATGACATTAAAATCACAGTCTATGCATGTTTATCTAGCTTTCATTCTCAGACTACATGGGAACACTCATATTCTTCATCCCCAGGAAGTATATAACCAAATCAGCTTTAGTACTCCCTTCACTGAAATCTTTGATAAAAACCCCAAAGCATTCTGGTCAAATTCAAATGCAATACAAATAAAAGCAACACAGACTTTGACTTGGTATTTCTTAAATGTCTTATCTCTTAGCCACCAGAGGAAGCTTATTGAGGCTATGAATAGTTGAAATAAGTGATTGATAATGAAGAGGGGGAAAAGTTAATTAAAGATTTAAAATGAGAATTTTGATACCCTATGTGTTCAAACAAAGTGTCTTTCTTAGATCCTACAAAGCCTTACCCGTATGCTAATTTCATGGAAATGAGGTTTATTATAGTCTGTGGATTTTTCATTAAACAAGCAGGGACATAACCATATATACTCTTCTCTCCCCACCCCAAGCTCTCACACATTCTGTGAAAGGTGTGATAGCTATTTTCTTTTTATTAGTTTTTATCCCTTGCCAACTTGTCTTTGTTGAATCAACATAAAAGAAAAAGAGACCTTTCCACAAACTGCACAGGATGGAACCCCAGCCTGCTTGAACTCAGGATTTCTTATTATCTTCCCCAGCCCTGCTCATTTCCTCTGGTCTCTAACCTGCAAACTCTCCACACACAAACCCCTTGTTTGGAACCGTGTCTGGCTCAGCCTAAGTATCAAACCATGCCAGGCACTGGGCTAAGATCTGAGTATTGCATTCAAAACGATCCAATTCCCAAGGCTGCTATTTTGGACATGGCTTCAGCCCTTATCCAGACTTCAGATTCAGAAGATTTTGTCAGATCTTTCTTTGGGCTCTTTTCCTGAAGGCATTGCCTCCTCTTTCCTCCTTCAGAGGCTTTCACCAGGCCCACAGTGCATCCACTGGGACAGGAATATGCAGACTATTCTTTTCTTTCTTTTTTCCCCCTCCTGACCACAGCCCTTTTAACAGCTTATATTATGTACTGAATTTATTCATGTAGTTCTTTCGCTAAAGGGGAAAAAGAGCCAGCTCAGGTTTTAGTTGTCAGCAATAAACACCATCTAAAGCCCACCCACAGACCTCAGAAAGTTAAACTAAACTACCTGGAAAGTTCTTTCAGACTTAATGGTGATTGCAATTGCTTGGGCAACACCTTCATGCTATTTTCTGAAGCAGTCTTCTATTCATAGCTATTCATAATACCATGTCTCTGAATGCACTTTACAGATGAAAGCAAAAAAAAAAAAGCTGCTCAAATTCTCCAGTCTTCTCTTCTGCATTTACTCTCTCCAATCTTTGCTCGAAAGATTAATAGCTTAGTTGACTTTTCTATGCTTGCTTGGTCATCCAACACTTAGATCTCACCAGCATCACAGAGAAGGTTAAATTCTGAATACCCAGCATCAATGTCACATAACAAAATTACAGTGCTAAAAGCATATTTCACTAGCTAAAAAAAATTATGGTAAAAATGTTTAATTTTAAACAGAGAAAAGTGTGGAAAACCAGTTCTGATGTGGACATTCTGCCATATGGCTAAAGAAGGTTAGAGAACCACTTACGCTACTTATTATATGTTCAACCATGTTAGAGGCTGACTTAGTTTCTTATGAAATCTGAGGAAGTCATTCCACTTGTTCTGGCCATGCATCTATAAAGATATATGTTTCTTTCATATGCTGTACACTTTTTGTTTTCCTTATTTAGCCAACATATATAGCAGGACATAAAGGACTCGATTACATTTTTCAGTTATACCTCGTATGGTGTGTGTATATATATATATATAGGATATAACTATCCTAAATGTAACTTAATATTATACGTCATTTGAAGTGTCCTACATATCCTCCAGCTGCTGGTTGAGAAGCATTTCCTGGTTTCATCTCTGCTTCTGCCATATGTGCAGAGCCCATATATAATTTCTATATCCCAAGGCTTCTGAAGAAAAGAAGGCATTTTTGTTTAGGCACCTTAATCAAGCTCAAAGTGTTGTAATATAGGCATATAACTTTTCTGGAGAATGCTTTGGCTAAAAATTCTCATTAAACAACAACATGACTATTTTTCATGCTAGTTCTTTCTACCAAACTCAGGCTCTCTAAAAATTATATAAAGAATGCAAATTGCAGGAATTCAGTGTTTCATTAATATTAGAGATTTTTCTCCTCTTTTTTCTGCTCTTTGTCAGATATTTTATAAATAAGGGGTTTGGTTTCTCTATGTGGGTAATTTGTTGAATTTCAAAGGAGTTTTGTGGTCCAGACACCTCTTAGATATCCTGTAGTGATGTCCTACTAGGTGTCTTGGAGATTTTTCTAACCTAGGCATTTAGTATTCTGCTATATGTGAACTGGTGAAGCATGTGGCTCTTTACAGTGCTATTCTTATAAAAAAAAAATCCCATGTGGGCTTTTTTTATTATTTTCATAAGAAATAAAGATTTTTAAACAAATGTTGCTCAGTTTTGTTTGCTCTGAAACTTAAAAGATTCTCCCTATACGCATCATGAGGCATGGAAGGAGTAAGCTGTAGCACTGTAAGCAAAGATAAATTATCAACAGTAAGAATAAAATGTGGGACCTCTGGATCCAAACACACATATTTTTATTGACAGTGCAAAGGGCCTCTGTTTCACAGCAAGGGGCTGTGACAAGGTCATCAACTTCTCTTTTCACAAAAGAGGGATACAATGCTGCCTTCAAATGACTAAAAAAAAAACAAAACAAAAAAACCCAAAAAAAGTACTTAATTGTTTACTGTTAAGTGCTGAAGTGCACTTATTTTGATCTCATTTTTTAGAATCAAAAAATGTAACTACTTTTAGTAGCATTACAATGAAAGTTTTACATATTCTCCTGAGTTCAGGAATTTCCTTTGTAAGCATATTGATTTAAATTACAGTGGGATGCATAGAAAACTAATTAGGAAGCAACACTTGGCTTCCCAGAACAAATACTTATGCCAGCTCTTCAAAAATAATGGGCAAAATTATTAACCTCAAGTACATGGCACCCCATCTGCTAATAAGATATATGTTTATTTTTCCAAGTTCAGAACCTGAAAACGTAAAAGCTAATGAGTAGTTAAAGGGCTCCTGAGAAGGAAAGATAGGCTCCTCCTCAGGATGGGGCTAGGGAAACAGACTGAAAGGTTAAGTAGAGGAAAAAAGAAAAAGATTCTATAGAAAAAGTCTAAGATGCTGGTGCCTTTCCAGAACAAGGACATAGCAAGCTGTACAGAACAACTTCATATGAATATATGCTACATTTACTGTTTTAAATGTTTAATGTTTTCTTGGATGCTTTACTTCTAAATAAATTACACTTCTAGAACACTCAGTCAGCTTTTTGTGTGAACAGTACATTGAGGGAGCTGATTCTGCCCCTTTATTCTGCTCCAGTGAGATCCTACCTGGAATTCTGCGTGCAGCTCAGGAGTTCCCAGTATGGGATGGACCTTGACATATTGGAGTGAGTCCAGAGAAAGTCACCAAGCTGATTAGAGGGATGCAGCACCTCTCCTATGAGGAAAGGCTGAAAGAATTGGGATTGTTGAGACCAGAGAGGAGAAGACTTTGGGGTGATTTAATTGCAACCTTCCAGTACCTGGAAGAGCCCACAAGGAAAATGGAGAGGGACATTTTACAAGGGCACATAGTGACAGGACAAGGGGGAGTAACTTCAAACTGAAAGAGAGTAGGCTTAGATTAGAGATAAGGAAAAAATTATTTACTTTGAGTGTGGTGAGGCACTGGAACAGGTTGCCCAGAGAAGCTGTGGATGGCCCATCCCTCCTGGTGTTCAAGGCCATGTTAGATGGGGCTCTGAGCAACCTGGTCTAGTGAAAGAGGATTGGAATGAGTTGATCTTTAAGGTTCCTTTCAAACCAGGCCGTTCTACAATTCTATGATGTATTTACCTTGGAATGCTGCAGGGAAGAAGGAATGTCAGGGTCCAGTCCTATTTGAGATCCAGACTCTGCCTGGGAGAACTTCAAGCCAGGCTATAGTGAATGACCCAAAAAAGACTACATTCATTCAGACTACAGGAGCCACAGGATTCTAGGATACTACTGTTTCACCAAAATAAGGAAAAAAACCCAAAACTCTGTGTTTTGTTTTACCTAATATTTTACATTCTAACAGTCCTCGTCTTTACTTTTCCTAACATACCTCTTTCAGGAATAATTCTCAAGAGCAAATTTTCTTTTTCCTCTCAATAAGGGAACTCTTTCTTCCTCGTACCATGCAGCTCTTCCTCTGCTTGTGGATCACCTTTAGCTGTTCCTTGACCCATTTTGGTCTGAGTGGAACTGTGCTACTGTTCTAAGACAATGCATGAAGAGGATGTGACAGCTTTATGAGTTGGGTGATAGCACAGTGAACAGGCACATTACAAAAAGGGCAATTACTGTAGTCTTTGTGATGTTATTTACAGTACTTACTTTGCTAACATGAGCAGCATTGTAAAAATGTTAGTTGTTAACACTGCTAAAATGTAATACCTGAGTTTCATGCAGCACAAGAGGCTGGTATGCTGATAAATGACACTGCATGAAATGGTGGCCATGAAAAGCAAATTCCCAGTGAATCACCCTCAACACCAGATTGGAGTAAGAGCATTGCAAAGCTGATTTGTGGGTTGATGTTGCCATTTAATGTGGTTTCCATCAAACTGTTCATAAAATTCATAGCTGCAGCTAACCTCCATTACTGTGTCCTTGCACATTCTTCTTGAAAATAACTTGTTTATGAAGCTTCAGCAATGCAGAAGGACATTGTATGATCTGAAGGAAATGGAGGAGTCTCATGTAAATATCACCACAAAGCAATGGCCAAAAGACACATTCCTTTTAGGGGCTTCAAATTCTTACTTGTTTACTTGTTATGATTCTGTCCAATAGTCTTTGTAATTCTCTCTGCCATGTGTGTTGAGGCTGGTCTACAGGCAGATGCAGGTCCACAGCCCATAGATATCTATGCAGACATCTAATTTATGACTGAATCTGGAGCTGAGCTCCTCCCACTGTCACTTCAGCAAGTCTCCATTATCCTCACAGACCAGAGGTGTGATCCTGAAGAAACATGAGCACTGTTCAAGATCCATGGAGGTGTCCAGAATGTTATTGCCTTCAGCTCCTTGGTGAATCCCTGATTAGATGTCAAATAGATCTAGCACATAATCAATTCTCCGTGAATATCAAAATAATTTTTATTAAAACAGTCTATTTTTATTTGTAAATTGATTATTTCATGTAATGTTTTCCCCTGTGTTGATAAATCTCACCAATTTCATGATCATCTTTGTGTGATTAAATATTTGTTGTCTCCAGCCCTTCTACGTGACTTAGATTCATGATAAGAAAATATCAATGTCATAAGTATATAAAGTATGACAAAAAAATAGAAAATCAAACTGTCTGTTGAAATTCTGAGTAATTTTTGTTTTGCCTGCTTACAGTAATCTCTTTTTCCTTTGCTATAATTTTTTTTGTTGTTTTGTAGTTTATTTGTGGTTTTGTTGTTTGTTTGTTTTTGTTTGTTTTTACTGTGGAGTACTCATAATTTTTATGGAAAATGTTGCAGTTTTTAAGCTGGGGGAAAAAAAGAAGATTCAAATTTATTTTTAAAGTATCACTGAAGCAAAGTTAAGGAATATATCCTTTGATGCCAGAATCAGGGAGATACTCATAAAAGAAGCATATATTGTTGAGGTGTACACTTAGCAGTTTTTGGTTCATGTTTCAAGTACAGATTTACACCACAGATTTAGTATGTGGAGGAGAATTTTTAACAGCCCAAGAGTAACTTAACCCTTCCTCTGATTTTCCATACAAAGAGCTTCAAGTCCCTTTCAGATCAGGTTGTATGACTTGTCTAAAGGAAAATCAAACTGGAAAGTGTAGTTGCCTTAAAGCTGAATAGGATTTTAACAAAGCAAGCCCTGGAATGACTCTGTCCACTATCACACTTTTGATGATAGATCATGCAGTCAGTAGCTCCCTAATACATGAATTCTGAAAATCTCAGTATTTTTTCCATGTTGGGTAAAAGCAAAAATCAAATATTACTTGTAATTTTAGTACTCAATGAGAATTGATTATAATGCCGCAGTTACAATATATGTTCATAAATATTCTAGGCTTAGTCACACAGGAAAGTATTTGGAATGTTTCAATGAGATCCAAGCTTGCACTTCCCTGGCTAAACTGCTCAGCCTATTAGCTTGAAAAGGCAAATAACAAAGGGCAAGATTTTCACAACTGATTATGGAACTGAGAGAGTCACTTTGCATTTCCTTAAAAGGGGCCTGATTTTCATAAAATAAAGAGAAGCCTTGAACTATCTAAAGCTGAGCACCCCAAGCTAAACCAGCTAAATTCACAAGTCATTTTTGCCTGTCTCCAGCAAGTGGTATATTTAAATTCAGTTTCATGAAAAGAAAATATCAAAGAGACAAATCCAATTTGATCATGAGAATCAAGTCCTACTAACTTTAATTACTGATAAAATAGATCAAACCCAGGAAGGATGCAAATGCTGCTGACATGTCTCACTTTCATTCCTTGTTTGGGCTACCAGGGAAGCAGTCTGAACTAGCTTGCAACATCATGTTGCATTCTGAAACTGAAAACAAACAACAGCCTCCACTTTGAAAAGTCCTCACCCGCAGTCAGAACGACAACAGCTAATTGGATTAAGAAATGGATTGTGACACCCAGCATAGTTTGAATTGGTTAATTGGATTAAAATAGATTGAACTGGCCATTTGGATTAAGGCATAATCAAACTTCTCCACAGACAAAAGATCTGAGCAGCATGTTAAGGGAAAAAAAAGAAAGAGAGAGAGGAAAAAAATAAAAGATAAGGGACAAGAAATGCTTGTTAAAGGGGGGTAAGCTACTCTTCCAAGCTATTTTTAATGAAGGGCACATTATCTTCTTTCCTAGCAGCTGAAATAACATTGTGTAATGGAAATGAGCTCAGCAAAAGGGCTGTAGTCACTATAAAAGATAAAAATCCCTAGAAGTCTGTTTAAATGTTAATAAATATAAAAGGATAAAAGAAGAAATTAAACATTTCAATACAGTGTTACCCCCTATGCAAAACTTCCCAGTCTGCATTCCCTCCCCACCACATTATTGATTTTTAAATTGCATTGTCTTTTTATTTATTTTCTGTAAATCTGTCACTGTAAGAACTGACACAAAATCTAATCAAACCATAAGGAAACCATCCATTTTATCTAGTTATTCAGATGGTTGTTGAATAACATCACAGCCCCTGGTCCTGCTCATAGTAATGAAATCAAGTCCTGACCTGTGCTTTCTGATTTTAAAGGTTTTGCTTTGGAACAACTACACAGCTGAAGGGAACACCTCTTTGGGAGTGTTGTGGCACAGTGTAAGAGTACAGATTGTCACAAGCCATTGACCAAAATGTTTCTGTATCTCTTACTGACATCTACATAGAGATCTACATGCTTTTTAATACTTTCTCATTTATGTGCAAGCCTCGCAAATTTTTTTTCATAAGTTTATAGAGCAAAAGATACCATTCTATCAGTGCCATCCCCTGAACATCACATGGGTGCACACAAGAAAATTAGCTGGTGCAAAGACCCTTAAGTCATTGCCACTAAAAATGGGCTTCAAATCAAGAGCTGCAATTCATTCCCATTCAGGGGCTGCAGAAAGCCCACGGTGCTGGCAACATCTGCTGAATATCTGAGCCCTTCAGAAGAGCCACAGAGTTGCAGAGGCTCCAGCAGGGTCTGCTTTATCATCCAACCCTCCATTTCAAAGCCAGTGGTAGCCTAGGCTGGTGGGAGGAAGGGGTAGGGAGAGACATGAGGAAAAAAAGTGAGGGAGACAGTCAAGTAGACCACAGCGGTGGTTGGGCTCCTCTTCAGCTTTCCCCTATAGTCCCTGCAGCCCATGCAAGCAGCAGGGAAATGAGTCTTTGCATTTCCAGCTCATGCTGTCCTCTCTGCCAAGCAAGAGAGAACAGTTGTTCCTTTTCAGGTCTTCTTGCCCAGAGCTCAATCACTCTGACATTGCTCAAGTGCAATGAATGCACCCTTCAGTAAACAACAGTAGTGAAAGGGTTGTGAAAACAGATGATGCTTGAGGTCAGAGATGGAGTTAAGTGTCACAGAAGTTTAGGACTATGTGAGCAATTTTCCCAGATGCAGTTTGCCAAAAAAAGAATCTATATTCAGCAGCAACATGATATGTGCTAACTTAGTGTGAAAATCTTACCTTCAACCTCAACCTTTGCAGAAGCCCCATCAAAACCCAAGTAACATTGCTGAATTACACATGACTAAAATTAGCAGATTACTGGAGACAAGAAATAGCCATGAACTGTAGTCATAATTCAGTGTGCATTAAACTTTCCAATCACTATCTCTAAATCAGCTTGGTTCTACTCACATTTTCTTTTTCATCTTCTTTCTCTAGAAATGAACAGGAAATAATGAAATCCTGGTAATTTAGTAACATAACAAAAAGAAATATCTGAGGATGGGATGATATACATTCACTGAAAGACTCATTTCCTTCCATCATTCAGAAAATAAATTTCCTGGGTTTGGTTTGCTTTGGTTTGGTTTCAATCAGAGAGTATGCTAGGGATATTTGGAAAATTATAGCAGGATTTTTACCTTAATATCATATAGAAGACACCTGTACTGCCCTGTAAAAAGTTATAGAACAAAGCGTTTTCAAGTATTACAGAAGTATAAGCAAAAGTATAAGCTGCTTCATGATCTGGAGTAGGTCAGATCATGCCTTGAATGCTATTTTTGTGTGTAACCATCTCTGCCATATTTGTTTGAACAGCCAGGACTGCTCTTCTGTATCAACATGATCATCACATGGGGGAGCACAGACGCTTTATAGAGAACTGTGGAGGGCTGGTACCTTTGTCAAAAAGAATCAACGTGCCTGGGGGCTTTGTGTTCAACCATTGCAGTTCTCTGCTGCTTACCATCACCTACAGCATGCTGCACTTTAGGACAAATGACTGACTCATCTATATTAACAAGTTTTTTGATGAGCTCAAGAGCCTAAAAGTTTTGCTGGGGGGAGGTCTGTGGCCAGGGAGAACCTAAACCTCAGAAGCTCTGACCAAGATGCACACAGCTGTGCTGGTATATCTGGGCACATCACAGCTGTGCCAACATTACCAAACTAAATGAGATCAGGTTCATCTTTGAGCAGAGTGATAGCCAAGCCAGCACCCTAGGAAGTAATTCATAATGCAATATCAGCTTTGACCCACCCTTTCTTGCCTCCTCTCCCCATCAGTAAACCTGTCTGTCAATCTGCAGCTTCAAGGTGTCAGAAATATGCTTCTTCATGCTGAAGTAACCAATTAAGTTTTATTGCTTTATTGATGCCACAGATATAAAATTACTATGTAGAGCATCTGTCATAAAATGCTTGCTTAAGAATCCGTTGCTGGAGACATCAGTACTGCCGTAGAAAGATGAAAGGAAGATTTAAAACGCGTGATGTGGATATGTGTTAGGAGCTAATTACATGCAGTGGGAACAGATACAAGGATGGCTTGCCATCAGCTGTGGATTGCATCGAAGATGTGGTTATCAGTGCTAAAATATTTTCATAAAACAATCTTATGTGCTGATGAGCTAGTCATTTTTCTATCAGTAATTGTTCCTTCTAGTGATTTTTTTTTTTTTTTTTTT
>WEKY01015644.1:344365-385458 GCA_013390045.1 Picathartes gymnocephalus
ACTCAGTACTGGTTTTCTCTTATACCATAAGAGAAATATAGAGTATAGAGTAGAGTTCTTTTATGGGAAACTCACAAGTACACACAAAACATTAAATGCTGATCCTGAATAGGGAAGTCTGTTGTCAGGAGCTGTCTTTTATAGCAATGGCATTAATTTATAGAAATATAAAGAATAAATTCAGCATGAAGAATCTATGACCATATAAATCTATCGTGCATCAGTTCAGATGAAAGCTGTTGAAAAGAACTGGACTGCCAGTATATTCATGTAACTTCCTGTGACAGAGAAAGTTTACAAAAGAGGAAAAGAAATGCTAGCAATAAAAATGGAAAGGTGTCTTTCTCCTACCATATCCTTTTATCCTTCATATATGTCCTGCTTCTGCATTTTTATATGAAAGCTTAAGAGACTATTGAAGTTCTTTTAAAAAGAAAGGAAAAGGAGAAGCAGTGCCTGTTGCCTATCAGATATAGTCACAGAGGCAGTTGTCTCAGATATACAGATTAGGGAATCTTTTATGCTTTGGCAGCATTGGCCCCTGCTTTGTTCTCTGTAGCCCATAGCAGCATTATCTTCTTAATTTGTTATTTTATAAATATTTAGAACACTGAAACCTTTAAAAAGCCCCCAAACAAAATGAAAAAAATAAAAAAACAAACAGCATCACTTTTGTCAGTTTTAAAATGACAAACTCAGATTCCTAGCAGGTTCCTTTGAAGAGGGAAATTGTGTATGAGGATCATGTGCATAGGGACATGTTATCAATTCTGAACGATTTTCAAGATGTAGTCTTGCCTGCTGCTAACACATTATACAGTGCTGCAAATCGCATGTACCCTTAAGAAAGGTCAAAAGAAAGACATTTTAAATACCATGGGATTCTTCTTCTTTTTATACAAAAGGCCATGCTCTATTGAAGAGGTTAGGAAATCTGGTATTGTAAAATCCACAGTGGAAATCAATTTTGTGGCACCAAAATAGGAGGCTATGTTATTTACTACATATGTAAATATTAAAGAATTGAAAACCTGTTCTAACTTAACATTTAAACACATTTTTCAGAGATCTGGGCATGTATCTAAGAAATTCACCATCTTATTCAGGAAAACAAGGAGATAGGAGCAAGTATTAAATGCCAATACAAAACCTGCCCAAAGAAATAGTCACCAATTGTTTTCATTCCTTATTCTTTTTCCACCCTAATTTCCTTTCTGCCTTCTCTTCCTTTTTTTGGCTATATAAATAGTTATTTTCTCAGGGTCAGGAAGGACGTTTTGTGACAAGAGGAGGAAAGCTTCCTTATTTAAATTTTTTTTTCTCCTGTTTGTTTCATTCATATATCAAGACAGAAAGAGTTTAAAAATAACCTCTAAATATTGAAATTCAAAAGAATGAGAAAATTTCAATCTTTTTCACCTGACTTGATCAACCCAGGCATTCAACATTTCATTCAGTCAAGCTAATGGCTAAAAGATGGATGAAGAAATATTTGTTTTGTTACTTGACCATGTCCTAAAATCATTTTAAGATTAATAATTTCTTTGTGTTTATTTATTGGTCCTGAAAAAAACCCATCTCTTATTGATGCAATGAGATTTGTGATCATTACACATCTTCAAAAGTGAGAAGGAGGAAACCAAAGCACTGCTTCTTTACAGAATGTGTTTCCTGCCTTGACATTTCAAGAGTCAAATGCAGATGATATATGTCCGCAGGTGGTTTAAGCCCATCCTGTCAAATAAGATCAGGTAAATCAAGACACACAAGGACCAGTCTTTGTAGCAGTAACTGGACAAAACAACTGTTATGGGAAAGTACACAGACATGCTGCAATATCTGTATCACCATCCCCCACTCCCCTCTGTCCAAGACCACCTCAGTCACCATTACCAGACACATGTCGGTAATTATGCTTACTTGGAGAGCAAAACCTAATTATATATGAACCTCTGCTTGAAAAATTGCCCCTGTTGAAATATCCAATTGTCTCAAGAGTTATTAAATAATTTGCCATTATTTGTTTATGCATAGTTGCAGCTGTAGTACCATTTTTGTATTTCAGATATTATTTAAATTAAAATGATCTGTACAAATGGAGAGTCTTCTTTCATTAGTGCTTTATACTCTCTAAGTCATAAAATTAAAGTCACAGCAGAGAAATAGAGTGCCCATTATAAATACTCCAGGTACAAGATTTCTGGTCCTGAGATAGCTTCCATCCAGGACAAAAGATGGATCTATGTCATCATTATTAGAGTCAGGTTGCACACATGCAGGCTGAATTCCTGGGTCAGTCAAAGGAGACACTGGAAAGATGAGTAAATCCACCCTGTTCCATAGTTCCTTATCTCAAAAATGTGAAAAATTATTTTCTCTCCCAAAGGGGTAGAGGAAGTACATATCTATTCATGGTTGTGTAAGCTTGGATACTACACTGCTGAGGACCATAGCAAGAAACCTTTGTACTTTCTTGCAACTTTTTAATGTTCCTTAGTCCCCACCCTCTGGGAATTCCTACAAATATTCCTTCATCTCACCCTCCCCGCCCCTTTGTTTGTATAGCCTAAGCTGGATCACCACTATGGAATTCAGCAGTGGCTAGGCTCAGGCTGTAAAGCTATGAAGTTTGGAGCATAATCACATGGTTTTAATGTGGATCAACCACCTCCTGAACCCTTCCTGTAATGGTAGTCTATCTTAAGATATGCATTAGTGAAGAAAATCAATTAAATTACCACCACTTAATGAACTATTGCTTGTTGGCCAGTCAGGGTACCTGACTATGTTACCACAATGGAAAAAGGTAGGCCATAAAGGGCATAAAGTAGATGCATTTCATATCTGAGTGAAGCACATCTTCAGATAGTAACAAAAATTATTGATTCATTTTGTTTGTATTCAGTCTTCTCCTGTGGTCAAACAACAAGTCACAAACTACAATTGATAAAAAAATCCCTTCTTTGGCATCTCCCTGCAGCAGACAAGACCTAATCTTCTCCCACTGCTCTTTCCAACCCTAAACTGTATGTCTTGCTTTGGACTACACCTTAGCAGGAATTCTTGGCAGAATGTTTAAGACAAGGAACTGAATCACTGCATGAATACAGGTACAGTTAAGTGTTAATTCAGTTCAGGTTAAGCTGCACAGTGTATTTCTCAGATCATTAAGGATGATCCACTGTTTGTACTGGTGCAAGGATTAGCATTTAGTTTGAAAACTTCTGGGCTTTTAACTTTACAGTTTCTAGTACATCCAAGGTTTCAAGCACTAAGAAATTTGCAGTCATGCAGTTGCTTGTAGGTCACATTGCAATGTCAGCAGTGAGTGTCTTGCACAGCTTTACACAGGAAATGGCCATACGCGATCTGGACCAAATTTCCCCTTTTCCCTCAAGAGGACTTCCAGGGTCAGAGTTGAGGTCATTAACAGGATGGTGTGGGGAAATTCACACGGCAGCTATCTTTCGTGTTTGCAGCTTATGGATAAACAACGGACCTCATTTTAAAATATTTCAGTCCATTAATCTTCAAAACCACAAATATTTATAATACAGTAAGAATGTATTAACCCTGTACACAGTGTCTGCCTGATCAGCTTCCCTTTGTGCAGTTCATTAGCTGTTTCAATACAGGCTTCAGTTCTAAGGTGTGCTGTGCTCACTCTTCATCCATCTGTCCATGCACAGACTATCTGAGAAGGTAGGGGTCATCTTCCTGCTTGTGGATTATGTTATGGTGTTCAGGCAAACTTAATCTTTCCAACTCTGCTCTCTCCCTCTAAGGTTGAGAAGGCCATGAGAAAGAAGGCCATGAGAAAGAAGGCACTTTCTCCAATTGCTTTGAAACTGGGAGCAACTTCACAAAGCATAAAAAAAAGCAATCCCATAAAAGAGGTTTTTACACTCTGTTCCCAAATTGTGCCAAACACTCTTCAAAAAAAGGTGCTGGTCCAGAATAACAGTATTTTCAGAGTAG
Source organism: Picathartes gymnocephalus (assembly GCA_013390045.1). Lineage (NCBI taxonomy): Eukaryota > Metazoa > Chordata > Aves > Passeriformes > Picathartidae > Picathartes > Picathartes gymnocephalus. The sequence continues at coordinate 348,344 of WEKY01015644.1, forward strand.
GCTTTCTTCTTTGGTTATTTTAATTTGAACAATAAATGTTTCATGCCACTCCATCAATGTAAAGGGATGCTCTCAGTGCAGCAATGTACTTCTCCCCGTAACTGAGATCCATATTTTGTGTCCTGCACTTACCTTTCAAAAACAGGTTCAGCACTTAGACGTGCAAAGGATGATTTTTCACAATACTTTGCAGTAATAACAAGAGAGTTTCTCTTGTAGAGATCCTAAGACTGACAAAATATCATATCTAATGGGCCACTGTCAACAATGAACAGTCCATGAAAGAGTACATTCAGTGCTGTCACTTTCTAGGCAATTAGTTTCACCATTTAAATTATTACACTTCCAGTAATATTATTGCAGCCACATATGCACATCAAGAAAAAACTGTATTCTGGCCATTCTTCACCCATGCTAATTGCTTGCAGACCTGTGGAAAAGGCAACAGAATGAAAAATAAAAAAAACAAGACGGGAGAAAGCAAAACAACCCTGACAAGATGGAAATTACTTATCAACATTAGTTGTACACTATATGTTGACAATTTATAGATACATAGATGTTGCTTGCATTGTTTTTACAAATATTTGCTTAGTTAGATTCCTAGTTTCAAAACATGAGCTAATGGATCAAAATCACTTAGTACATCTTTTTTCTTTCATATTCCAAACATAGAAAAATAGTTCTGCTTATTTGCTCAATTTACTAACAGGGAGCAGTGTCTCTTCTATACAGAGCTAAGGTTTGCATTTTGCTATGGCCAGGCACCAGTGCAGATCAGCAGGATCATACAGCTCATGCTTTAGTGTAGGATTTTTGCTCCAGCCAGTTATATGAACTGGGCAGAGTGGGAGCGTACTCTGGCACCATCTAGCAAAAACACAATGCAACTCAGTCTTCTTCTCCAAGTACAGACTAAAATGGGGACATGAAATAACTAAATGGGAAGAGAATTCAAAATATTGGCACCATGTCTCCTTTTTCACACAGGTGAAAAAGTGCTTTCCTTAAACCATTTGTAAATATATGCCCCTTTGTCAAATGGGGATTTGTGCTGTCATAGCAGAAGTTAATTTCTTATATTTCAAGGCAAATGGAATAGGATATGTAATCTATAGTGATGATTGATGCCTCTGCAGAAGTGGATTAAAAAGCAAAGTAATTTCTTAAGTGTAGGCTTTAACCTTACTTGAAATCACCCAACTGAGACAAAAACCTAGTGTATCATGAGAACCAGGATGTTTTTAATTATGATTTATTTACTGGTCATAGAGAAGCCACCTCATCCTGGTTTTCAGTGTCTCCATATGTACAATGGAAAAAAAAAAATATTTTACAGGATTGTAGCAAAAATAAATTACTGCACACTACTGGTTGTTCTGAAAGCATGACCAAAGCTGAAGCAACTATTTTCCTTGCTATTAATACTATAATAAGGCAGCTTTCAGACAGAAGCTTAAACTTTTAAAGACAAATCAAGAACCAAAGCCTGGAGATAAGAAAAGAAAACATGTTATTGTATTAATGAGAGCAGCTTTTGCTTTACCTTGGGTAAGAAGGTGAGTTCCTCAGATGGTATAAATCACACTACCTGTTTTTGCTTTACCTTGGGTAAGAAGGTGAGTTCCTCAGATGGTATAAATTACACTACTTCCAGCTGTCTTCAAATGATGCCCTTTCACACTGACTGAAAGCCTGGCCTGTGTTCTCTAGCAGCTCTGACCTTGGAAATCCCTTCGCTTGAAGAAGTTTTATGGAAACCTTGCCTACAAAACATTTATTTTTGAAAAGCAGAGGCACTCAAAGAAGGTTTTTTCATTAAATGCCAAATAATTGCTAACTTTTCTAAATGGCATTTAGAAACACAGAATCACAGAACCACATAATAAACTGAGTTGGACAGGACCCACAAGGATTAAGTCCAGCTCCTGGCCCTGCACAGCACCATCCCCAAGAGTCACACCATGTGCCTGAGAGCACTGTCCAAATGCTTCTTGAGCTCTGTCAGACTGGTGCTGTGACCACTTCCCTGGGGAGCCTGGTCCAGTGCCCAGCCACCCTCTGGGTGAAAACCTTTTGTCCTGGTATCCAACCTAAACCTCCCCTGACAAAACTTCAGGCCATAACACAATTAGTCTGACTTTATAAATCCTGTTGTCTGGGTTCATGTTTTAATTTTCTTCTCATCAAATGACTTGTTCTATAACTACTTTCTTTTCTATCATCTCACCAGTACAATCTTGCTTGCAATTTCTGATAGCCGTTTGGGATGATTTATAAAATTTCCTTAGTAATCTGGTAAATTTTGCAGTCATTTTGAAATGTCTGTAAACTTGGGGGGATCAGGGAAAAATTATAAGCAAGTGGTTTGAATCTAAAAATGTTAAAACTGTTATTTCAGACATAACTCAGTAAATAAATTGCCCCAGTTTTTGTAAGCACAGTGTTTATTTTTCAAGTGTACTTTTTCTTGCTTTTCTCAGTTTACCTGAAAGAAGGAATTTCTTTAAATCTCTGCTTAAGCCTCATCCTATCCTCTCTTTTCCCAGCAATTCTTGTTTCTTTTCATTATCTTCTATTAAAAAAACCTAACTTTTGGAGTATTTACTCTGAAACCTGAATGCAATTAAATTCTCTTCAATACTTTACTAATTAATTCATATACCATTATATAATCTGTGAAACATTGACAGAAGAGATCACATTTCTGATTTTCCCACCTCTCCAAAGACATACAGGCAGTTTCCAGGTCTGAGGGATTTTCTCTTCCTGGCTTCTTTTAGTCCCTGTAGCATTCAGGCTAAATGTTTCCATCTGCAGGGTGTAACCTCAAAATACAGAGCTCTCAGCTGTTTTCTGGGCCAACACATAACTTGACAGAGACATATACAACACATCAGGTTGTCAGTGAAGAATGCACATCTACACTTTGCCTCCCATGGCAAATACAGGCACAGAAGTCCCTGACACAGTGGCCTAAGCAGGGCTCCTATCAGCACCAGATTCTTCCCGTGGGTGAAATGTCTCCACAGCCACTGCCTCCCCAGGGACTCTGAACCCAAGCACAACTAACAGAATTCTCATTCCAAGTCACACTGCAGCGCCTAGGGAGCCATGTGGGCACCATAGAACATGACCACACTAATAAACCACAGCAGAAGGAGACCAGCATAAGCCACAGGACAGGTACGTGCTCCTGCCCCCATTGCATGGATTGATGGGAGTACTTGACCTAGAATCTCATGGAGATCCACAGTGTCAGTCAATTATAAGCACACTGTTTAACTCAAATGTATTTTTAAGAGCAATTTTTGGAAATCTTTTTACATCTGATTGCATATGTTATTTAGCCACCTGCATTGGCCATTCCATACATAAAGACAAATTTCTATTGGCTTCTTGACAGGAGTTTAAAGTATGTTTGTAAACACAGCTATGTGAGAAATTATTTGAAACTGGGCCTTCTTCCATTCTGCTGGAGCAACCCCTATGGCTTCAGGGTAAACTAAATGGAAGGCATTTTATTTAGGATCTGGCAAGGGTCCACACTCCAGTTTTTCACACAGTCATGATACGATTATGCCGAAAAATTTGACATATATGAAACCTTTGTGCAGCAAAATGTCATGCTAACAGCAAAGCAAATGGACTATGGTTTAGGCCTAGTTTTTTTGTACCGTGCCAAATTCCCTCATAGGATGAACTGCAGAGAAATTATCTCTGGAAAAACAGACTGATTATTTCTGGTTTCATTAATAAGCTGTCAGTGTCTCCCTCTAAAAGACCCACATGCACAAATACTGGTCTTCTTATATTTAGATTTTTCTCTATCACCTTAAAACTATCCTATCTCACTGCAGCTGTGTCCTTTCCAAGCTGTCAGATTCGCATATTAACTGATATTTCATCAATTTGGCCTGAGCTGCATTTGTAACTGAGTCCCAAGGGGAAAAGCTAATGCATTAAACAGAACATTAGCCTCCTGGAAGTCGTATTTCCTTCAGAAGCAAAGAAGCTTTCCTCAGCTGAGCTGTACAAACCAGAAGCACCAAGATGGCGTGGAGAAACTCATAGTGTTCGTCGTGAATTTTTCATGAGAGTTTCTGCCCATGCATCTCTGACATCCAGCTGTATATCACTGACCTTTACTTATCATCATCCTCATAGTAAAGATGGGAAAGATAAAAATGACCTGGGCCTCCACATTTTTGGGTATATTTGATACAGAATCGAGGATTCAAGGAGCATTTGGAGCTGGTGATAGGAATCAGGTTGGATGGATGTTAGCTTGCTAGTCCACAGCCCAGTGTCTACAGAATCATGCAGTGCCGGAGGTAGTTAGTTTGTAGCTGTACAGATGGTCATGGATGATAAGATTTGCCTAAGGCAGGAGAGCTGTTCTTGCTTATTCCACTGAAATGCAGCCTTAGATATTTGTAGCTAAATTGCTTCGATTTTTTAAAATTGTAAACTCCTCAAGTTAAAAGGCTAAAGCTCAATTTATGAACAAGATATCAGAAGGCAAAGTTTAAAATGCAAGCATCACTTAACCTAGCTTAAATACAAATTTCAGAAACAATTTCATTTGAAATAGATTTAACTTGCAAGCTTACCAATCACATCATTTCCGATACAGTTCAAATCAAGACTCGGCAGAACTTTCTCATTAATGCATCAAATAATGCAGATGTCCTTTTCTTGCCCCCTTTGAAGTGACATATGCTTCAATTTATTTTTAATCTTCTTAGTGATGTTGTAAGTAAAGCTGCCCTGTGTGACATATGAAGTTACTATTTTCTTCATTGCTACGAGTCTGGAGAACTCAGGCAGTAGTGGCTCAATGCAGATTGAATCAGGCTGTTTAACCTAAATGCCAAGGAATGAAAGCCAGCATTTAATTATGAGGACATACACAAAGGCAAATGCAATGAATTTGCCCCTTGCACTAAGACAGAGAATACACTAAACACTTAAAACCCCACATCTGCACTTCTCTTTTACAAGGCACATTTCCACTGCCAGATGAAGATTTTTGGCTGTAGCTGTGTAGAACAACAGTGTCATCCAGTGGTTACTTGGCTAACCATACGTTGCTCTTCCCTCCAGGCTGTCCAAAGCCTGCATCCCAAGCTTGCCACATTGCTTGAGAGATAACAGCCTGAAAATGGGCTGGCATGACCAGCTTGCCCTCTGCATCACACCTTTAAGGAATATTTCTTGTAACAGAACTGCTCTCTGCAGCCTCAATGCCAGGTAAGGATCGGGTTTCCTGAGGAGCCTGCCTTTTGGGGACAATGCAGAACAAGCAGCTGCTATGGCCAAGGCGATTTCCATGTATGTTTTTAGAATCTGACTCTGGAATCCCTTTCAGAAGACCAGACAGCCAAAGGAGAGCCAGATAAGGAGACACTTGGCTACCGTTCCTTGGCTTCTGGCATCCACAGTGCAGGAGCCTCCTGAACCAGAGGCAGCACCTCCATGCCCTGAGCCTGACATGTGGTTTGTCCAGTTGTTCAGTAAACGTTTGATCCTTCCACGTGTAAGGTTATGTGTACTTTGCAGGGAAAACATATCTCTTGCCTACTTTGATTCCACCAACAGTCTTTCTTGTTCTTTCACTGGCAGAGGAAATGAATAATCTCTTCTGATACACTTTTTCCAGGCCACCACAAAGCCAGATCTCCTTTCACCCCCATTTCCAGCTGCCAGACCTGTATTTGATCACAGCTACTCCACATCTTCGAGCCTTTTTGACCTTCTCTGTGCTGCTATCAGCTCTCAAACTTCCTTTTTGAGACAGAGAGACATGTCTGAAGATAATATTCAAGAGTAAAGATGGCATTTTTGGCAAAGCTGAAACTTTCAATAAAAGAAAGTCAAAATTCCTAATCAATTTTTCTTTCATTTAAATAAGATAAAGATCTTCACTGGTATTAAAATAAATTGATTTGGCTTTATTGTTTTCATGCATTTTCCTCTGACCTAAGGATTAGATATTAATATTATCCTCTATATAACATATCTAGAGTATTTAATATTTTATACTGCAATTTGCCATAGTCTAAATGAAATCCTCTAATATTACTGAACTGAAACTTTCTGACATTCTCAAAATAAAATGCAATAAGTTCTCTGATGTTTCCAAACTGAGGGAAATAATTAAAAACGAAAGATTCAGTCTGTCATAAAATTCAAAATTTCCATTTTAGGTTGGCATGAGATGTTTTAAAAGAAAATATAATGGGAAAATAGTTCTATCCTCTCAAGTTTAGCTGCAAGAGTTTTCCAGATGGGAAATAGTGAAGCTTCTCATGGGAATATAATGCTTTCCGCATATTTTGTTAAAGAAGTGCACATGATCACTTTGGAAAAGATATATTAAACTTGAGATTTATGCTTTGTTTGCAAGAAAAAAGATGATGCTAGGGAAAAATAAAACCTAAAGTACATCTTAGAAGAGGCTATCTTTATGACTAAAGCGGTTTTTTTTTTGTGAGATTCTATTCTTTTTCAAAGCTTAATTTTCCTTTCTCTTGAACAATATATTTAAAAGAAATTGAACAGTCTCAGGGTCCAAAACCCCTCTGCCTCCTTTTGTCCATGCAGACTCATTATTTTACTGCAGGAGAGCACTGGAGATAAGAAATTTTGTAAAAGAACATAAGTGATTTAGGCACCATTAGATATGTGCTCTTAAACCTGCTAGGTACATTTTAAAGTCTCCCCAGACTGGTTATGACCATTTATATCTGCATTTATACGGCCTGCCAGGGCTACTTCTTTAAATTAGCTTGAAGCAGGCCAGATAAACCCAGAAGGAAGTCAGTTGTCTTTTCTTTTGGCATATAGATAGCCATTGCTCTGCTTTCAAGGTTAACAACAAACAAGATGAGGGTTAGAGATAAAGAGGACGAAGACTAAACCATCCTTTCCTTAGGAGTTCACCACGCAAGCAGCAGAACGTCAAGACAAATTGGATGAAATAGTAAACTCCAATAGGAACAATACATCTTTTGAAAAGAAAGGCTGCCAGATAGCCTGAAAATGTTCCTTGGCTAGATTACCTCTTCCCCAGCAAAGCTCGTGAAATCACCACACGAAGCAATCACAGATAAAATGATGGGGCAATTATGAAGGTTTAAGCAATAATACTTGAACTTGGCAAAAAAGCAAGATAAAAGCTCTCTTCATTAGTATTATTAGGCTTCAGTTTGTGCTGAAAATCTGTGATATTTTAAGGAGCCTGGGAGCATAACTGAGCTTCAAGAGTAGTTTCTGAAAGAGCCTATGATGAAAGAAGAGGAAAGCAAGCATGATAACATCTCTGCCAGTCTGAATGGAACTGGGTGCTGGGGGGTAGGAGGAGGCCAGAGGAGGTATTACAATGCTCCTCGAAAGGTAGCATTGCTAATAAAGTTTGGGCAACATGTGTTGAGAATCTGGAGGAAGAAGAGACGTTTTACATGAAAGTGACCTTCAGAAATCATAAGCAGAATATGATCATTGACCTCTGCCTACAGCGGGAAGAGAAAGCTGTGTGTTCCCGGGGGGAAAATGGGGTCATATCTACAGATGCAGATGCAGCCCATATGTCTTTTTATTCTGATTTTAATGAAACTATGTAACACTTATGCCTTTTTTTTATTTAACATACTGTTTTGTTTTTTTGGGAGGGGGGTTGTTGTTGTTTCTGGGCTTGGGTTTTTTTGTTTATGTTTTTGGCAGGGCTTGCATAGGTGTGTATAGCTGCAGCTGTCACATGGCAGAGCACATATACACACATATGTTCTGGTTTCATCTGAAGTAAGTTTTTTAGCTTCCAAGGAGAAAGAAGTATAAGAAGGACAGTAACGTCTTTAGCTATTTGAACAGTAGTGCACAGAAAGTTCCTACTATGGAATGCAGAGAGAAAAAGTAAGTTTATTCACAGCAAGTGAGAGACTAGAACACAAAAGGAGCAACATCAGCTGCAAAAAATCTTGAAAAAATATTGGCAGTATATACATAACACAAATATGGGCACATAGAGGGTTAAACCCAACATTTGAGGCAATGTAATGAATTTAACCTCCTGTTTCCAATGCAAAATTCCCGTAACCACAACTCTCTGCAGTTGACTGGAAGCCAGTCAGTCACAAACAAACCACACCTTGCCCAAGCTGCAGGCTGGTGGGTGGAGGTCCCCTAATTCTCTTGGGCTTACAAAACCTGGAGACATGTCCACTGACTCTGAGGGATAGCAGATGTATCCCCTCCTCATCTCTCCATACTGCTCCAAACAGTTCAATACAACCGTGCTTTGGAGAAGAGCAGAGAGGCAGCTGAGTGATAGCACTTCTTTCCCATCCTGCAGCAAGTGAAATACTCCAGACCCCCACTACTGCAGCTGTAATTCCATTGAGGTTTTCTGGTGACATTAGCCAACTCCTCAAGTCTTTCTCTTGATGGAATTAGAGACCTACTATGGTCTGTGGGATAGACATCGATGCTGATGTCATTAGCGTCAGCACTGGTTCTGCCTTGGAAAGGCTGAAGCACTGAAAAGCAGCTTCTGAAAGTAAGAGCCATTTGAAATATTGTTTTAATGGGAAGAAAAAGAGCTCATGTAGCATATCTCAATGTAGCTTTCAAGATAACAATAGCTAAGAGATATAACAATATACAGAGAAATCTAATGTGCTGTTTACATTATATGTTTTAGCATGGTACCTCCTTGCTTTTCACCTCCCTTGCACCAATATCAACTAAAATAGCATAACTGAGGGCAGTGGGATGACATTGCATAAACCCATCTGATGTGAAGTCATGATCAAGCTTTAAATACAAATGTATTACTAATTCTAGGACTGCAGCCAGACAGTGGTGTAAATCCTCATTACCTAAGGGGCAGTTTTCTGCCTGGAGCTCTGTTTGCACAGGGCTTCACCTTCTATAGAAGGTTGCCTAACTGGGTTCTGCACTTTGTCATCTAAGTGGCCTAAAAATATGCTGACAATAAAAGCTTTTTTTGACAGCTGTGTAGAGGCCTCTAGTGGGGAGATAAACAGAGTGGAGGTTATTCATTCTTGCCCCTCCCCCACCCAGCCTAACTGTCCACTCAAGTTAGCAGAGCCAAAAATGTGTCCACTGCAGAAGCTTTCTCTTATTTTTGAAAGTTAATCTCCTCCAGAACTGGATTACCACTGGCTAATCCCTCTAGCAAGAGGCACATAATGCTGGAAAAGGATAACTTGCTTAGAGACGTGCTCAGAGCACACAGGTCTAAGGCACGTCCACAGCCTTTGGCTGCTCGGCATCACGGCTGTTAGAGCAGACGCTGCCGCGGCTCTTTGCTGGCTCCTGCCTTGCTGAAGAGCCTGTCACACCCTTCCTCTACACATCACCAAGGGGGTTTTACTGAGCTGCTGTGCACTACCCTCCACATTATGCTGGAGCTCTGCTATTCCACCTCCTGCCGCTTCAGAATGTGTTTTATATTTTAGTCAGGGAGCTGTAGTAAAGATTTTAAATGAGTGGTTTCTGCTCGTTATACAAGCTTGCTGCCCTATTAAATAGATAGATGTTGTGCTTCTCATCCTGCTAGAGTCTTCTGCAGCAGTTTGTGTACTGAGTCCCACACTACACTGCTTTTTATTTACATTTCAAAACACCTGTCTAGAGATGTGCATGCAGCACAAAATTTAAAATTACAGCCTAGTGCTGGAAATATGCTAAATATTTCTGCCTGGTTGATACTGCACTGGAATGTGGGAGAGGGAAGATGGGAAAAAAAGCATTACTATTTAATTCAGAAAGTATATGAAGAACCAAAGCTTTTTTTGATCAGTGTCGTGAAGCTCAAAGGTGTTATGGTACAGGAGTGATAACACATCTTGGTTGATGAGTCAGCACTGAGCCAGGAGGCAGTGACATTGTTTTTTACTTTGAGCATTGCTGGTATTTGTTCCACAATCAGACAGTATCTGGGGTATTGATTAAGTATAGATAGCAATACTGGTTATAGTCTAATCATGTAAGTGGAAGGCAGCTTCTAAATATATAATTACTTATACAGAAATTCATCCATGCTCTGTGCTGAATTATCATACAAAAAAGAATATTATTAATATTCTGTACTGACACACTATGGAAGATAATGATGGTACAGTATATTCTAAGTCTCACATTAAAAACTAATCCAATGCTACACTGTAATTGAGGATGTGAAGTTAGAGCAGTCAAACAGAGTCTTACTCACCTGATAACCTTCAGTGTCCATACTCTCTTGATGTAAGATGGAAAGGGCATTTTACTCTTTCAGCATAAGCAAACCTCCAATTTAAAGATACTTACAAAATGGTCATTGCATTTGCCTGCAGACTCCCTGCAGTACCAGTTTCTAATCACTTAATGTATTTTCACTATGTATAATGTCTAGAAATTCATTCTGAGTTACCTATGATTAGAAAGTTTAAAGCTGGTTCAAAGAGAAACTGTCATAAAATGAAATAAGGCCCTGTCTAAATAAAACACTGATAATGAAGACCAAAGACATTATTTCTTTTTGTCATTTTCATATTGACCAGCACGGGCATAACCAAATGAGAAGAGTTGTTAGCTTCACAGATTCCTACTGCATTGGGAACAGAAGTGACAGTATACTACATGTGCATCACTTCTGTCTCCTAGGCATAATAGGGAAGCAATTTATCACTATAGTGCACCCAACATGTTCCCATATATCAGACAGTCCATCATATGTGTGTGCCTCCATCTTCAACGGCAGGTACTAAATGTCACACTTGTATTTACTACTCCTGAGTTCTGCTAATGCAGGTCCTGAAAAGCCTTTGTACTACAAAAGCCAATCGTTCACCTGAGAAGACATGAAAAAAATGCACAAAGACTGTGCCAAGGTAGGTGTCTGCATTGGATTGGCTGCTGTTGGCAGAAACCCAAGGTCTAGGTAAACTGTTTTGGAAGTGGTTCAGATGCTCAGGCAAAGCCTAGGCTACAACCAGCACACAAATTTCACCTGCTGTCAGGAGATTTCCAAGGAGACAGCTGGCAAGTGAGGAAGTCTATCAGCCTGTGGAGGCTCAGATATGATGCTGCCTTTTTTCATGCTTCAGCCACAGCAGCCTGAGGATGGTCTTCGTCTTCGGAAGGGCAACTACCTGTAACGCTGAACTTGTTTCAGTCCTGTCAAATGGAAAAGTGTTTTCCATATGCCAAAGGTTTGTTGTTTTAGTTATGATTTTTTGACAGTTTACTGTAATGAAAGAGTACAATATGGGCAGTAATCTCGATGGAGCAGAAAACAGAAATTATCTTCATTTATTAAGATAGTTAAGACTTCAAATATTGTTAATTTCTTAAAAAAATTCTTAAATGAGAAAACTGAATCTACACAAAACATTTGCTTCTACTCTGTGGAATGGGGTTGGCTCTCAATGCTGCAGTGACTAAGAAGTGCTCAGATATCTCTGATGACAGAGACTGCATATATGTTTCAACTAATCATGTACAGAGAAATTTTGCAGCTTTTAAATCTAGATTCCCTCCATTTCCTATAAAATTCAAAGGTCCTTTCATTAATTGAAAGACCTGATGGTGATGTAAGATTTATAAACCTTATTTATATTACTTGGGATAATCCAAAGTACATTCTTAGTTTGACCAGAAGATGCTTTGTGTCCCAAACTGTTGAATTCAGATATTTTTCATGTACCTCTTGGGAAAGCAAATACTGCTACCCCAGAATAGGGTACAGGTCTGAGCTACATCTGCATGCTGAGCTGCTGTTAAGTTCTTAGCACAGTCCTGAGAATGTTTAATGGACTAACACAAAATAATTCTCTTTCCAGGAGGAGAGAAGATGACTCAAGAAGCTGTAGAGACCCCTCCGCTGGCTGTTATCAGACACCGTTTGCCACTCCAAAAAACAGTATTTGACATTTTCAACCTTTAACTCTGGGGCTTTGCAAAGGTTCCTAAACTGTAACTGTTTGAACTGTACAAGTTATAGACAGATCTTTCAACCGCTGCAACACCCAGATGAAGTCTCTACCTCACGTTCTCCAACAGCTGTGCCCATTATCTGCAAGCTAGGCTGGATCACCTAAGAATTCACAAATCTTCCTGTGCAGTTGGTCCCAGAAAAATGCTTTTGAATCTCCTGCTTATCAAAGCACAAACAATCTTCCTCGTTTGAATAAAAATCTTAGCATAGTATTACCCTGTAAGGGTGTAGTGGTTTTAGTTCACCTCCTCACACAGTGCACCATTTCATGTAGTGGGTTGAGCATTCTGGCTGAACACCAGTGCACCCACTAAACTTATTTACTCATTTTCTGCTGTGAGATAAGGATTAGGAGAAATGCAAAGCAGGCTCAAAACAAAAGCTATAAAGACAGTTTTATTAACAGGACTAAAAGAAAAATAGTAAGAACCAGAATAAACTTTCAGATGCTTCTCCTCCCCCCACCTCATTTCCTCCTTTCCCACCAATGACATAAAGAGACAAAACCTGAGACTTTCAGTCAGTTTACCACCTCTAAAATAGTCTTTCTTCAGTTCAGTTAAGGAAAGGAGTCTCTCCTGCCATGCCATGGAGAATTTTCCACAAGAACACAGCTCTCTCGTGGCTCCAATATCACAGCGAATCAGCCGCCCAGAAAGGAAATCTGTTCTCAATGTGAAAGTCCCTTCCCTCAACACACAGTTCTTCCCACAACTGCTCTTGAGGGCTCATCTCTGTCTACTGGGGTACTATTTTAAGGATGAGCTGTTCTGGTAGAAAAGCAAAGGGTTTTCTCTTCTCTCTCTCTAGCAGCAAGGTTTCTCCTATCCCTGGGGCAAGGGTTCTCTTCTATCTCTGGGAGCAAAAATTCTCTTTTTCTATGCCTGGGGCAAGGGTTCTCTTCTCCATCTCTGTGGCATAGTTCCCCATCTCTCTCTGTTCAAGTTTCTCATAGACCACAGCTACTTCAACATCTGCTTGCTTCAGCACAGGTACCTTTGCTCAGGCTGCAGTTAGAACACTGCATTCCCCCAACTGCATTCATGAGTTACAAGGAATAGTCTAATACATCATAGTGCATCACCATGGCCTTACAGAAGAATTTCAGCTTAAAGCATCCCCTCTTTCTCCTCCCTCTGGGCTCCGACTCCTTCTTCACTGATCTCAAGGTCTCCACGTTGGTTTTCTCACGTGTCCTCACTCTTCCTCTTATTCGAGAGGGGATTGATGTCTGTAAGTTTCATCTGTGCACTGAGAGAGTTGGTATCTCTCCTGGGCCCTGTTGTTGATCTTTGCTGGGCAGCGGCCGAAGCTGCTGCAGACTTTTCCCGGGGAGACGGAGGAGGCAGGGGCTGCAGGATCTCAGCAGCCAGGCCAGGATTCAGCTGCAGCAGGATCTCAGCAGCCAGGCCAGGATTCAGCTGTGGCAGGATCTCAGCCTTGCCTGGCCCGGCCGAGTGGGCTTTGCCCAGCCTGGTCCCGCGGAGCCGGCAGGGCTTGACTGAGCGGGCCTGGCCCCAGCCCGGGCCTGGCTGGCTCCACCGGTCCACGCGGGCCCCCTGTTACCTGTTCAGAAGCTGGAAGCAAGAAAGAGATTCCCGGACTTCTCCTTTCTTAAATGTGAATCACAGAGGCGTACTCAGCTTCTTAGGTGGCTAAACAGAGTGTCCATCTTAGAACTAGCCAGCTAATTGGTTATCTCAGCCCTGAAAGAAGCAGTCAAGTTCCTTACAGATAAAAAATCACTTTTCAACCCATGACAAAGGGTTACTAAAGTATTGCTGATTTATGCATTGAACACAAGCATTGTTGCATCTTGTGCTTACATTCAATATACAAGAAGAAATGAAGCAAAAGCTTCATTGCAAGCATTTAGTACAAGGAATTCGTCATTTTAAATTCATTTATTGCAAATAAACAGGCTGGTAATAGGTGACGAACCCTAACATAAGTGCCAAGCAGTTTTTATGTCCATTATATTCTCACATTAGCAAATCAAAATGATTTAAAGTTACTTTGGTGGCAAAATAAGAACTGGGTTACTGTAGAAGGGAAGATACTACTGCTTAAAAAACAGTATTTGTCTCACAGTAATAGGTGAAATTTGTCCAATTCACTCATTTTGGCCATCAGGGGTTTTTTGTGATGGAGCAGTGGAAAATGTATAGCTGGGAAAAGACTTTTTGGTTGTTGTTGTTTTTTCTTTTTTTGGTTTTGTTTTTTTGTTTGGTTGTTGTTGTTGTTGTTGTTGTTGTTGTTGTTTTTAAAATTTAAATCTTCTACACTGAACATCTGACATAATGCAGATGAGAATGCATTGAGAGAGCATGCTGGTGAGGGACTTGGATGTAGTTAGCCTGGCCAAGGTTTTATTAAACAGAAAAAGGGAAAAGGTTATACAAATAAGAGCAATAGCAGGAAGATGACAAGGTGCACTTTTTCTATCCAGAATACACACTCAGCAGAGAGTACCAGTCTCTGTGTGATTAGTTGTGTACTGACACATCTAATGAGTATTTCAATGAATTTGTAACAAAAGGACAGGCTACTCCATCAATTCGTTTCTCAAAATATGTAAACTTCCTTGGGGCTAAATTGTGGTGCATATTCCAGAGTCATGCAAGGGAACAATAGGATTCAGACACTCCATAAGAAAATTATACTGTGAGTGACACAGCTTGCCTTGTAGCCTGCTGCTGGGTCTTTGGAACATTATCCAGCCCGTTGCATGGGTTTCGCAGAAAACCCACAGTTTGGCCTTGAAAGAATAAATCTTCATGCTTATATGATGCCTGAATTGTCAGCATTAACATACAGTTGGTTACTTTTGGAAATTGCATGGTGTTGCTGATTAATACAATGGCCAAGCGCATGTAAAGCGGGAATTCTGAACATTGCAGCAGAATATTTATAATTTAAGTTTTTCAAGGCAAAATTCAGTATTACTATTGGTTTCAGACTGGTGGCACAGGCTTTCTTGGTTGGGGCTGTGGGGAAGAAGTGAAAAACGGGAAAGGAAGGTAAAAGGGGGCAAAAGTTTCAATGAAGGGAGCTTAAGAAAGAGGGTACTGAAGGAAAAACTGTGGCAGAAAGGAAAAGCAGCAGAAGGCTATAGGTAGAGATGCTTTCCTTTCCTGATGCTTCAGAGATGGGAACAGAGGCAGCAACTTCATATGGGTGGGAGCAGGGCACGCCGTGAAGTAGTGACTGTCCCGTACCCTCCTGTGGCGGCTGGAGCTGGAGAGTGCACGAGATGGAATATTCCGTCTCGGGGCAATTGCCTGCTCTGACCCCGCCTTGAGCAATTTTAAGATGCCCTGCCTCGCATCCCGTTTCTCATAGACAGCCGGAGCTCCCCTGACTTGAGTGCCTTTCCCTTTCTTGTGGCAGCGCTGGCCGCAGGAGGGGCAGAGGCACACGGACACGGAGCACGGTGCCAGCGGGAGCAGCCCCTGGGAGCTTTTCAATCACAGGTTCTTTGCAGAGGTCACATCTCGTTTACGGGCCGTGCTGGCCACGCTTGCTGTGCACGGCAGCCTGGGCTGCACGCCCAGAGCGAGCCTTGCAGCCGCTGCCTCTGCCTCAGCCAGCGCAGCCGTGCAGCCCTTCCTGCACACACACACACACACACCCACACACACACCCCCCCCGAGAAGGTTACAGTAACCAGCGGTTATAATTTTACTTAATCCTTTATGACGTTTTTAATTAAAAAGGCTTTAGTGCTTTTCTAGCGTGACATTTGATTGCACTCTAGATAATGCACCCTTGCCGATTCTGGCAGCAGTAAAGCGCTCAGAAAATATATGAAATATTTTTATAAGGAATTCTGTCTGATCTGTGTTCAATGAAAAACACACTGATTTTGAACCATGTGTATTCTTTTCAGTAAAACAGCAATATATGCCATAGCAAGATAACTGAAGAAAATCACCCTGTCTAAATTACTGTCCATTATAAATGTTTTCATTCTTGCTGCTCGGATTCACATTCTTTTTCATATAAGAATTAACTGAAATTTGTTGCACCATTTTGAAGTACTGACTGAAATAAAACCTGCTGTTTCTAGCCTGTCTGAAAAAAACTGGGTCTGATTCTCTTGTCATCCATACCATTTTAATTTACTTGACTTAATCCTTATTTTCATCTAAAGCAGAATCATAGATCCTCATTCAGAAACTGTCAGAATTATGCCTTATTTTTACTTTTATCACTATTATATATACTCCTTTGATTTCTTCACATGTATTCCTTTATCCACTTTGGTCAGCAATAATCACACTTTGCTTAAACATGGTACCTTGTTAATCTCTGACACTGAGCTGTAATGCTATGCTCTTTCCTGGATTTATGCAAATCTGAAAGCAGAAATGCTGCTACTAAGGACTTCACACACTTTGATGGCAGGGATGCATTTACAAGATCAAAGAACAAAATTCTAGTCCCACTGTAGTCATCTGAAGGTAGCCATTGACAAATAAAGCTCCTAGATTTTTCTCAAAATAATAGATCTCTTAGAGAATTATTTGGCTGGTTGTTTTGGTAGGTTTTTTTTCCAATTAAACAAAGCTTTTGACATTTCGCATTGTTTCTACCTGAATTAAAGGAAAATAATACTTTTAATTAATTTGGAGGAGAAAAAAAAACCCTGTATAGAGCAAATTTGCCTTTTTTAACAAATAAAAACTTTTTTTTTTGTTGCAAAAATTGTGTATGTTTTGCGCTGAAAATAAAAATTCGGTGGAATATTCCTGAAGAAAACTCAGTCATGGGAGACAAATTAGTCATTTCATGACAAATTTGTCTATAGGTCCATCACAACAGTATGTAAGTGCTTCCCAAATGGATTTGTCCTCATAGCATGCTTCTAACATTAATAGTTCTTCCCCTCTCTGCTACGCATGATGTAAAATGCACATCAAAACCTTCTCATTTTTAAATCCTGATTTTAAATGCCAAGCCCCAGGTTTTTCAAACCATGTTGTTCAAAGGTGGTTTATTTACGGTAGAGTGTCTCATTTACCCCGAGTATAATTCCCACTGACTCAGACTCTCCCTGAAAGCTCAGCGTTGCTGCCAGCCAGGCACCAGTGTCCCCTGGTAGGCACTGCAGAGAGGAACACACACATACACATGCTTAGTGTAAAAGCACGTGACTTGTGCCACCTGCTCAGGGACACAGGGTGACCTGACCCTGCAAGGGCACTGCTGCTCAACTGGACCTGCCCCAACCTTGGCCCATCTGCCTGTACAAAGAGAACAATGGAGGTAACTGGCAGGGGACAAGGCATGTGTGTTGCAGAAAGGAGGTGGCTCCTCAGGGGACAGCTGTGGGGACTGTGTGTTATCTAGGCAGATTGCTTTGAATTTGGTATACTTGAAAAAATCAGTCCCCCACTGGATCTGCTGTTAGACTGTTTTCTTGGAGGGGCTGGTGAGGAAATTGTTATTGCCCCCACCAATGATGGCAAAGGGCTTCACAGTCAGAGGACACAGTACTACAGCAGCCCATCCGACCTTCCTGCAGCTGTAAGCCCTTCACTGCTTTCCATTTTTATGGTGACAAGAAGGTGCTTTTTAATCAGGCATTGCTAAAGCCCTGTCTTGAGCCATTTCCTGAATCCCATCCACCTCCTGTACTGTGTGAAGTGGGGATAGAGAAGAAAATATTTTGTCAGACTGAATCTGGTGAATCCTGTTTCATTCACCAGCACATGAGCCTCAAACAGTGCCATCTGCCCTTTGGCTGCATACAGACTGGTCCTCTGCTGTGCACATTCAAGTGCATAGCTCCTTGCTTTTGGGTCATCCTAATAGTTTTTGATCCTGAGGCTGATATCACAGAGCTCTTCTTCCCAGTGAGCTGGGAGAGCTGGTGGAAGCAGCCCTGTGTCGTGGTGTCCAGTGCTGGATGGGGCTGATGAGGCTGCAGGGAGAGCTCTGGTCAACCCTGCCGGACCGTGGTCACCAACAGGAACATCAGGTTTCTTTAACAACCCTGCTCTCACTGCAGTGCAGAGGCTTATGACTTGCCCAGATGCTGGCAGGCTTTGGGTTGGGTTTTTTTGTGAGTGCTGCCCCCATGTTTCTGACACCTAGTCAGGAGTGGCTCATAATCCAGGTTTCTACTGCAGTGCAAACCATGGAGATGAGAGTCCTTCAACCAAATTGTGGTTGAAACTTTCTAAAATGGATGAAGCAGCTTGTCTTTTCCTACGTGCCATGCTAGGAAGTCAGTGTACTGGTTTTGCAATGTTTCTCCTGAATATTTTGCTAACACTTTTCCAAAAAAGCATTAATTCTGGGGCAAGAACAATGCAGGCAATATTTCAACTCAGAAAAACTGGCAAAGTTATGAGAAACTAAAAATGGTGTCTTAAAAGAACACGTTTCAAACAACATTCACCATAAATACCACTATTTATACGGTTTAGAAAAGGCATGGACTTACATGGTACCTGTAATTTTTGAGGCACTACAACTAATTTTTCATCAGTAAATATTTTCCTTGCTTTAAGATCAAAATTCAATACAGCCTTGCCTACGGAGCTAACGTTACATTCACAATGAAAAAGAACTGGCTGGATGTCCAGGACCGGAGAGTGGTGTTGCATGGAGTTAAATCCAGCTGGTAGCCAGTCACTAATGATGTTCCCCAGGGCTCACTTTTGGAGACAGTTCTGTTTAACATCTTTGTCAATGACCTGACAAAGGGATTGAGGGCACACTCAGTCAGTTTGCAGATGACACCAAGTTGTGCAGGAGTGTTGATCTGCTGGAGAACAGGAAAGCTGCACAGTGGTGATGGGCCAAGGCCAACGGTAAGAAATTCAACGAGGCCAAGTGCTGGGTCCTGCCCTTGGATCACAACAACTGCAGGCTGGGGGCAGAGTGGCTGGAAAGCTGGCTGGTGGAAAAGGATCTGGAAAGGCTGAGAACCAGCTGAACACTAGCCAGTGTGTGCCCAGATGGCCAAGAAGGCCAATGGCATCCGGGATTGTATCAGAAACAGTGTGGCCAGCAGGACCAGGGCAGTGATTGTCCCCCTGTACTCAGCACTGATGGGACTGCACCTCGAGTCCTGTGTTCAGCTCTGGGGCCCTCACTACAAGAAAGACATTGAGGGGCTGGAGCAAGTCCAGAGAAGGGCAGGGGAGCCGGTGAAGGGTCTGGAGAGTAAGTCATATGAGGCACAGCTGAGGAAGCAGGGGATGTTTATTCTGGACTAAAAAGAGGTTCAGGGGTGACTTTATTGCTCTCTACAACTACCTAGAAGGAGGTTGTAGCCAGGTGGGGGTTGGCCTTTTTTAATAGTTAACAAGGGATAGACAAGAGGAAATGGCTTCAAGTTGTGCCAGGAAAGGTTTAGATTGGATATTAGGAAAAATTTCTTCACAGAAAAGGGATTATCCAGCACTGTAACATGCCATGGAAGTGGTTGAGTCACCACCCCTGGAGTTATTTAAAAGATGTGTAGATGTGACACTTGGGGGCATGGTCTAGTGTGGACTTGTGTGTTTCAGATTAAAGGTTGGATTCAATGGTCTTAGAAGTCTTTTCCAACCTAAATGATGCCATGATATTTAACACCAGTAATTCATATTACTGCTACCATTATGTGTGGCCTGAAAGATATCAGGAGAAGGATGGGGATGAATGCCAATTTTAGAACCAATGTTCTATAGAGTGCAGTCCCCTTTTTCTTAATAGCTCAATTTGGTTCAAAAAATGCTTCAAGGCATGCTTTAAAAGCAGCAGGTTCTCAACCACATAATGTCAGGTTGCAGCCAATAATGAAATTTAATAACCCATTGAAAAATAAGATCTGTGATGGAAAAACCTGACACACCCTTAATTATTGCATCCTGAATGAATCCAGTACAATAAAGGAAACTGCTAAAACTTGGGAGACACAAATGTCATGTCTGTAAAAGGAAGACAGACCGATGCTGTGTGTGCTATGCAGCAGAGTTCTGGAGCTCCTGACTTTTTAATCAGAATGCCTTGCTTGTAGTCTCAGCAGCATGCCTCCGGCATGGCTGCATGGAAAATCAGCACAGGATCTGCTCGAACAAAAAATAACATTGTTAAAAGTCCCAGTTATTTTATGCTAGTTGTAACAATCAAAGCCACTGAGCCCCAGGTACCTGAAACATATAATCTTACACTCTTTAGTGCTCTGAGCATGGTCTGTTTCTCTGTGAGGGAAAGAAGCTGCAGTTCAGACACAGAGAGCAAGTGAGGCATAGGGGAAATAGGACTACAGTATTATTTAGGTACGTGAGTTCTGCTGGTTTTCAGAGTGTTAAGTTTCCTTATTATCAATGAGGATCTGGGTTTGCATGATTTGCACACAACCACACAAGGGAGAAGTGACAGAAAAAGCAAACCTTGTTCAGCAGTGCTGTAGTAAAGATACAGTATTGTGTTTAAATTCCGTACACTTGAGGGTCGTTTTAATCACTTTATTTAATATTCCACTTTTGCCTTTCTCTTAGAGGGATGGTATAAAGTACTTTTAATAGCTTCATCTTTATGCCATTTGGCAGCTTATGCAGTTTAGCCAGAGTTAATTATATAAAGAAATCAAGAACTAGAAAAGAAACAACCAAACAAAACAACAACAACAGTAACAACAACAACAACACAAACAAAAAAAACCCCACCAAAACAGTGTTGATTATAAAAAGAAATCAAGAATTAGAAAAAAATCCACAAAACAACAACAAAAAAACCCCAAAACAAAACCAAAAAGCCAAACAGAAACAAACAAACAAATAAAACTAACACAAAAAACACCTACCACATGCATCAAAATGGGCTTTAACATTTCTTTGGGGTTTCTACATCTAAATGCAACCACATACCTTCTGAGCCACCCCTCCTCTCCTTCTGGCTCTTTATGAGCTCTGTGTTTCTATCACTCTAAAGCTTCAATCCCAACGTGCCTTATTTAGAGCTCTCGCTCCCTCTGGTGGCTCTGTGATCTCTACACAGCGACTCTAGAAGATGCATTCCAGAGCGGCACATAAGCACTTCAACGCAGACAGCATTAATCTGAGGTGCTGCACATTTCCCTTCATGCACAAGCGTGCTTCATACACTGGATTAAAGAAGGAGTTAAAGGAAAGAAACTTAAAGAAAAGGAACTGGCATCCCAGCTGGTTTAGGCACACAAATGGAGTGAGATGGGTGGGTTGCAGCCCACCATCTAATCTGCAGTGTTTCCCCGTTTGGTGGAATTCATGCCACGGTGCATTTGGAAATCAAACTGCTCACATAGCTCGTGCCAGATCTGCTCCCTGTGTGGGGAAATCTGGGCAAGCATCAGGAAAGTCTGCGAGGTTCCCTCCACGAGCCTTCCAGAAGACTGTTTTGTCAGATGTTGGCCACCCTGCAGATAAAGCCCCAGGCTCTATAGATCTCTGAGAGCGCCTGCCAAAACCCGGTCACCCCTGTGTGTCGCTGGGGCTCTGCCCTCCCTCCCCACCTCCTCACAGACTTTGTGGAGCAGAACCCCGTTCCCTGCATCTCCCTTTGGGCCCCCATGGTGCTGCAAAGACAGGATTTCATAGTAACGAGCCTGCCTCAGGCAAAAATTCACTCTAAAATACCTTTTCCCAGAGGTCAAAACAGAGGATCCTAACATCAAGAGGCAGTGTTCCTTTCTGTGCAAGGCTCTGCACAGATCACCGTGGACATCAATAGGTCAGGCATGCAGGCAGAGAGCCAGTGATGGGAAAAGCATGCAATCTGACATTTGTGCTTCTGTCTGTGGTGGGCAGACAGCCCTCACAAAGGACAAGGTTTGACAAAAGAATTAAGTTATTTGTCTAAAAGAAATGCTGTTCCTTCCATGCCCTCTTATGCTATAGAGAAGATTATAAGGAGGGGAAATCCTAGAGAATTTCTTTAAGTATTTCCCATATGGCTCTGTTGCTTCATGATCCTTCTTATTGAAGTGTTTGAAAATTAGTATCTCTTGAGGCTCTAAACTCCTTCCACTGTCTGAAACAGAGTGAGACACCTTCTCACCACTGACCAACACACAGGACCTGCTAGCCCAAATCTCAGCATGTGCACAGCTCCTGTTAAAAATCAGGGCTTAGTGCCCAGGGCTCTCCACATCTGAATATTAGATTCTAAATCCACCATGTGGATCCTGTTAACTCCACGCTGAGAAAGAATACCAGAGCTCAGAGTGATAATCTGTAATGAGCCTAACCCAAAATCCCCAGCCAAAGCAGCTGTGACCTCTGAAGGAGCTCAGACCCAGATCCAGACTTCGGTGACTTACCCCAGCTCCACAGGCTGTGCATGCAACATTAACACAACTCCAGTCCCAGGGGACAAAACCAAACCACAGACTTGCTGATGCCCCAGCTGTGCTTGATTTACTGAAACTGGATTACAGGCTTTCCCTATCACAACTGGCTGCACCACTGGCATGGCTGGAAACAAAGGACATGATTGTTTTCTCCTGCAGTGTGCTAGTAAGTTCCTGCTCATTTTCAATACTGTAAACAAAAGTAAAGCAAGGTTTGATATTTACTCAAAAGCTGTTTCTCTGCAGAGTGGGAATGAGAACAAAGAGCTTGATTACAGAAATCTTTCAGCTTCTCCTTCCCACTGGTCATCTCCTCACCCCTTCTTATGTCAATACCTCCAATTCTGCAGCTATTTTCTTCTCCTTAACCTGACAAAGGGAAATGCTAAAATCACTCACCTCTTCAATTTTTCCTGTAGGATATGAATCAACACTATCTACAATATATTCATGTCTCTCAGTAAGTACAGCTGTGAGGAAGAGAACAAAACAAAAACAAAACAAATCCTCAAACAGAGAGGTGAAATAACGGTGAGAACAAGCCTCCTGCAAAGCTTTCAGGCCTGCTGTGTTTTTATTGATACATAGCCCTCTATGAGCAGGATATCTTACTGCCTCAGCATTTATAGTCTTGGCTGAAGGCAAGGAGCGATACACGAGAAGTTTAGCTTCAGAAGCTTCTTGATCAGTTTCTTGGGCTGCAATTTTGGTTTAAGGGTTTTAATTTTGTCCAGAACACATCTCCCATCCCTATTGCTGATATTCTCTAAAAACTAATCAACCCTTTTTTTTTTTTTTTTTTGCTGTCTTCCTAAGATGAAGTCAGAAATCTAAATAGGTATCTGTATTTTACATGCAGAGTGTAGACTTTGATCAAGGAACTCATTACAGAAATTATGCACAGCTTAAAGGTCTCTAAAAATAGCAAAGTGGAAAGACTGAGAAGAAGAGGTCCGCCTCACCATCAGATGCACCACTCACATCTACCCAGGAGCACAACTTTACTTTGGTGTTACCCTTTCAGTGAAAAGCCTGTCCAGGGCTTGCCCACCAATCTTAAAGGAACAGGGACACAAATGTTTTTTCTGTATACAACAGATTGACACAATACACTCCAAGAAGACATAACCACAGGTCAGGTCCTTGCTCTGCCTTCCAAGGTTGAATCCCTTGTCTCTTTTCTCTGGTAAGAGTCAGGCTGAAATTGCTTTGGGAATACTAGAGCTTTTTGCTCTTGTAACCCTGTGGGGGGAAGATTAGGAAAGCCTCGTCTTTGGTATGTGAAAGAAGTCATGCTTCACTAACAGATCACAGTGCTTTCTGAGGAAGATATGCAATGGTTTGAGAAGTGTGCTAGATGGCATTGAGGGCTAGAGAGCCAAAATTACATATGCAGATCATTGCACCCACTGGAGCATGCCTTGCATGGATCAGGTTATGCATGGATCATCTCTCCCCACTGGTGACCTATACAGCAGAGAGGCAGGGAAACTTCTAGGATCCACTGACCTACAGTTGCCATTTCTTAGGGATGTAAATTAAACCTCCAGGCAGGAGACACTTGCAATAAAATACCCATCATATAACACAGCCATTTATTAGAGACAGATGTAATTCCCTATGCCTTCCCACAGCACGTGTGTCTGCACACATACCCACCCACACAGAGGAACACCCGTGCACAATTCAGGATGGTGTGCATTCAGCTCAGCCTTCTTGCATCTTTGCATCAGTGTGATTCTATCATAAATTATGAGTTTTTGAAACAAAAATGCCTCTACTTTTGCAATTTCTTAATTTTTTTCCCATTACTGATTTTATATGGGATATTTACTGTGCCTTGTCTGGCATGGCCTTTCAGGAATGAAATGTATGTTTCTTGAGCCTCCCTTTTGTTAGAATACTACTCATTTTTCCTGTCTCATTCTTTTTCCTCTCTCCTTCTTTATAGTGGCATGGCCTAAGCACAGGACTTGCTGGTTCCCCTGTAACTCAGGTCTCCCCTCTGCCTGGTGGGCTGCAAACTTGGAGTAGGTCCCAGGTTGTTTTGTTTCTGTTGGGAGACCTTTCCTGTTTGTCTTTGTCTTCCTCGAGGGGCTTTCTGCAGCCTCCTGCAATCTTGTTTGATTGGGTTTCTAAGGCGTGGGCAGTGTCCCAGGGTTCTGTGGGCAGGCTGGTGAATTTGTGGGTACAACTGCCTGCAGACCATTCTGCTCCATTCTCTGGGGCAGTTCTACATCTGCTCTTTTGTTTTACCCTGAAAAAATGAGGATAACAACAGCTGTCTCTTCTGGTAATTGTAAAACTGTCCTGAAAATCCACCCCGTAGATCCAGTGCTTCTGGACACTTATGTGAACAACATGTTTTCTCCCAACAGAATTAGATTTATACGAAAACCTTTTTAAAAAACCAAGAAATTGCTTCCTAAGGTCAAACACTTTGAGCAAGTGAATCTATTTTGGGGGATTGCTGGCAAAGCTACATATAGGTGCTTCCTTTGAATTGCAGCTGCAGATAAGTAAGTCCTAATTTCCTATGAAGAGCCCACATTTAGATCATTTCCGAGCTGTCTGCTCAGTGAAACTCCTACACAGAAAAAGGAGAGGCTTTTCACGGTACCTTGAGAGCAGTTGTTGCACAGATGATGCATCCTCCAAGGAGGCAGCTGTAATTGTAAAGTAGATGAACTCTAGAGCTGAACGCTTTGCTGTGTTGTCAGAGTCATATGGGAATGCTGCTTGGAGCTGAGCTGTGCTGCCACGGGGAAGCAGAGTCACACCCACTTCAAGGCTTCTGATCTTAAATATCACAGTCAAACCTAACTGCAATTCAGAGGCTGTGAACTGCTAAATAAAAGCTAACTGTAAGTACTCTCCCTTTACTAAAATAACCTATGTTATTAACCATTTACCAAACAAAACTTATGTGGAAATTGGAAAAGCAAAGCAAAACCCATATTGTTTGGGCAATACACATACATAGTACACAAATGTGGCATACAAACTACATTACCAAGGAATGTCTATATAGTTCATTAGACACTTAGGTAATCAACTCTAGTAAAATGTTGTTGAAGAGTGAATGAATCTTTCAAATTAAAATATTAGTGCAGAGATATTTGTGCCAACCTGACACAGATCTCCACCAAGCCTCCTTTTCTCCAGGCTAAACACCCCCAGCTCCCTCAGCCACTCCTCAGGATTTGTGGTCTGGACATATCACCAGCTTTGTTGCTCTTCTGTGGACACCCTCTGGGACCTCAATGCCTTTCTTGTTGTGAGGATCTCTTGAGCACAGTACCCAAGGTGTGGCACTTGTATCACCAGCAAAAGCCCTAGCACTGGCTCAGGAGACTTACAGCTGTGGGATGTGGTCTGGAACATCTGCAAGAGTTGTGTCTTCTGTCTTCTCAAGGAAAGCTGTGCCTACTTGGTTACAACATCTTTCATGAGATAAAACTGAAAGCCCAAGAAATTCTGCAACCTGCACTAAGCTTTCACCAGTGTAGCTGCATCCAGGAAGGGGGTGAGCAGCAGAAAAAGTGAATTACCCTACTGGAACTCATTCTGTACTTGCCACATACTTAAAGTGCAGCTTTTCTGTCTGGGTGTTTCCATAAGGAATGAGGTTGCAGACATAGCATTTTTCATCATATTTCCCCTGCTTTGGAGTACATGACATGCACTGTCTTTATGGCTGAATAAAAGGTCATGACTAGCCAGCTGGTAACACAAAATGCATTTTTACACTAATGGCAAGGTATTCTAGCTTTTGTTTCATATTGCAGTGACTGCATATTTACATAAACCCTACATCTGTTTAGTTAAGTTAAGGCAGAGGGTGATGATCTTTGTCTTTACGAAAGAGCTGATTTAATTTTATTGAACAAAGCTTTTCATTTAAAAGATCAAAGTCAGTGCAGCCTCTTGCAGCAACAACTCAAAAGTTTCTTCAACTATTCAAATTAATAAAATACGGTAACTAGGACTGAACAAGCAGGAAAAAGAAAAAAAGGACAATAAAAACTCCTCGGGGGCTTTGTTTATCCTGAACTTTGAGAGAGACATTTTTCCTTTCATCAAAGTCCCATTGAGTGTCCTCGCCCTCCTGCCTCTGAAAAGGAAGGAATTGATAACAGAAGCAGCATGCACAGTTTTAGACAAATTTCTGGAAGCTGGTAATGCTATGGGGAAAAGACACAAAATACAGTACAGTGAAGAAAACGTAGTGAAGAACTGGCCTCTCTAGCTGCCATGAGCTAGTTCCATGCACTAGTGAACTCCTATTTGATAAAATATCAGTTTGTATATAAAATTGCTCGGTAACTCGACAGAAAATAATGGCAAAAATCATGAGTTTGAATCTGTAGCTGTAGTGGAGGTAGATACTTCATGTCTTCTGAGACAGCTGGCATGTCACCTCCTAGCATTTGACTTTGGGGAAATTGTCTTGCAAACTTATTTTTGGGAGGGGAACGGCTAAACACCTGCCTTACGTTTCACTGCTGAAGTTTGGCATGTGTTTGCAAGTAGCTTCCTCACCTCCCAAACTGACAGCAGCACTCACTACTGATACACTGGGTGAGCCCCATGGCTACAGCTCATGCTGTGGCAGGATGGTGTCAAACACCCCAAAATTCACTCTTTGCACCTATCCAGAGGTTATATCTGGCAGGCAGCCCTGGAACATGGACCAAAAAGAGCTGTGGCATGTTCCAACTTAGCCCTCAATTAGGACACTGCTGAAACTGGCCCTAAAGTCTGTTTTCACTCCAAGGAAACCTTTCCAAGAGATCTATGTTGTTTCTACATCTCTTCTACACAATACATCCACATTAGCACTTCAGCTTGGATGAGGAGAGCGCTGTGGCAGCTTTCCTCCTGACCACCCAACCTTACCATGCTTTGCTTCATGTGCTGAAACAGTCCTGGCATCTATCAACTGGACTCCATCCAGAGAAAGCTAAACAAAAAAGATCTGGTGTAGGAGTGCACTTACTGCACTACAGTTGCTAACGTGAGGCCAGTCGATGTGGCCAGATTAGAGCTGGTCTAAAATAAAACTCTGAAATACATGGAGGGGGCGCACTGGGTGTGTGGAGGGCACACCCTGTGCCGGCTCCTCTGTGCTACAGATCATCCCTACTTGTTCCAGGCCACCTGCTAATGTAGACACAACCCAAAGAGGCTGCATTGCTGCTTTCTAACCCTCTCACTGTTTAAATGGGTGAATAGTGCCATTTTAGGCACCATATGGTATCCCTCTAGGCCTCCAGCTGCCACTCTGCAGATCAACAGCTCAACCAAATGTCTCGTGTCATTCTGGCAGCCCCACGCAGACATCTCAGATACCTTAGGGAGACTAACTGCTGTGGATGTCTATGTTTAGACAACAGAATATCGTTTTATTTTAGCATCTATTCCCCTCTAGACCAAAAAAATTGAAGCAAATGAAATTAAAAATGAGAAAGGAGATGCTTGAAATACTATGGTGTGTTCTATGAAATAAAATACACAATATAGAATAAATAAAATAATAAAAATAGAATTTCTTGGAAAATTCATTCAAAACTCTTTTTTAAAATAAACTAAAAGGTATACAAAGCTTAATCTGACAACAACAGAAGTATTGTTTTGTCCTTCAAGAAACAGCTGAGTTTTACAAATTGCATGTATTGTTCAGTAAAGGCTGAATTCACTGGCTTTAATAGAATAATTGCAAAGCTCAGGATTCAGTTTCTGTTTGTGTAATTTACTGGCCTAATGCCCCAGATGCTCTGAGAACTGTAGCATCAGAGTCTTTGCAGGACCATATCCTAAAGCTAGTAAATCAACAAATTATCAAATTATTAATTTTGCTGGGATAGTAATAAAGGAAACAGGCTTTGGCATGTTTTCTGTCCTAAGGGTGACTGACAGAGAGCAGCCTTTCTCTGTTACTAGCAAACTGCTGGTGTCCAGCATGGGCTGGCTGCAGGTAAGCAGGGATGCTCTGGGTTGGCCGCAGTCAGGACTGCCTGTCAGAGGCTGGTGGCCACGGGCCAGTGCTGTGTCATAGCTTAACCTCCCAGTCTTACACAGCGAGCACCCTCCAAAACTGCATAAAACCACTTTTACCTGCCAAAGAACAGCCTAAGTTTCTGAATCTGCATGGAAATACTTGGGGATTAGAGGCCTTTCAAACACTTCAATAAAAATCCTGACCTCTTGTGGCCGTCAAACTGTCCAGCAAAAGGTTCTGTCAGTTTCTAACCCAGGTGATGCTCTTGCTGGGTGTGCGATGGCCACTTGTATATTCCTGCTGTTCCTCTCCCAGACCTGCCTGTGTGCCAGAAGTCATTGACAAATCTCACATTTGAACATCTCTGTGGGTCCAGAGGTGGCCACAAATGTGATCAGAGGGCTGGAGCAGCTCTCCTGCAAAGCCAGGCTGAGAGCTGGAGCTATTCAGCCTGGAGAAGTGAATGCTTAGGGGAGACCTTAAAACAGCCTTCCAGTGTCTAAAAGGGTCTTAAAAACAAGAGGGAGAGTGACTTTTCACATGGGCAGATAGTGAGAGGACAAGGGGAAATAGTTTTAAACTAATAGAGGGGAGATTTAGATTAGACAATTGGAAGAAATTCTTTACTGTGAGGCTGTCGAGGCACTGAAACAGGTTGCCCACAGAAGTTGAGGATGCCTCATCCCTTGATGTGTTCAAGACCAGACTGAATGGATCCCTGAGAAACCTGATCTAGTGGGTGATATCCCAGCCAACAGCAGGGTGTTTGGAACGAGATGATCCTTAAGGTCCTCATCCTCTAACCTAAGCCATTTTTTGATTCTGTGATTTGTCCTAAATGTAAAGGAAGTGCAGTCTTTTTAGACAGTGTGGACAAAAATCTGGAAGAAATGCCACAGAAATGGGAAGTATGGGAGTGGTTCTGCACATTAACATCCTGCATGTGGCACACAGCTTCTTGCAGACCTTTAATTCTAACAAAGATATGAGAAAGGGAATGTTGGTTTTGTCTGTCTTGCTTTGCTGTTCTCATAGTCGGCATCAGTAGCTTAGGTTATAGAAAAACTTAGATTATTAATATATTCTGCATGTGTGTAATTAGTAATGTCTGATGTCAATTTTTGTGTATATATTATCAGCACCATTTCAGATACAAATCTACACTTCTAAGAACCCAACATCAAAACCCAGAAAGTCTGTCTTCATGTGCAAGTTTGTCTAAGGAGAAAGGGCAAGTGGAGTTTCTCAGGCTGAATGACCTGGACAAGCTGAGGCTACACAATATTTAGGACAGGCACATATTTGCACCCTGATCATTCATACGCAGTGGTGTCTTCTATATAAGAATTTCCTCTGTCCAGGACTGAATACCTGAATGCTTTATAATTTCTAAAATAATTGGAGCACCTACAAGTATGCGTTTTCAGTCTGCATGTATGGCAAATCCAAAGGCTGCTGAAATACAAATAACATAGTAAACAAAACAGCATCTATTTCTAGAATTTATAAATTTATAGAATGTATAAATGATATAATACATTAATAACATATCTCAAAACCCTTAAACAGTGAATTAATAAAATGTATTTTTAGAAGTTTTTCTTTCTATCACCTTGTATATACAGATTGGATATAGGAACTGAGTACTGAGTATATTTTTATTTAGAGGACAGACTCATTGATAATTGCACTTGCTTAAAACAGGAAAGTAAGTAAAAGTGTTTTAAATCAAATTTACATTTTAAGATTTCTTTTTCTGGAACTGCAGCTTTATTTCTGACCTCACAAAGGCTTATCCATCTGTTTAGTTTTACACTTAGGAGTAACAATAGTTAAACTAATGTACATAAAAATAAGCCTTTGCAGACCTGAAGTCTTGATGTAACCTGCTTTCACATTCAACCTATGCAAACACCCACACAAGAAAGACAAGATGAACTGAAAAGGTGCAATCATTCCCATTGCTCAGAATCTCTGCGGTTTTTCATTTTGCATTCTCTCGAAAGAATACTAGTTCTCATTATCAAATATTAATAGAATAAAGAAAAAGTTTTGTAAAAAATATTTTAGTGATCTTTATAAGTTTTTAATTTTGGGTTCCCCTCAGGTCTCTGTTTCCCATTTGCTGCCATTGTCTGGTTCCCTCTGAAAATAATTGATATTTCAGTTGCATATATAAACAGGCTTGGACTTTATTATTTAGAGCCCTTGGTGTTTACTGGCACTCATTTACAACATGTTTTTTTTACCAGGATGCCCTTCACAGCAACAGCTGCTCATTGTCAATTCCACAAAAACAACAGTGGGCCACGGGATTTTCTGTTCCTAAATGTTACGATCATTTTATTGTTTTAGTGCTCATGATATTCAGCCTCTTCTTGGGCACTTAATGCTCCTGATGCAGTGCAGCAAATTCTGGTGCACAGTGGGTTGGGGAACAGATTCTCCTGGTGATGAAGATGCAACATGATAGCATCTCACAATACCCTGGTGTCAAGAGCACTTGTGCATGACAGTAGCATGTTTGTTTCTTTACTAAGAATGCTGAATGACATGAGTAGCATTTTGCCTTATCCAGAAAAGTACAGTAGCAACCAGAAAACAGATAACCTGCACAGATTACTGTTGACAGAAAAAAACAGTAGTCAGTATTTTTGTGATGCACAACATATCACTGTGCATTTTCAGGTACCAAAACCAGTTGGGCAAGAAAAGTATCTTTTAAGTGCTACTACACAAAAGTTGTTTTCAAAAATCACAGTGTTTCTCAATTAGTTGTAGAACAGTCTTGAGAACCTCTTCCTTGGAGGGGCTGGCATCAACCTCTTGGCATGCAGGATTCACCATCCGTCTGTATGATTCTTCAACTCTAGAAACAAAACAAGAGAAATTAAACTTCAAAATACAGGTATATGAAATGAGATTAGATATGAGTCTCAGAAGACAGTGCTCGCACTGCAGAGACAGAAGATAGAAAATCTAATATGAAGCTAAGAATGAAATCTATTGCAAAGAGCAATAAACCATTAGTAGCTATTACAATGTAAATTTCAAAGCACACAGTTTCCTTGACATTGATTCCCAGAGCTCCGGCCATATTAACGTGGAATGGCATAAAGTATTTCTTTTTTCATGGCTTATCACTGGATACAGTCTGGTATAGCAGCAGAGTGGACAGTCTGCTTCTAGCACCTGAAGTAATTTTTTTCAGTTTCTGTTAAAGTATCTCTGAAATATATGGCATTGCATTGTGTCAGTGTGCTCATTGACTGATCTCAGCTTTGACTCACTGGATTACAGAGTTGACATATCATTCAACCCCTTCCTCTGATCAACTAACCAGATGAATAACAGGATGAAATACAGGATGAAAACCTCCTCACTTAGGCTATAAGCATAATGCAGAACTCTCCCACATTTAGTCTTGAGGGTGTAAATGAGGATGTGAATATTATTTTCTATGTTCCCATAATGCCATTCAGGACGGAAGTCACAAGACAAATCAAGGAAGATTCTGGATGTTCTCATATTCAGATTGACATAATTAACAGGTAGAAATAACTAAAGGCTTTCTGACAAGAACACGAAGTAACAGAATTAAAATGTATAAGATTCTTAAATGGCAGTATGTTCCCTAGCTATCTCATCCCTCTGCAGGTCCCACTGTATGAGCTGTGTGCCCACACAGAGTTTCTGTCAAAATTAAGCAACCACAGAATCACAGAATCATAGAATGTTAAGGGGCTGGAATGGGCCTTAAAGATCATCTAGTCCCAATCCCCCTGCCATGGGCAGGGACACCTCCCACCAGACCAGGTTTCTTAAGACCTTATCCAACCTGACTCTGAACACTGCCAGAGTTGGGGCATCCACAGCTTCTCTGGGCAACCTGTTTCAGTATCTCATCACCCTCACAGTTAAAAATTTCTTCCTAATAGCTAACCTAAATTTCCCCTCTTTCCACCTGTACACATTACTCCTTGTCCTTTCACTACAGTTCCTGATGAAGAGTCCCTCTCTGGCTTCCCTGTAGGCCCCCTTCAGATGCTGGAAGGTTGCTATGGGGTGTACACTCAACCTTCTCTTGTCTAGGCTGAACAGCCACACCTGTCTCAGTCTGTCTTTGTAGAGGAGGTGCTCCAGTTCTCTTATCAACTTTGTGCCCCTGCTCTGAGCTTGCTCCAACAGTTCCATGTCCTTCTTATGTTGGGGACACCAAAACCGGACTCAGCACTCCAGGTGGGGTCTCACAAGAGCAGTGTATAGGAGGAGAATCCCCTGCTGGCCATGGTGCTTTTGAGGCAGCCCAGGGCACAGTTGGCAGTGTGGACTGGGAGTGCACATTGCCAGCTCATGATGAGTTTTCCATCAACCATCACCCTCAAGTCTTTCTCTGCGCGGTGCTCTCTATCAATTTCTCCGTCCAACCTGTAGATGTCCTTGGGATTGCCACGACCCAGGTGTAGGACATTGTACTTCCCCTTTGTTGGATTTCATGAGGTTTGCACAGGCCCCCCTCTCAAGCTTGTCCAGGTTCTTCTGAATGGTATCTCTTCCCTCCAGCATGTCCCCTGCACCACACAGCTTGGTCTTGTCAGCAAATCTGCTGAGGGTGCACCACTTCCACTGTCCATGTCACCAAAAAGAGGCTGAATAGTATCAGCCCCAGTAGCGATCCTGGGGACACCAATTGTCACTGGCTCCCATGTGGACAATAAACCATTGACCACAACGCTTTGTGTGCTGCCATCCCACCAGGTCTTCATTCAGTCAATGGTCCATCAATCAAATCCAATCTCCAATCTGAAGATGAGGATGTCATGTCGATCACTTTCAAACACTTTGCAGAAGTCCAGGTAGACGTCATCAGTTGCTCCGCCCCATCCACCAATGCTGAATTTATCAGGTGAAAGCTCCCCTTTGTAAAGCCATTTTGGCTGTTGCCAGTGACTATTTTTAAGGTATATCATCAGCAGAAATTTAAAACCCTAGAGGCAGATTTCAGCCTTGCTTGTAGATATGGAAACCAATATTCAAGTGTCTCTGCTGAGGTGTCTACATGAAAACTGGGTATTTAAGTTTCTACCTTAGACAAACACAATCAAATCAATACATTTAGCAGAGCCTAGACAGCAATTCATCACACCCTGAAGTTGGGTACCTAGGATACCATTCAGTTCCTTAAGTTAATGTACCCAGTATTGCTTGACATGCTTTGGACTATCTCATTTAGCTTCCAGTTCCTAGCCCAGAAAGTGACCACAGGTTCTGCATCACATCTGTCATGCTCATATCAAAAGGCTTTAGATACTTAAGTTTAGATCACTGAGCTCCAAACGAGTGGTGAGATGAATCACTTTGAAGGCTCCGCTGAATGTATTGACTATACTGCTACCTGAGACACTTTGCACAACTAAAGACATCTACAAAAGGATGTTTAAATTTTATTCTCCTAATTCCAGAATTTCCTGGGGAAGCTGTGCGTTTCAACTTCTTGCCTCCCAGCCCTGGAACTTTAAGTCCATCTCCTTCATGACCTCACTAACAAAGGTGCAGCAAAGCAAAACACAAGTATTTTAACTCAAAGTTCCTTTACAGTACAATTAAATTATACATCTCCATCTTTCAAACACTTTCAATTTAAGTGGCAGAATTTACCCTCCCTGTCAGCCAGGCATTCTTTCAAAAAAAACCCAAAACCCACCTAAACAAAAGCTTTATACAAAGGAAATTCTTGTCCCAAAAATGTGAGAGGCACATTTGTTATGGATCCCACAGGAGCCAAGATTGCTTCCAGCCTCTTATTCCCCATTAAAGGATACCTTTGGCGAAACAAGCTGTTAGCTTCCAACTCAGCTTCCTCCTTTGTTTTCTCCAGCCCCCGATGCTGAAGTCTCCGGACTCGTTCATCAGGGTCAACAGTCAGGAGAAGAACAAGATCAGGTTTAAGCAGATCTTCAGGCCACTGATACACCTCATCTTGAGCTGGTGGAAGATCCTGGACTTTCCCACTTGTTTCAGTGGCAATTGTGTAGGCAGCTGTGCTGTGCCAATATCTGTCAGGAAAATACAAAATGGAGGGAGAGAAATTTTAAAGGGAACATTAATTCTTCAGTAATGTAGGAGGCAGTTGGCATTATAACAACAAGTCAATAATGATGAGATAGGTGACACCGTGGCTTTGGAGGGAAATCCAAAAAACGGTTCTGTGCTATCCATTATTTCCTAACAATGATAATATTCAGTGCACTATTCAGAGTTAATGTGAACTATTAATTAAGACATTATGCAAAGACTGTTTCAGATACTCTTATCAAAAGAAAGCCTCCTCATATATTGAGACAGGTCAAAGAAGAATTACAATATATCTCAAAATCCTTTACTCAGAGTCCCCTTTTTTGTAGTTCTCATCCTACTTCATGCAACAGATTTGGTAGAGAAAATGCAGTCTTCACAAACATGTGAATGAACACAAGCATTACTAATGTTACTAATTTCACTTGCATTTAACATTCTCCCCACGACAAGGCACTGTGTTTGACAGATTTCAGTGGATTTGAGGCTGGTTGAAAATAGCAGTCATATGCAAACAACATGTGTGTGTGTGTGTGTGTGTGTGTGTTGTAGCGGGAGGTTACAGGTCACCTACTGAAATAAGCCAGAGGGTTCAAAGTACATCTAGACTTTTTTATTAACAGTAATATTGTAAGCTGCCTACACAATTAGTGAAATCCAGAAATAACACAAACAAACCCAAAAAAAATGGGAAGCATATCTCTGGCTTTACATTCACAAAGAGTAAGTCTACCTAAAACCCAAGTCATTCCAATCCACCCATATCTCAGACACATCTTAGAGATAGCCATGACCAGCAGCCCACAGTCTCCTCTGGTTTGTCACAAAACACTGGTTTAGCTCAGGATACATAACCTGTGCCTCCACTGTTCCTAACTGAAGATGTAACAATTGTCAAGTGTTCTAAAACTAGTTATGAGTATTACTCTGATTGAAGTTCCCTGTTTTACTGTTATCATAAGTGTTACTCTTTAGAAGATATAATATTTATCTGACTGTCTGCAGAGTGCTTCCAAAAAAACCCAAAACAACTACAAAAAAACCCAAAGCAGAACCCCTGAAGAAACACAATCACTGACTGCTTGTAACACTGAACAACTGTACAATGGCACTGATATAAGAGGGCTTCTTAAATACACAAACCTGTCTATGATCACAGGTGCCTGAGTGGATGCATTCGCTATCTCTGAAGCCAGAATGTAGTTGCCCGCAGCATAAAATGCTCTTTTAATGGGTGTTGGCTTATCATCAAATACAGTCCTCCACTGGCTGATGCAAGCTGGTGGGGACCGCAGCAGAATGCCATTCAAGGTGTCCTTAACAGCCTGGGTCACTGTGGTTTTGCCTACATTTCATTTACAGAAGGAAACATTTGTTATATTATTTACTAGATACACCTGAGTTTTAAAAACTGAAAAACACTCCTGTCTGTTCATGTGGAGCACAGATTCTGACATCTGAATATGTAACCCAAGCATCCTGTCATAAGGTTTCCAGTGGAAAATGATTCTGAGTCTGGTTGCAGGAATTATTACTCCCCTTCCTGCTCTCTGGGCCTTCCAGCCCTTCCTTTAGCCAGCTTTCAGTCTTCACTCCCTTAAATGCATTAAGTGCATGGCAACTTCTCTATATACTCATGTACAATATTTTTCTACATTGCTATTTACGTGAATGTTGCCATGCTGGTCATAAAATTCTTTCTTTTCATTTCTTTAACTGAAAAGTCAGAAAACAAAGCTTGTCAGAGCAAGTAATATTTCTCTCTGAGACAAACTGCCAGCAGTTTCCCAGACTACCACTATTTTAGTTCATTTATTTGAAATGAAATTTTCCAGTAAAAGTATGTTTCATCATCTGCACAAGAAATTTTATTTTCAGTACTCCACTCTGTATTCTTTCATTTACATAGGTAAGGAATTAAACCACTGAATGTAAATTAGCATACACTAATCTTTTACAAGTAAGAGAAGACAGATTGGCATTTATAATTATTAATTCCCTATCTGTAACAGGTTTCCAGGCTATTTTTTTTTAAGCCTTGTGCCTAATAAAAAACACAGCAGTTGCTCTTTCCAACAATTTCTCATCTGTGGTTCTTCAACCATCCATTGATCTTACCCGTGGCATCCAGCCCCTCAAAAACTATGACGGGAAAACGTCCTTTTCTTTGGTGCTCTGGACATCTCTCCAGCAGGTCGAGTACTGCTTCAGCCTCTGGGATCCGTTCTGCCCACTGCAACGAGAGATCAGAGAATCACAGAATGTGTTGGGTCGGAAGGTACCTTTAAAGACTATCTAGTCCAAACCCCATGCAGAGCACTGGGACATACTAAACTAGATCAGGTCTCTCAGAGCCCTATCCAACCTGACCTGGAATGTTTCAAGAGAAAGGACATCCATCACCTCTCTGGGCAACCTATGCCAGTGTTTCACTATCCTCATCGTAAAAACATTCTTCCTTACATCTGGTTAGAATCTTCCCTCCTTTCGTTTAAAATGATTACCCCGCACCCGCCCGTCCCAGGGCGCTGAAGAGTCGAACGTCGGCCCCGCGCCCGCGGTGCTGACCTGGCGCAGGCGCTGCCGGAGGGCGCTGGCGGAGGGCGGCAGGGCGCGGACAACGGGCTGGGGGCCCGGTGACCCCGGGGCGCAGCGCCGCAGCATCGCCGGGCCCGGAGCCGGGAGCAGGGAGGCGGGAGCCCGGAGCCGGG
>WEKY01015644.1:385499-401512 GCA_013390045.1 Picathartes gymnocephalus
GGAGCCGGGAGCCGGGAGCCGGGAGCCGGGAGCCGGGAGCCGGGAGCCGGGAGACGGGAGACGGGAGCAGGGAGCCCGAAGCCGGGAGCAGGGAGCCCGGAGCAGGGAGCCCGGAGCAGGGAGCCGGGAGCCAGGAGCAGGGAGCCCGGGGGAGGGAGCCCGAAGCCGGGAGCCGGGAGCAGGGAGCCCGGAGCAGGGAGCCCGGACCCGGGAGCAGGGAGACGGGAGCCGGGGACAGCGGCAGAGCGGAATGGGGCGGGAGGAGGCGGAGGAGGAGCCAGCGGGAAACGAAACTGGCCCGGCCGGCCCGGAAAGCGCCGGTCTACGGGGAACAGCCTGGAGCAAGGGGCAGCTCCTCGGGACGCCCTTCTGCCTTCCCCGCCCCGCGTCAGTGGCACCGGGTTGAACGGGCTCGGTCCCGCGGGGAACAGCTCTGTGCGCGGATGGGCGCCAGCAATCACGGGATGTACGGTCCCAGCCTCGGGATCCGGTCTGCCCGCCCGCCAGCAACAAAGGGTCACATTCTCACGGGCTCTCGTGGCTGAATCCTGGTGATCTTATAAAAAAGAAGGAAAAAAAAAATAGAAGTGCAAAAGTGCAGATATGCTCCGCCGCTTGGGACTGTCCCAAAATGACAAGTCCTAAACCAAACTGAACTGCTTTGTCAAGTTGCAGTGCCCAAGCAGCATTGGGCTGTCAGGCATATCAGCAACTTGACTCCATTATTTGATTATTCAGTGACTTGATAACAGGACCAACAGACACAATCAATTTTGGGAATAAACCGG
This sequence comes from Picathartes gymnocephalus, assembly GCA_013390045.1. NCBI lineage: Eukaryota > Metazoa > Chordata > Aves > Passeriformes > Picathartidae > Picathartes > Picathartes gymnocephalus. The sequence continues at coordinate 386,288 of WEKY01015644.1, forward strand.
ACTTTTACGAGCCTGTTTTCATAACTTTACAATGGCCAATTTCAGCTTCTATCAACTCAGAGGCAGGAACCAGAAGTACTGCAAATAGCAATAGCATTGAGTTAGTCTTGTGGCAGCTGCCATGAGTAACGTTGCCCAAAATGTAGTTTTTGAGTTTTCAGAAGATGTAACTTAAATTGTTGGAGAACCTGCATCTCTATAGAAAACTTCTCCTCTTTTTCAATAGTTGGAAAACTGCCACTTAGAGATACCTAAAGTTAAACTTCTGATGCATTTTCGGAACGAATGTACTCTACAACCTAGTATACTCTACAATAAATTCCTTGGAAACTTGTCTTCCTCTGGTCGTTTCAAACACCTGCACAAATACCTTTTGCTTAGTGTAACTGCAGGGAGAGGGGAGCAGCTGATAGGCAGTACCAGTTGCAAATCATCTGTACCAGTTGGAAACTGCCCATCCCAAGGAAGCTGGTGGAAGGCTGGTCCAGAGCCAGAACTGGGAACATAGCTTTGGAAGCTCTTCAATACAGTCTCAGTATCATGTAACAAAATTCATTTGGTTTTTTTTTAAGGCTGTTTCATACCTGAGAACTCCTGCACCATTCCACATCACTCAAACACATGGCTATGGCAATGGGTATGGATACCGGAAGACACGGTAAAAAATATGGTTCATTATACAGGAAGCCAATTGTTAGTTTTAAGACCATAATAATATGCACTGATTAAGAGTAGGGGCTCTTCTCAGCCAATATTTTGTCTGGCAGAATGACATGCTGTACATATATATGCCTGGCTTATCCATGGTCTCTTCTCCTAGTCCTTGTGCTCCTCCAGCATCCACAGACACAAAATTAGGAATGTTAAACAGTACATTCTATCTTTCCCTTTCAGCACCTGTTGTGGACCCTTGCTCATGGAATTGCCTAAATATCTTTTTGACTCTGTGATACAATCTACCTCCACAAAATCCTGTGGTCTTCAATTCCAGAAATGCAACTGTTGCATAAAAACTTTTATTTTATAAGTTTTAAACTCAAATCCTACTGATGTCAACAAGCACTCCTTCTAATAATATTACTGATTTTGGTGAATAACAGTTCAACATTCAGTTTATTTATTACCTACAGGATTTTTCATAGGTCAGTCAGATTTCCCGTTCAGCTTTTTTGTGTCAGAAATGACAGCCTCTATCCCTTGGTAAGACAGCTGCTTCATCCACTTGATCATTTAGAAACAAGGATCATTTAGAAACAAGGATAACTTCTTTAATTGTAAGGTTCTGCCAAGATGTGGAGACCTGAACTGGACCACTGGTCAGGGTTTGGCTACACCTACCAAAGTTTCACAGACCACCAGAGTAATGCAATCTGCATTGTTTCTGGGTGATACTAAGCTTTAGGTTGACTTTTTTTCTCTTCTGCCTCCCACTGAGCCATTGATTTCAGAGGAGCAGCAACAGTGATTAAGATCTTGTCCCCCGAGCACAAGTGCCACTGCTGAGCTCAGCATCAGGTGCACAAGGTTTCAGTGACTCTTTCAGATCTGCACTGACTCACCTTTATCTATACTGAAACTTACCTGCCACTTTTCTGTTAATTTGTTTGCTTGAGGTCCAACTGACTTGCAGCCAAGTTTCATTTCCAAAGCACTTGGAAAGCTGGCTATTTCCCTCACTGACCTCTTTGCTTCTTTCTCTTCTGTTTGTTTGTTTTAGTTGGGGTTTTTTTGTTTCATTTTGGTTTTTTTTCTCCAATGCTACTGTTGCCTTTCCCCTCTCTGCGGAATAAATGGAAAGCACTTACTTTCATTTTCCTTTTTCCCCTTTCCCATCTCACTTCCTCAATATAACCTTGTTACAACCATTCCTGAGCCAAGCTGGTGGTGATTCCTCAATTTATAATATGCTTATGACATCATTCATAATAGGTATGTGATGCCTGTTCTCCTACCTGATTACTTAAAAGTACCCTCTTGCAGGACTCAAGTGAAAATATAGGAAAAGAGAGTTGTCTTTTGTGCCTAAGAAGTTTTGTTGTATTTAAAGTCAGTGCAGACAGTATGACTCAGTTTTGAAATTAACTTATGTTAACCATTTTTCAGGCTCTTTACAAGGACCTTTATAATTTTTTCCTCTGTATATTATGAGCAATGTTGAAGAACAAATATTCTTATTATGTACAAAGCACTGTTCAGGAGCATCTTCACACCTTTGAGTGTCCACTGTGCTTACATAGAGTTATAGGGAAGAGATACAGAGACAACAAGAGGCCACATGAATATTCAAAAATTTTTGATCCACACAAAGTAAAAAAAGAGAAGAAAGAAAAAAAACCCTCAAAATTTATTAGCCCGTAACTTATAAACAGATCTAAGGGTATAGTCCTGTAAACAGCTGATACACAGGCAGGAAAAACTTAAGTTGAAGGCCCATAAAATGTATAGGTACATAGAATACACACAAATAAAACTGCTTTTTTAATGCAGAATAAACTTTAAAGAATATCATTTAAAGGCCCTCCAGTAAAGAAAAAGGTTTGGGGATAACACCATAAGAACACAAAAGTCAGCATAACGTCAGGCCAACAGAGATTCCTCTTCTGCCCGTGACAAGGGGCCACTGCCAGATATTTGGGGAAGGCTACGGAAAGGACACAAAAGGATCCTGCTCTCAACACACTTTTGTCCAGAAAGGATCTGATGATCCTTGAGGTCCCTCCCAACCTGTTATTCTATCATTCTACAATTCTATGGTCTTTTCCTAGATCAGAGAAACCATTTCTTTAAATACTTCCTGAATGGGAAATCACATACACACTATTAAGGGCCCATGGTGGACTTTCTTCAAATGTGCCTAATCTGTATCTATATTTATATTGTGTGTTTCATATGTCTTTCATAACTTAATTGCATGTGGGCTTTAGCTTTCTGTTTGGTAATTTCCCCTCGGATTTCTGCATCCCAAGGAGAGATGAGTCACTCTAAGTACAAGGTCCTTAGCAGAATCCCATTTATAGTGCTGCAGATGCAATGAGAAAGAGATAATTTCCAGCTGAGACTAGAGCAAGAAGTAATACATTTATCAAATGCTAAAATTACATCTGCCATTGTATGACTTGCCTGGTTGCCTTTGGACCGTTTCTGGTCCTCCCAGGTGATATGATATGACTCCTCCTTTAACCTTTTTTATGTTACTGTATCAGTATCTGTAGTATCAGTAGTAGGTTTGTATCAGTAGGTAGTATCAGCTTTGTATCAGGAGTTTGGTTCCCCTAGCAAGATACTGTTTGATTGGAACGGCCAAATAGCCACACAGGACAAAACAATATATTTATTTAAAATATAAAAATTACATGAATTAGATAAATATTATATAGTTGTTTTAAAAGTTTTGTTTTCCTAGCAGCTATGCACAAGAGTATTATCTATGTTTATCCATTTGGATTCTTCCATGCTAGTTGTGTATTTATTTTTTATCTAGTGCACCATTAAAAACATTATGCAATCATTTTTTAAAAATTTATATTAATCTTTAAAGGGTTTTTAGATACAGATTTGGAGAACCGAAACATTTTTAGTACTGGACTCCATCGTGCCACTGTATAATGACTTCTATAGGAAGCTAAAGGAAGGAATCATTATTCCTACAATTTTCAAAGAACATTTATGCTTGCTTTTCTGAGATCCTTCCAGAAGGCATCAGGACAGAAAATTTCATTACAGTTCTTGCTTGCAATATTTCCTGTAGATTCAAAGCTTGAGCATAAGAATGCATATTTGTGTTTTCTTGTAGGTCTCGCCATAGAGCCTGTAAGCTAAAACAGTTTGGGATATAAAACATGAATGTCTTTCTTGATGCTGCTGGAATTTGTAGATATGTAAGGGGCACATCCTGCTCTGGGTTTACTTTGTGAGGTTTACAGTAATGCAGAGAGTGTCATCTGAAAACATATTTAGTTGAGGCAAAAAGTAAAAAGAACTATAATTCCCATTTTCTAAGAATGCACTGATAGAATGATAAAGAACAGGACGTCTTGAGTACGTTTGGGTGCAAAGTTCTCTGTATGTTTTGTTCCTTGAAACAGGTCTGTGTTTCCAAAGAAGAACAGGCCAAAAATGCAAATGTTTTAGTTTTCTGAATAATTGAACAATATTTTTCTGACGTGCTTTTGAAGTGTTTGGGTATCAGATGTAACTCTTGTGTTGAGAGAAATTGATAATCAAGGATTCTTTACTGACTTTGGAAATTAATTATTTTGAACCTAAGTTTTCTAGGCAGCTGAGGTACTAGGCAACAAGCTCAATGACCTTTTCACCTCAAAGGAGAGACAAAGGCTGTAGACCCTACACCTGTATTGGCTCAACTTTACATGAACAAGAGATATGAATGAGAAAAGAAAGTAATTTGAGTTGGGGCCAGAGAAGATAAGAAATGAAATAGGGTTCCTACCATGCAACAGAAGGGATGTATGGAGTGAGGAGGAAGCAGGGCATATCCTTCTCCAAATTAATTGAAACACTGAAGCTACCAATGAGCAACTTCAATGTCAGATTTCAGTTTAAATTTGCATTGTCTTGTCCACCTCCCTTCCCAATTGTATGTTCAAGTTTGTGATCAACAACCACTTTATTTATTAGAATATCCTGCTTTTATCCTTAAGTTTGTGTCTTACATAAACCTCAAGGAACTGGAAGGGCACACGGTTAACTCCTGCTGGAATAATCTCTGCTGAGAACCTCTGAGACCATTTTGGAAAGCCTCAGAAGTGAGATGCTTCCCATCATGCTGCAGTAATACCTTAGTGAGGTGGCATTACTGGAGCCAGACACAGCAAGAAGTCTCCCATCCTACCCTGTTAGTATGAACCAGCTCCAGCGGATAGAGACAACAATAAAAACTATTCAAACTGGTTTTTGCTGATCCAGACATTATTCAGACAGTAGATCACCTCCAGGAAAGTGAAAGAAGGATGACGGGAATTTGAGGATAGCCAATAACCTAATTAACACTTCTTATTCACAAGCAGGTTTTGTTTCCCATGAAAATTTGCAAACAGGATGAAGATAGTTCTACCCCTTTTTTTCAAAGGGAATAAAAAAAGAAATAAAAAGCAACATGAGGGCAAGACTGCTTGGCTACATCAGCAGTTCTAACTGGTCAGTGGAAGTGAGGGAAGCTCCATTTTAGGCCATTGACAACATGAAGTTGCAAGGTGCTAAGATTTGAGTATGACTGTACCTTGGCAGCAGAGGCAACTTTAAATGGCCCATGCAAGACTGAGGACAGGCTGACTGAAGACAGAGTGAGGCTGACAATTCATGACCAACCTATTGGTGTGTCTGGACACACTGGAAGACTGAAGATAGCAACTGCTGTTATGATGGAGGGGCTCCTTCTCCAGCAATACCTGTTGTACCACCAAGGAATTTAGGAATATTGAAACTGGCAGCTTGGTCCTGGTCTCTCCTGGTGTTACCGTGAGTGGGCAGCCACCAATGTCTCACCTCAGGCTGCCAACTGTTCTTGGCGTAAAGGCTAACCATGTGCTTAACTTGGTGCAGTAGCTTTGCTCGAGGTGCTTTACTGGAGACCAATAATTAAAGAACCTGCAATTACTTTCTTTTCATATATCTGAAGTCACCAGGCTCCCTAGCTTGGGTTGCTCTTCCATGCAAAACTGTTTAAACTTACAGGAGCTCCTGAATGCCTGACAAGGGCACAGTGCAGTTATACAAGCTCAATTTTCCCCCTGCTTCACAAGTTTAACGACTAGAGCCGAAGTCACTGAGACCTCACACACCAAAAGGGGTCCTAGATGCTAGACCCGCTCAAACCTGGTCCCAGCCCTGGGCAGTCGGCGGGTTCTGCGGTGGCCGTGGCCGAGAAGCGGCTCTGGGGCGTAGGGACACTGGGGTCACGCGTGGGGCGGTGCGGGAGAAGGAAAACACCGCTCCCGCTGCTCGGTGCCAAGTTTCGCGTCTTCGAGAAGGGAAAACGAAACCGAGCGGTTCCCCGCGGTTCTGCACGGCGGGGCGGGACGGGACAGGACGGGCGGGGAGGAGAGGCGGTCACCGCGTATTTAAGTGCGGAGCGCCGGACACCTCTCTGCAGAGCCGAGCCGAGCCGGTCGGATTGAACAGAACTGAGACCAGCCGAACCGACCCCAGCCGAACCAATTCCAGTGGAGCTGTGCCCAGGCGGGTCCAAGTGAACCGCAGCGCATCCCGCCGGCTCCGAGCCGAGCCGAGCCGAGCCATGCAACTGGCCCTGCTGGCGCGGCTGCTGTCCGTCGGGCGGGCGGTGCTGGCGGCGCTGCGGGGGCGGCTGGGCGCGCTGTGCTGGAGCCTGGCTCCCCTGTCCCTGTCCCTGCCCCTGTCCCTGCCCGGCTGGCGGGACTCGCCCCCCCGGCCGGAGCGGGAGCAGGAATGGGACGAGGCACCTCCGACGCCCACCAGCGTCAATTACCACTTCACCCGGCAGTGCAACTACAAGTGCGGCTTCTGCTTTCACACGGCCAAGACCTCCTTCGTGCTGCCCCTGGAGGAGGCCAAGCGGGGGCTGGCGATGCTCAAGGAAGCAGGTGAGTCCAGGGGAGATGGGGCCGGAGGGAAGCGCGGAGGGGGTACCCCGCAGGACCAAGTGCCATCGAAAAAGTTATCCCGGGAATGTCCCTGTCCCTCTGCCGTGGGACGTTGACAGCACTGAGCAGGAGCAGGCAATGGCCAGCATAGGTTCTTAGCATCTTTCTTTGGTCCTTCTCTAGGAATGGAAAAAATCAATTTCTCGGGAGGAGAACCGTTTCTTCAAGACAGAGGCGAATTTGTAGGCAAACTGGTCCAGTTTTGCAAGCAGGAGCTGGAGCTCCCAAGTGTCAGCATCGTTAGCAATGGCAGCCTAATCAGAAAGCAGTGGTTCGAGAAGTACGGTAAGGAGGGACCCCTGGGCACAGCTGCACTGGCAGAGCTGGGGAGCCTCCATGGGGCAGCCTCACCCATAGAGCGGCTTGGGGGAAAGTGGGAGATGGTTTCTCCAGTGGTTCATTTACAGTAAATGCAAACCAAATGTAAATACCAGTGAAACAGTGTTGATTATCTGTTGTAACCATACGCATTATACCACAAAAACTTTTTGGTATAATGGTGTAATCAAACAATACACAATACAAAAATGTCTCCATAATGCTGGGGACACACACACACACACACACACAAACTATGTGTTTTGATGCTGCTGTTGATGTGGCTTTTATGGTTGATGGGGATGACTCCACAGAACTGCATTTACATGGCATTTTGTGACAGATGACAAGGAAGTGAAAGTGAGCAGAGTCCTGACAGCTTTTAGCTGGCAGACTGGATATTAATCAAGTTTTAAAATTGTTTTCAGGTGAATATTTAGATATTCTGGCAATTTCATGTGATAGTTTTGATGAGGATGTCAACGTTTTAATTGGCCGTCGTCAAGGAAAGAAGAACCATGTGGAAAATCTGCATAAACTGAGACAGTGGTGCCGAGAGTACGCTGTTGCTTTTAAAATAAATTCAGTCATCAACAGATTTAATGTTGAGGAAGATATGAATGAACAGATCAAGGCACTCAACCCTGTGCGCTGGAAGGTAAGAAAGTTGTGTATACCACAGGTTTCCTGTTCTAAGAAAAGTAATAATGAAGTGAAGTCCTGGAGCTGTCTGAACCTCTGTTGACCTGAGTCTTACCTCCAGCTCCAGCTTTGGCTGGTGTTAGGAGCCTTCTTGTCAATGTTGCATGGTGCTGAGACAGATTCTCTCTCATTCTGAACTTAAATGGTGCCTAACTAGGTCAAAAATCTTTTTTTAGTTGTGCTATGTACAGAACACTATTATTTCAGTGTGTGTAGACCTAGGTTGTTTCACTATATTAAAATTAATATAGAAACCTTTAACGTGAAAATATGTATGGTGTAGAGAAAATTAGGAAAAGTTCTTGAACAATGCCGGATTAATGTCAATACATTGTTAGCAAGATATAAGTGTATATTAATTTGCTCTCATAGAGTATTAGAGGTTAGTGTACAGATATTATGATTTTTTACTAGAAAAAGTTTTAAAATGGGTAGAGATAACGGGACATAAATATGGGAGAACTTGGTGAAATAATTTCTCATTATTTGCCTCATGGAAATTGTTATACACAAAGAATTACTCAGAAAAAAATAAACCCCCAAAAAACCCCTAAGCGAAATCTCAGATAGTAAGGAAAATCATCATTTTTAACATTTCGAACTCTGTAATGTTAATTTACAAAAAATAAATCTGCACCATGCCCTTTGCGGAGTATTCAGTTATCACAAATTGTGTCATTGTGGCTCCACTGACAGAAAAATTAAAGACATTGCTACTGAGGCTGAAGTCTCTTATCCTCAAAGCAAGTCTTAACCAGGTGCTTTCTTTGCTCAGGTATTCCAGTGCCTGCTTATCGAAGGGGAGAACAGTGGTGAGGATGCTCTAAGAGAAGCAGAAAAATTTGTTATCAGTGATGAAGACTTTGATCGATTCCTGGATCGCCACAAAGATGTCTCCTGTTTGGTACCTGAATCTAATCAGAAGGTAAAAATTAAACTGTTCTTTTGTAACTGTACTTTTAAATAATGTTAGGATATTTATAAGGAACAATAAACTTTCATGGCAATCAATACTTTCCCTATTAATAGTGGCTCAGAAGAGGTGCAGTACAACTTTATCAGCAACTGGTTTTGTTATGGTGGAAGCCAAGTGTTTTAATTTTCTTTAAGGCTTTTCATTGGCAACAATGTTATTAGCAGAGGAGTAAAATCCCATTGTTCCCAGTCCTGTGGACACCAGTGGGAGTATTCTTCCTGACTTTGGCACAAGATCCTGAAAAGGTTCAAAGTTAATGGAAACACACTTTATGTATAGTTTCCTAATAGAGATTCACTGTGATGTCACATTATGCCAGTGTCATCAACCTACATGAAGACAGCATCCCAGCCAGCATTATATTGGGTACTGAGGAACAGTACCCAACTAATAGTACTTTTGGGTAATCCCTCTCACAATAAAGCTGCATTTTTACCATTTTTTGTCTGAACTCCTTTGGATTGCACACTCAGGCTCTTTATTCAGGAGGAGACTCCTTGTGCTCCTTCAGAGCCTACCAGTTAACTTGATCAGCTGCCATCCAGCTTACATGAAGCACACTGAAGGACTTTGGTGCCTAAGGGTGGAGCTCTGGCCATTTTGTAAATGCCTACAGACCCTAAACATGGGATGTGGAGAGTTAGAAGACTCACCATTAAGAAAGTTTATGAACAAAGTGAGGAAATAGCAACCAAGCAAATAGCAACCAAGTTCAGGAATGTCTTAAATCTCCCATCTTGTGTTCCTTTTCCTCTCCACAGATTAAGACTCCATTTACAGTTTACTTCTTAATGTATGTAGAGCTCAAGTGAGCAGACTGGGTTGCCTTTGCAATGTAAGGCATAAAAGTGGGGCTGTGCAGTTAGCATTTAAGGCATTTGGTGGGAGGGAGCACTCATCAGAGAAAGGGCTGAGAACCCAGAACTGTTCCTACTTTTTTTTTTCATACTAGAAGTCCTACAAAAAAGGCTTCCCATGGTAGGTTTGGTTCCAGAAGACTGTTGCTGATTTCTTGTAAACCTGTGTGAAAGATGGGCACCAAATTGAACAGGTATTCTGTTCTACACAGTAGCAAATTCCAGATACCCAGAGAATTTTAAGTAGGATCATTTAGGAGATGCCCATTTAGCTAAGCAAACCTATCTTATTTCAGCTGTTGGCCTAGTTCTTGGTGCAGACCTGAGAGCTTTTTTACCTTTGAGCCAGGAGAACACCTTTGTTTGATGGGGTAATAATTAAACAGCCGAGTTTAAATGGTCATGTCATTTGTTTGGAAAATGGCATAATCATTCCAGCATGCACAACTCTACGTTCTTCTGGTGTAGAAATTTATAGAAGACTTGGATATTATTTAAAACACCCCTATCCAGTTGGGCACCCACATTTCAATTAGACACTGGAGAGGTCATATTCCAGGAATTACTAGTTTATTCATACATAAAGTTACTTTAGTAATTCTGTCATTTATTCCTATAAATTTCATCCAAGCTCACTGAAATAGTGGTGATATAGCAACTGTTTCAAAGATTTGTATCAGACTTTAAATGAATAGTTGTTTGTTTTGTCCCTCATTTTTAACTAGAATGGAATTTTGATTTGTATATTAATTTAGGTTTTTTCTTTTGATCTATTACAGATGAGGGATTCATACCTCATTCTGGATGAATATGTAAGTCTTTTTTTGATTCGTGGTATTAGTATGCTAATATATATATGTGTACAAGAGTAATAAACAGTTGAATTTACTCTGCATTCTATGAAACAATTTTACCATGTAGTACAAGGAACAAATGTGATTTATTCCCATCAGACATATTGTGAACTATAATATAGTATGACCTAAGAAGAAGTTGCCATCAGCTTGCATGCATAATCTTCGCATCACAAATCTTAAAGTGTAGATGTCTATTTTTGCAGGACATCTTTGCTTTATTTTCTTTAATATAAAAATACAGAACCTGCCCTGAAAGTTAAGTGTCAGAGTGCCTATTTAGTTTACACGTAACTGAAGAGCCAGCGTTTAATCTTCAAGAATGATGATGTTGCTTTGTTCCTGCTAAGATATGTCACATGTCTAATGATGAGTTTCTGAGCCTTAGAAGGACTAGAGTGAACCTCTTCATGCACTTACATAGGCTTTTGTGGAATAGCAGTGCAACTTGCTAAAGTCTGTAGAAAAATTAAGCTTTTGCAAATTGACTTTCTAACATCTTATCATCTTATCTATTGATATTCAGATGCGTTTTCTGAACTGTAGAAATGGACGGAAAGAACCTTCCAAGTCTATCCTGGATGTTGGTGTAGAAGCAGCTATAAAATTCAGTGGATTTGATGAGAAGATGTTCCTAAGAAGAGGAGGAAAGTATGTGTGGAGTAAAGCCGACATGAAACTGGACTGGTGACTCAATATACTGAGTTAGGGCACTGCATTCTGTAAAAATAGGTGTACATTTATAGGTGAGTGTATACTTGTATCTAATGCTTTTAACTGCACTTGGTATCTTATACAGATATTCAGTATAACTCTATATGTGAATATGTTACATGTTTTTTTAAATGTCTATTATTTTCTTGAAAATGACCAAATACTTTCAGAGGTTCCACATGAACAGATCTCTGAAATAAACTTCCTAGTCCATTGCATGAAAGACTTAAAGGCAAAATGTTAACATAATGTCATTCAGGAAATGTTTATAAAATACTACATGAATGTGCATGCCAGATAACAAACCAAAAAAAATCCCAATCTCTAATTCATTCTAAACAGCTGTAATGATGGAGAAGCCAAAATTCTTATCAGGGAATGCATTCTGCCTGTTTTGCATGAAAAGATGGACTGCAGTTCCTCGGTAGACCACACGAGGGCCAGCTGGCAGGCCTCTGGAAGCACCCTCTGCTTTTTCAGGGTCAGAATAGAGGGAATCATTAATAGAGGGTCAGAATCTAGGAATCATTAAGTAATAATGTGTTTAAAAGGAAAGCAAGGTGAAAAAATTGGCAATTTTCATTCTTTAAGACTTTACTGTAACAGCATCTTCTCTTTATACATACGTGATATTTGCAAAAATGTTGGGGGACGTAATTTTCTGTGAAAACATATTTTTAGTCATGAAAAAATATAGTATTCGTCCATCCTAAAACCTAGAGGTACATTTTACCTAACGATAAACAACATCATTTTTCACACTGGCAATGTCCTTAGTTCTAACAAATATTTACAGTGAAACATTGTTTTCATTTTATTAAAATCCCCATTTTCCTTTCATCTGCAGATATTGATTTATTGTTTTTAACTATTTTCTAGCTGTGGGCATACAGTTCTGATGAAGATTCCTTCTCCAACTAATTAATGCCAGGTAGAACAACTTACATATATCTTCTGTAGCTTTTTATTTTGCTAAGCCATGGAATTACAAACAACAAAGTTCATATATCAAGCAACCTTGTTTTAAAGGTTGCTTGTCTCAGTAACTAATTAGCTTTCTGGTTACAAATCTGCAGACATTAAATGAAACTTATTGGGTTTTGTGAGAGCTGCCTTTGATTTTAAGAGCAGGTAGCATCAATATAAAATACAGAAAAATTTAAAAAAAATCCCCAAAACTTGAAAAATAATCTAATATACTGCCCTCATTTTCGGTTTTCTGGAAATTTTTATGGCTTTATAATTGCAGTTTTTCAAATTTAACTAGCCCCATCCTCCCTCTGTCTGAAGGGAATGGGGATAGGCATTGCACAGAGCAGAAGTGAGATGGCACTACTCATTCATCCTGTCCGCTGAACTCAATGTCTGGACTGTCTCACACATTTTAATATTTGCAGCAGTTGGGAGCCAGCATGCATTAAATGTACCATGTAGAGAAAATGACACCTTCTTTCATTTTTTTGGAAATGCCAGTTGATTTTTTTAAGAAGTTTTTGAAAGAAATGTTTTGCATTCACCTAATGCATCTTCAAAGTTGAAGGGGAAGAATGCTTAAGTAGGAGCTGTTACTTCTGTGTAAAGTGCTCCTCTCAATACACTGTGAATGTTTCCATTTATAATTCCTTTGGTTTCTATTTTTACAATCCTAACTGTAAATATACTCAGTGGTGCTCTTTTGTCCTTTTGTATTTTGCATTTTGCAATCACAACACTTCCTAGACACTGACATTTCAGTATTTTCTTTTCTTGTATTAACACTAAGCGACATTTAAAATGTGGCCCACACATAGTAACCCCACAGTCTTTTGGCAGCTTTTTCACTGACCTTGGCTGGAGTTCTCCCTAAGGGCAGTGCAAATTTATGTAACTGGGGTTTGACTTCCCCTGATCAAATATTAAATCCAGTCTCTTCCTCAGTACCTACACTACACTGATAGAAAATAAACATTTTCCTTTGATGCTGGCTCAGTTCCAGCATGGGGAAAGATTTAGTGCATCAATGTACCAATAAATCTGTCATCTTGCAGCTTCTGCAGAAAATGCCAGCTGTAGCCCAGCACACAGATATGAGGTACACAAATTCCCATTCAGATCCAGAAATTCTGCCATTCTCTGCTTTGCATTTGACACAGTAAATGGCTATTATTTTGCTTCCTCTGTGCCTATGGAGGAAGCTGCAGGAGAAACAAGAAGGAGCTGAAAATGTCAAAATCCAGTAAATAATGTACAGACATTTGAGATGGCTTTTGTTAGAAGGTTCTATGTTCTTGCCTTCTTAAAATGTTAGGGATTTTATATCACCTCTTGCTACCATACATAATTAATAAAAAGTTTCTGCTCTGTGGGATACTCTTTTTAAAAGGAAATACAAGTTGTGTACATTGGAAATGAAGAATATGATATTACACTGTTTGACTGAGAATCATTAAGTTAATGAACAGCTATTTGTGTTTTTATACACAAAATTTATTTTTGGTAAAACAACAAAAATTTGGCTACAGTTGATTAATCTATCTTATTTAAAAAAAAAAATATATATATAAACACAGTTCATATTGAACCAAAAGTGAAATTTAGGCTTTCATTACATAGTAGGGGTTACCTTTCAGTATGGGACTAGAAAAATAAAACTTCGTTCAACAGGGTTACTCCCAGGCTTAGTGATTGCAGGTAAGTTGTGATCCTGAAAAGTCAGGATTAAATTTAAGTCTTACAAGCACAGATATGCTTAATTGTATTTTTGTGTATAATATCATAGTATTGCAGCTAAGAACTTGCTAAAGATGCTGAATTGCTGCATTCTCTGATATTAAACAGTTGTTTCTATTTGTAAAAAAATCATAGAGAACGAGTGTTTGGGAGGATGACTTCTGACAAAATTGTGACTATACCCTGGGTAATGAGTTAAACTGTCACTTAAGGTGCCCTCTTTTTCAGTGTGAAGGATGCTGATATATTTGAATGCTACAAATGATGAATTTTGGAGTAATGGTGTCAAATAATTAGTGCTAAGTATTTCATGAGTGTGTTGCACCTTTCAATAAATGTTTCTATTTTCCTAAGTTTGCCTGTAATTTTATTTTCTGTAATATAAGCCATACTCGCAGAATGTGTGGCTGCGTTCACAAGAGATCTGTAATTGTGCATGCATTTAGTCTGTATTTATCGGTGGGGGGAGGTGGGGGCCGCTTGCATGGTGCCAAGAGCAGCATCCAGGCCGAAATGGAGAACAATGGTGGTGATTCTCCTCGTGATGAAAGGCACTTGTCACAAGCCTGAGTGGACTGGTCTGTGCTGGGAGAAGACAGTTCAAATACCTTGTGCTGTTCAGCTGACAGCCGATACGAAAGGCACAGCTATCCATAAATATCCGAGGACAAAAATAAGATTATCTTCTGTTATGGTAAATAAGAGAGAAAAGCCAGTCTATTTAGAAGACTGAAGACAAGCAGCTTCTCAAGCTCATCTTCCATCTTCAGGCTCGGTGTAAACTCTTGTACTAGACAACCTGAAATTGAGCCTTTCACAGTATTTAGCTGTGTGTGAGAGGATGCTCAGCTTTTTACCCCCTCTTTGCCACCCCCCCCGCACACTGCGGCGGTGAGCGGGTGCCCAGCAGCGGTGCCGCAGTGAGATGCTGTGTGCCCGGCGCCCGGGGCCGCTGTGCTGTGTGTGTCGGCCCCGGGGTGGCTGCTGGGCTGTGTCACCCCGCAGCGGGGCTGAGCTGCGCCGGATCAATCCCCACACAGCTCCCGTTCGGTGCGGCTCCTGCCGTGCCTCCTGCCTGCCGCAGGAGGACCAGCCCTTGCTCCGCACAGGCACCAACATCAGGGAAGCTCCAACAGCTCCCGCAGAACAGCCGTGCCCGTCATGGCTCCCGTGAGCTCCCCTCCTTCCTTCCCCGGCAGGCAGGACAAACCCCGCGCCTCCTCTGCACAACCAGCCCCATTCTTCTCGCTGCCGCACCTGCTAGGCCCGGCCCACCGAGCTCAGGCAGCCTGAGGTGCTATTGCTTCAAGCAGATGGAAAACCCCACGGTAAAACCGGTGGTTCGGGCGGCTCGGCGCGGTTGGGCACAGCTCGGCTCGGCTCGGCACGGCCGGGCCAGCGGCGCTGCCAAGCGGGAAATCCCGGGATCCCCGCGCCCGCGGGCCGGCATGCGC
>WEKY01015644.1:401574-411965 GCA_013390045.1 Picathartes gymnocephalus
CTCCCCCGCCGGAGAAAAGACCGGGAGCGGCGCCCGCCGCGCACACTCCGGCTCCGCGGGGGGTGGAGACCATGGATGGGGCGGCGGCGTCCTGCTGTGGCTCCGCGGGATAGCGCGGGACAGCACCGCCCGCGGGCCGGCCCGCGGCGGCAGGAGCTGCAGCGGCACGGTAAGGCTCCCGGGGCGGTGGGCAGTCACCGCCTCCCGGGGCGGTGGGGCAGCGGGAGGCGGTGCCGGAGAGCGCGGGGCACCCAGGACCCCTGTGCGTAGAGGGCTGTGCCAGGCGTTACCCGCGGCGGCGGTATCGCTGTCGGTGCTGCCCGCCGGGAGCCCCCGGCTGGCAGGGCGCTGTGCCGGGAGCGGTGCCTGGCTGCGGGGAGGGCACCGGCTGCCTCAGCCCCGCGTGTGCTCTCTCTTGGGCTTTCCATAAATGAGCGAAAACGTCTCGAAAGAGCCCAGTGCCTTGGAGTGCTTTAGCTGTTCTTCGGGGAGGGGGAAATAATGAGTAAATTGGTCTGTGCAGTGCCGCCCCCAGCCAGTGTTCTCTGTACAAGCGAAGTGTGCAGCCTGGGGAGAAACCGGATCGTTTGGGTTGCAGGGGTGGAAGAAGTAGAAGTAAGGCTCGCATTTTCCTTCCCTGAGCTGAACTGATGTTACCGTTGACTTTTTTTGAGCTGTTGGAAGAACCCGTAGGTACGATGATGAAGTCGTCCCCCACCACCCGCAGGATCTTGTTCCTAAACAGATCAGGCCCTGCATCATGTGTTTATTGCTTCTATAGAACTGGAACAGGGAGTGTCAGCGGGGCAGGCTGATGGTAGAAGATCCTAGCTGTTTGAATTTTTGCTGTCTTCTTGGAAATACTGGCACTTCTGCCCTGGAACATAATATTCCTCTTCTACAACAAGCATAAATGAGGATTTATAAATAGATCCATTTGTTTATATTGTTCCCCTTGTAGCCAAACAACTGTTTACATTGGGAAATGGATTGCTTCATTTCACATTAGCTTATCTGTGCTGGCCCAGGAGTGGCTAAGCTGAAGTTACATGTTCTTGGGCAGAGTGCTACTGGAGAGGTTACATCAGTAGTTTAAACTTCTGGTGTCTGGCCTGTCTGCTTGTGTGTGCTTCTCTCACACGCATCAGAGGCTAGTGAAGGGGTGATTGGGTGGTGTAAAAGAGTGTGTGGGGTTTAGTATGGTGAGGAGGAGATTTGTGTCTTTAGTGGAAGTGCTTAATTTATACTTTAATGGGACTTTACAGCATGGGAAAACTTAGATTATTTTTTCCTGTTAGTGCGGTATGGAGGTGTCCTGACATGAAGTTTGTTAAATATCGGAGAGAAGCAAGATCAAGTGAGAGGGGTGGTGGTAGGAGGGAGAAATAGTTCCTTTTGTTTAGGAGTGTCTTGAAAAATCCAGGATTTCTCCCACCACCATCCTTGCCCCCTGGGGTGAAGTTTTCTTTACTCCACCCCTTTCCCTGGCCATCATGTCTCATTATCATTATCCTCTTGTGCAATCTATGTATTATGAGGGGGAGAAACCATCTGTGATTGAAATAATACTACAATGATGGGGTTTCAATTTGGTATAACTACTTTGAATAAGCCATTCTTTGTGTAAAACAGAGGGTTGATTTCCCCTCATATCTAAATCACCATAATTCATATCTTAGGAGCTGGAAGATCCAATCATGTGTTTGTTGTCTGCAGTTATTGTAGATTTTTGCCCTTGAAGCACAGTATTAAAAGTTATGTTCACTTACAGACTGTCTTTTTACCTAATTCAGTATTTTAATGCAATAATTTTTAAGGGGAGAAAAGACTATATATTTGCTTAACTTTTTTGGTTTTAAGTGTGGGTTGTTTTGTTTATTTGTTTGTTTTCCCCAATACTACATTCCATGTATTTGTCAGATTTAATGTGGGGTTTTTTTCTAACTTCTGACAACTTTTCTTTCAGTTAAGCCAAAGGACAAACCTGCTGTCTTAAACATGAATTTTGGCTGGAGGGTCATACACTGAAGCCATTCATACCCACTGTATCTGCTGTATTTTCAAGAATGCTCTCATAGGCTGGCAGAAAATTCTTATTTGCCCTCTCAGTGCTGATTCAGGGAAAAATAATGGCTCTGATCATCCTGCAGCCTGGTCGTTGAGCACAGACCTTTTCTCTCCTAGCGACCTGATGCAGCAGGGGAATTGGAACCTGTTAAACTTACTACCGTATTTGTGGATTAGTATCAATAGTTACACAGTTGAGTTAGTAGTCTGTGGTTTGATCAGAAGACTTGCTTTTCATGGTGTTCCTTTTTACATCATGAGTTACAGAAAGGAAATGGAAAACAATTACAAACTAACCCACCACTCGGTTTGAATGGTGTAGTGGTTCTGCTGGGTCTAAATTAGGCTGTGGTCAGCTGTTCTTTTTATAAGGCAAGATTTTCTGTATTGTTTTGCAGAAACAAGCTCAAACTTCATCTTTCCCTGACCTTTTGAAGGAGATCAGGCAGAAAGACCGTAATTATAATGTCTGTTTTTTCACTTCTGATGGCTGTGAGGAGTTGTTGAAAATACACTTGCTCTTCTGGCTGCTTGCTGCCAAGTGATAGGAATGTTTTTTGTATTTCCTAATCAACTGGGATCAGAAATGCTTACAGTTTTTCTGCATATGCAGTCAGCAAATTCTGGAGCTGGCAGTGATAGTACAAAATGGATTTTCAAATAGCTTGACTATTTGCTGATGGTGCCACTTACAGTGGTAACACCATAAGTGTCTTTTCTCAAAAAGGCTGAAGGAAATGAGGAACAGAGAAAATTAATCAGTATGTCTGGTAACTTGTTATTTACTGTGAGGAAAAAATATCTTGTCAGGTGGTTCTAGTCTTGGCATGACTATGTTATTTCCTTATTACAGCAGCATTTTCATCTTTTCATTCAAGGAGTAGCAAGTGAGTAGTAGCTTGTGGCATTGAAACACCTTGCTGTTGTCCTCCAAGTATCAGTATGACAGTTTGATACAACTGCATCCTGTTTATATTGAATGGAAATGCACTAAAGCTTGTTTAATACAAACTTTTTCTTCTTCATGATGTCCAGTGGATCACCTGAAATATTTCAGAATGTAGATGGGTCTTGCCGGTTGTCTGGAAAATAAAATTCTAACTACCAGGTTCAGGCATAATTTTTTCATTACATACAAATGTTCAGCTTTGTTTGCACTGATCACTGTTTTGGAGTCTTTATTCTTGAATTTCACTTGGAAGTTTTACTGACTGTTCTGTTTCTGGACTATTTGGGTTATTTCCTGTAACCATAAAACTCCGTTATGAACTAGAAGCTATGAAAGCTGTCACTATGGTTCTTGGAGACAGTTTCAGCTGACCAGCCTTCATCTCAACTCCAGTCTCTAATAAATAGATCATATATAGGATAAGAATTCTATACTGTTCTGCATGTCCAGTCCTTGCAGAGGACTCTTACATCTAGCCAGGAATATGAAATATGAGCAATGTGAAAATGAATTAGGAAAATATATTGAGGCAAAAATCCATTGTTGGCCCTTGATAATCTGGTACATGATCAGTTTCTTCCTGTGCATATCATTTCTGTCATTGCTGTTTAGCAGTTGATTTGCTTCATGATTTATTGCTGATAAGGATCTGTGTGTGGATTTTATAATCTCACAGATATTAATTACCTTTTATATATACTTTTATGTGTATGTATATAAAACATGCTATACACAATATTTTATGCAATGTATATAAATACATATTTCTTTTTGTTTCTCTAAATGGTATCTGATAGGGGCAGGTCTGACAGAAGCATCAGAAGTGGTTGCATTCTGTTCTCCTGCACAATGTTTTCAGTCAGGGCTGCCTCCCTGCCATAACCACACAGGATGGCTGTGGTGATATGGGTGAGCAGAGTCTGTTCCTTGCCCAAATGCCCCCTCTCTGGGGTGACAGGAGGGGTCTTGCTGCATTCCATAAAGCAACTGTATTTTTCTGGGCCTGATAGTTCAGACAGTGTTTGTCCTCTTAGGAGGAAAATGAATGTTTAAGTCTGAGTTTCCTTCTATTAGTACTTAAGGGAAACAGTTTTCCCTTCATCTGTCTATTCCCATGTTAAGAAATACATCCATCCAGACAGAATGAGAGCAATGCTCTGCAATTTGTGTGGTCAGGCTTATGTCTCCAGTGCAGTCTTGTAACAGAAACTGCAAGTTCAAGACCAAGCTATGTGCAGTCAGTGTATATATTTTTAGCCTGGTTTTCTGACAAAATAGCGATTGCATGCAACTTTCTGTGAATGTGTGACTTTCATTCTTGCTCTTAATATCTAAACCTTTTGAGCAATTCCAGTTGCATTTGTGAGAGGGTAGTAGCTTATCTCCAATAAACTTACACCTTTTCTGACAGTAGGTAGCCTCGGCAGATGGAAAGATGCCTGCTGAAGGACAGATTGAAGTCTGAACTCTTCCTGCAACTTTGACACACATTCCTAGGAAACTGGGTTTTACTGGGTCAGTTGCTTACATATCAACTTACATTGTGTTCCTATTTTTGACACTGTTTCGAAGTATACTGTTCCTTCATTTCTAAATATTTTTGCAATAGTTTTGAGTGTGAAGAATAGCAAATGTTTAGGCTTTAGCCCCAGGTAGCTTTCTAGTTCGGCAAAAAGTGCATGATGGGAAAGGAAAGATTGGGGTTTTTTTAAGATTTTATTATTGCTCTTCATACATGTCCTGCTTATGTGAATTCCTGTTTGTTAAAATAATTATTTTAACTCTTGTCTTCTATTTATTTTGCTTTGTAATACCAACTCTTTAGACACCCAGAAACTTTTTTTGTCATTATGTTGTATAAAGATTGTTCCCCAAATGGAACAAGACTTAATAGGATGCAAACTAAAACAGTTCAGTCTTATTTCTGTATTTCTCCTCAGTATTTATTTTCTGTAAACAGACTCTGTGTGAACCTTTCAGTTAGCTGATCACTCTTACACACTGGTATCTGTTGAATACATCTTGTGGTCTTTGTTTGTCTTGTCATGCTGACTTGATTAATGTTGTACCATCATCTTCCTTCATGAATAATGTATTTCCTGTCATGCAGTTGGAGCCTAGAGAAGAAAACACCTACACCTACTTTCTTAGATTAATTACGCATTACTTTTACCTTTGATGTGTACTGTCTGTTCTTACTTTTGTGGAAAAAGCGCTGACCAAAAGATACATGTTGAGGGTGTATAACGTATGTTAGATTTGTGGAAAAGCAGACCATATTTAAATTTAGAAAAGCCCAACCAAACCAAGCCAGAACTTTTATTAGAGTTTTCCAGTTTTTTTCTTTGTACTTCTGATATTTATTGACATCTTACATTTTGAAAGGTTTGCTGGTGATTTCTCTCTACTTTAAATCACGAGGTTTTGCTTGTCAGTTACTCTTCCTTAGCTTGTGATTGCTTGTGTGTCTGTCTAGCTTTCTAGCAAAGATGTGACAGTATTCATTAGGTCTCACTGTGGCTGGAAAAGTGTGAGAGGTAGGATAACCATAGTCACAGCTGTAGGGTGCATGTGCCAGCTCCGATGGGCTGTTGATGCTTATTCCATCTTGTTGTTTGGTCTCATTGATCCTCAGGACCGCATTTGGAGCCTGCTGGGCTCTGGCTTGCTCCAGAGGCCAAGCTGAGGTTGTAAACTTTGTGCCTCAGGTAAAACAGAGCAGTCATCTCTTCCTGTTAATCACCGAGAAGTGAAACCTGTACAGGTTAAGCACAACATGGTGGTGAACCTCGTAGTTGCTACACAAGCTGAAGCCTACCACTTCTCAAGGGTGCAGTATATATTATCTGTAGTTCTGATGGTAAGCACTTAAAAACCTTCTAAGTTTAGGGATGCTCATCCGTTCATACTCACCTGCAGGGTTTAAGTTTATCTCAAGGCTACAGGCTTGTTTGTTTCTCTTCACCACGTGATGTGACAGTCCCTCACCATGGGGAAGGTTATGCTGGAAGAAGTGGTGCTGTGTGAAGCTTGCTCAGAGCAGTGCTGCTGACCCTGGCACCTCTCCATGCTGTTGTTGGCTCTGCTCTGTGTTTGGTTGTGCCCTGTACTTTGGATCCTTGTGGCTCTGAGGGAGCCATTCTCTGCAGTGCGAGTTCATTTTTCTCTCCACTGTAGTTTTGCACCTTTGCTGCTTGTTGAAGCAAACAGCTTGGCTCCATCAAACTGCTGTTGTAACTGGGCATCAGCTGTGGTGGTGTTCAGAATATCTAACCTTGCATCACCTGTCTCCTTTCTTGCGTGATGTGATGTCCCACTGGAGCAGCAGCATTGGCCATTTATTTTGCATGGATTTATGTCTGAAAATCCATTTTTAAATGTCTTACCACTGGCTTTTATTGAGGGCGAAACATAATAACTTTTACTGTCTTACCAGTTCTTACTGGTTTTACTGTCTTAACCCCTTTGCATCTGTAGAGTCAGCGGGAGTGTGATAAGCCAGTTCTCTGTCTTCTGTTCTCTGTTGTTCCAGCTTGTCATTTTCTTAAAAATAAAATCTCACTTCAGAGGAAGCAACAGGGTAGTTCTAACTTCAGTTCATATTACATATTTAGTGAGAAATCAAGGTATGACAAATTCACAGACAACTCATAAATCCAAAGAATGTGGTAGTCTTTTTAGCAAACTGTCAGTTAGTGCTAAATATTTGCATCAGTCATTTCACATTTCCAGTACTCCTTAAAAAGCTGAAGTTCACAGATTTGAATGAAATATAATGTTTGTCTGTGTTCCCTGCTTTTCAATTTAGACTACTGCTGTGAAGCTTTCTTATAGTTACAGATAAATGTGTTTTCAGGAGCTGCTCTTTTTTGGAAAGTTTACTGTTTTGCACTGTCTTCTCAGAAAGCTCTGCATGGGTTTTTTGGGGGGGTTTCTTTGGTTTGATTTTGTTTCCTGTCCTCCATGATTTTACTATATTTGTCTTCAGACCAACACAGGCATGTCCTTGTAACTTTTTTTAATAGGAATAGTTGCTTTTGGATGGGATGATTCACCACAGCTGCCAATATAAGGAAGAGTCAAACCATCGTGCCCCTTCATTGTGCTTCTAATAGTGATGTCCCATTTTGGTGGCAGGCAGTACTGCTGTTAGTGGCAGCTTCAGGAGGGATTGCTGCAAGGGCAGCAGGGTCAATGAGGATCTCTGCTTTTTCCCTTTCAACTTAGGATCTCTTCTCACCCTATGAGACTGAACCCATCCTTTTCGTTGAAATAACTGTGTATTTTCACTGTGGTATCAACCAATTCTGATCTTGAACTGTGGAAAGGCAAATTTGGTGCTATTTTTTAAGGAAAAAAAAAAAAAACCCACAAAAAACCCCCTGCAAAACAAAACAATTATTGTGCTGTGCTGGACAGGATGTTACTAAAACTATAACCCGGAGAATTGATGGGTAAAACTTAAGGATGTCCTATCAAAATCACCTCAACTAATGTGAAAATTCACTTGTTTTCTCAGTACCAAGGGAGTTTTCATGTGATTGCCTTAACGTGGGACTTAACCAGCCCTACTGGTTATGAAGAATTCACAGTATCTAGAGCTTACAGGAAAGAGAGGATATCATTCTCTTAAAAAAAATAAATCTTTACAGTCAAAGAAACTTAAAACAAGCAGGCTTAAATGAAAGACAGTATGTGTCTGAGCTCTTGGAAATTGCTGAAAGGCTGCAGAACGTTGGTGTCTGACCATCAGCAAACAGGTCATCCTAGAAATGTGTAGGAAATGCTCTTTGCCGGAGCTGTAGACCTGAGTTTAGGTATTTTGTATTAGCTAAAGTCTTCGTGTTTGCTGTCCAACTGTTTCCGTGTTTGAGTGGGAGAAAATCAGAGGTTACTCAATGGGATTGTTCCCAGACATTCGTCAGGCTTTGATTTTTTTCATTTAGTGAAAATACGTAGAGCTCCACTACCTGTAAACAGTAAATGCTGTAACAAGAAAATAAAAAATAATATTAAAGACTTGTGTTCCTATTTTATATGGACACTTTATTTTTGAATACATGCATCAGATAAAGCACATCATGTTTTAATGCATTTATTGAATGCTCAAGAGACTTTTGTAAAAGAACCTTCTGTGATTGCATCATTATGTGCTTAGGGAGTCTAAGTGCCAAATTGACTTTCTCTTTATTTGAGGTAGCTCCTGACATTTAAAACTATTACATACCTACCGTGATGGGAAGTCTGCAGGGATCAGAAAAGATATCCTCATTCAACAGAGAACTTTTTTTCTTGAATATACTGTTTTCATATTTCTCTAAAACAAGTTACTTTTCATAATAATAATACAAAAACCCTCCTCCAGTTTCTTCACCTCCATATTCTTCTTCCTACTCAGAAACCATTCAGTATATGGAAATAAGGAAATTAGGATATTTTGAAATGGGGATGCTTTGCATAAATTATTTCCAAAAATATTTGCTGTATTTGAATGTTGACATTTTCTGTGGATGTTAACAGGTAAGGAGTCTTGATGCCTTGGATTTTAACTTTCATATTTTTCAAATCCCGTAGTGCTTAGTGTGTGACTCTGAAGTGCCTTGGAACCTGTTAGCTGCTGTTCTCTCACAGTAAGAGAGACATAACAAAGGCCTGCTCTCCAAGAACATCAACTGTCCTGGGCCCATATTGTGTAAACCAACACCTTGAGAAAGGGGGGCAAGCTGGGCAGAATTAATCATTAGCTAAAGTTTTAATTGGCAAATTTATGCTGATATACTAGTAGACCAGAACCTATAACTGGGTGGATGGACTTGTGACTTGTCGTCCATCTTGGGGGTCCATCTTGGGGCGTGCAGTGGCAGCCTGTGGCTCCCCAGGGTGTACTTTTGAAAGCTTTCAAATAAACATCCACCTTTATTACCTTACTCCTGTGTAGTGTCTGTTTCCAGGTAGCTGCTTCAGGCATCATATAATGAAACTGTCAAAGAACGAAAGATATGAACTCCTCAGAAAACAACAATGTAAATACAGTGGATTTCCTCTCAATGCAGTATACTTTTGTAGATGTCATCTGTTCCAGGGAAGTGCTACATATACAAAGTGTGCAGATGCAAAGAGTGGCTTTGGGGCAGTCTGTCCCAAAATGAACAGATGTTGGGCATCTGATGATACGGCTAAACTTCATGAACTCTTTAACGTGTGAAGGCTTGATGTGCCTGCCGATGAATGAGCAGTGCTGTGTGATGGGGAAATGTGAATTATTCCAGAACCCTCTCAGAGGGTTGCCATGAAGGCAGCCAGGTTGAATGGGCCATTGGCTACTGTGGTGTTAAGAATTGCAGCATTGCATGCTTTGTCATAAATGAGCACACAGGGAGGGGGCTGTGTGCTCTGTATGTGGAGTTGTATTTTCCTTCATGACAATTCCTATTTGGATCTTTTCCCTCTTTTGACACACTGCCCCTGTGTTCTGCTGTGTGTGTTAGGAGAGGGGTGTTAGTTGGTTGACTTGGTTTTGAGACTATGTGGGGAACTTGAGGCAGAAAACCGAAGGTAAATTGCATATCTAATTCTCTTTTCCATCCAAGAACCATAGTCCTCTCTTAACTGATAGGGTGCCTTTGGGAAATGTCTGATACGGCACAAGATAGAGAAGCGTACTGACAGTCCTCTCATCTAACAGGCATAGGGAGACTATCCCCAAAAGTTCCAGGGTTGCAGGGAGCATATGCTTTGGGATAATGCCATTATATAAATTTCTTCTTGCCTCCTGTTCTGCCTTTATTTTGGATGTGCAGTTCACTGCCAGTTGCAGTGATGGAGCCATTGCCAAGTCAGTCCATCTGACTTAGCCTGTGCAAAATGCAGTTGTGCCTCTTCATGTGTTGCGTGGCCACTTTGTAGCCTGAAAGGAGTTGCTCGGTGTGCTTCTCTTCACCCAATCAGTCTTCTGCGTGGTCAAGTTTCAAGAGGAAAGGAATGTCAATCTCGGGTCTTCAAAATGAAAGAGACTATTCCCTTTGTTTCTTTCAGTCAAATACCTTGTGCATTTCAGTGTATCTGAGATGATGGGCAACTTGTTTGGTCCATTTGTGATTGACAAAATGAGGTCAGGTTAAGTGTGTGTTGATTTCTAGGTCAGACTGAACATTAGACCCATTTTTAGCTTAATTTCTCTCTAGTACTTGTTAGTGAACAATAACTTTAAAAATATTTGCAGATGAAGGAATTAAAAATTATGAAGGGTGGATAGAAAAGTTGCAAAATTTAGACTGTTTTTACAGCACACTCAGATCCCAATCGTGGTCAAATTATTTTAACATTTTTCCCTAGGAAATTAGACTAGCCGTGTGGTAAAAGCATTTTTTTTTCC
>WEKY01015645.1:0-16203 GCA_013390045.1 Picathartes gymnocephalus
TGTTCATTTGCATCCATAGCAGGGCAATTTTTTTGCTTTTCCACATGATTACACTTTCCATTTAAGTCAATTTATTTACACTATCCTTGAACTGCATGTGACAAAACCACTGAATAAAAATACCCCTTGCAGAAGCTCTGCCAGGTTGAAATCACTGGCCGAGTGCCTCAGATCTATATTCTGACATTTCACTAACACCTCCCTTCTGCTAAAATTTTACAGCTCTAATGGGATCCATCATCTGTACAAAGAGCCAAGGTGAAGATCTCCATGATGCACTGGAAACCACCTCCTTGGCTGGGCTTTCCTTCTCTTGGTCAGCAGCATGTCTCCAGGAGGAGGATACCCCCTCCTCACCTCTGTATTGTTCAGAGCAGCAAGGGGGATGGACACCTTAAGAAAATTGTTTTGTATTTAAATAAAGCGGTGATGTGGGTTAATGAATATATTTCGACAAAGCAGTGATTCTCAGCATTTGAGGTTGGGTCTTGAAGGTGAAGGACTACACTTGCCCAGCTTCCTATCTTGGTTGCATGGGAGTGGGGAA
Organism: Picathartes gymnocephalus; assembly: GCA_013390045.1. NCBI lineage: Eukaryota > Metazoa > Chordata > Aves > Passeriformes > Picathartidae > Picathartes > Picathartes gymnocephalus. Next base: position 548 of record WEKY01015645.1, read on the forward strand.
TAATGAAGGCATCCTCACAACGTGGGGTACCAACAAGGATGAGACCCACCAGAGTGGGATGCCATCAAGGGCAGCTGGCGAGTGACTCCTTAACTGCTCCTCCAGCTTTGCCTCTTGCTTCTAGAGAAAATTCCCAATCCCTGGACAGAAAGGTCATCTGCAGCAGGATGGAAAGATGTGACCAAAACTTCAGCTTCTAAACACATCCCTGGTGGAGATGGTGTCTGAATTTCTCAGTGAATGTGGGAGACAGGCTCTACCTGTGTATGATACGAATCCCAAGGAGGAAAAAATGCAGGTTGGGGTATTTTGTCAAATAATTGTTGTTTCTCACGGTTGTCATGGTTTAGGAACGGTATTCGCCAATTTAGTGTTCCCACTGAAACCACTCCAAAACATGTGCTGCTCCCACTCCCTCTCCCCAGCTGCAGGCTGGAAAGGAGAATTGGAGGCTGTACTAGTTTGAAAGCAAACCAGCGGGAGATTCCAAGTCAGAACTACAATTTAATAGGAAAAATTAAAATAAAGGCAATAGTACAGAAACACTGGCTTAAACTGACAGAGTCAGAATACGACCTGATACCCTGTTGGTCAGGATGGTGGCAGCAGTCTGAGTAAATGGTGGCTATAGTCCTGTTGTAATGGATGTGGTTTTGTCAAAGCAGTGATCCTGTAGAAAGATCTGGTCTTTCTCTGGAGGTCCAGTGGTGGGTATCGAGCTCTTGTCCTCTGGGAATCCTGTGGGTAGTGCCCCAGTTGTGTTCCAAACCTCAGATTATATTCAGATAGGAATGCTTGGTTCCTCCCCCCGGGCAGAGCATCTCACAATGGGATGATGTAATTTTATGAGTCATGCTGTGAGACCTTGATGGCCCATTAGTGGAGAAGGCCCCTGGAAGGAGTTATCAGAGCTGAGTCATGGAGAACATAAAGAACACTGATCCACATATCTTAACAGCTTACATAGATGGTAATAGAATACATACTTTTGGTTACAACTTACATTGTAACCTATGACAGAGGCATAAAATGTAAAGATCACGGGTTGAGATAAAAAATATTTACTGGAAACAACAATGAAATAAGGAAATGAACAGTAACAGCAACAATATTAATAACGGAAGTCTACAAGAAGAGAAACATTACTGCTCACCCCGCTGATGAAACCCCTGACAATAGCCAACTGCTCACTTTACCACACTACCCCAACCTGGAAGTGAGCCATTGTCCCGTTCCCAGAAAATGACGTGAGGTGGTTTAGAATAAATTACGGGTCCTAGACTTGCTCCCTCCTGGCTACTGCAAAAAATAACCCTGTCCTGGATGGAACCAGGATATTATCCACCCCTTATCCTATACCATCTATGTCATGCCCAAATCCTACACCTTCCAAGTATATATGTATGTATATATATACACAAGCACAGGTATCATTTCCATAGTCAGTGACCATCCCTCCAAGATGTCTGTTGAATTCATTTAGTCCAAGTCTGTGGATTCTATCCATTCTAGATGTCTTCCAGATCAGGAGGGCTGGTGTGCTGTCAGCTTTCAATGTGGTTTTTAGCAGTTCATTGTACTGTTCAATTTTCCCAGAGGCTGGTGCATAATAGGGAATATGATATATCCACCCAATACCATGCTCTCTGGCCCAGGTGTCTATGAGGCTATTTCTAAAATGAGTCCTGCTGTCTGACTCAAATCTTTCTGGGGTACCATGACACCACAGGAATTTTTCAAGGTTTGCAGGAGTGTGATGTAATCAATCTGCCAGGCCTCCCCATACGTATGTTTTGACTATTGTGCCCCCCATACCACAGAGGCTTAACCCTCTTGGCCTGCTTGATTGCAGCACATTTCACAGTTATGGATAACCTGGGAGGTGGTGTCCATGGTTATGTCTACCCCTTGTTCACAAGCCCATCTGTATGTTACGTCTCTTCCCTGATGACCGGAGGCGTCATGGGCCCACTGAGCCAGAAATAATTCAAAGTTATGGTGTCGGTCCAGATCTACCTGAGACACTTTAATCTTGGCAGATTGATCTATGTGTCTGTTGTTGTGATGCTCCTTGTTAGCCCGACTCTTAGGTATGTGTGCCTCTACATGATGTACTTTCACAGTCAACTTCTCTACCCGGGCAGTGATTTCTTGTCACAATTCAGAAGCCGAGATGGGTTTTCCTCTGTGCTGCCAATTGGCCTTCTTCCATCGGTCCACCCATCCCCACAAGGGGCTTGCTATTATCCAGGAGTCAGTGTAGAGGTAGACAGCTGACCATCTCTCTCTTTCAGCCATATCTAAAGCCAGTTGGACGTCTTTCAGCTCTGCAACCTGACTTGATCCACCTTGTCCCTCAATAGCTTCTGTGACTTGTCGTGCGGGACTGTATACAGCAGTTTTCCATTTTTGATGTATCCCTGCGATACGTCAGGAACCATCAGTGAAGAGAGCATATTGCTTTTCATTTTTGGGTAGCTGATGACATGGCGGGCCTCCTTACCACATGTCACCTTCTCCTCCTGCTCTTCTAATGATAATTTGAAATTATCACCTTCGGGCCAGTTTGTGATGACTTCCAAAACTCCTCGGTGATTGGCGTTTCCTATTCAAGCTTGGTGTGTGATCAGAGCGATCCACTTAATCCACGAAGCACCAGTGGCATGATGTGTGGAAGGGACTTTCCCTTTGAACATCCAGCCCAGCATTGGCAGTCAGGGTGCCAGGAGGAGCTGTGCTTTGGTGCCAATCACTTCTGAAGCAGCTTGAACCCCTTCATAAACTGCCAGTATCTCTTTTTCAGTTGGAGGGTAGCTGGCCTCAGATCCTTTGTATCCCCAACTCCAGAATCCCAGGGGTCGTCCTTGAGTCTCCTCAGGTACTTTGTGCCAGAGGCTCCAGGAAGGAGCATTCTCCCCGGCTGTTGAGTAGAGCACATGCCTCACATCCTGTCCTGACTGGCCTGAGGGCTACTGCATGAACAATTTATTGTTTAATTTGTTCAAAAGCTTGTTGTTGTTCAGGATCCCACTTGAAATCATTCTTATTCTGGGTCACATGATAGAGAGGTCTTACAATATGACTGTTCATACTGAATTTCCAGCATGTCCAGCACAGCAGCACTCAGTGGTGGTGTGACTTTGTTCAGGCCACGATAGTCCACTGTCATCCTCCACTCCCCATTGTACTTATGCACTGGCCATATAGGACTATTAAAGGGTGAACGAGTCTTGCTGACCACTCCCTGGCTCTCCAGTTCATGAATCATCTCATGGATGGGAGTCCCAGTTAGTGTGGTGGTGTCAACGGTGCATTGTTGTGGTAGTGATCGGTACCTGTTGTTCTTGGAGCCTCAGCAGTCCCACAGCAGAAGGGCCCTCTGAGAGACCAGGCAAGGTATTCAGCTGTCTAATTTCCTCTGCCTCCACAGCAGCTATCCCAAAAGCCCCACAATACCCTTTTGGGTCTTTGAAATACCCTCTCCTGAGGTAATCTATGCCAAGGATGCACAGGGCCTCTGGGCCAGTCACAATGGGATGTTTTTGCCATTTGTTCCCTGTCAGGCTTACTTCAGTTCCAGTACAGTCAGCTGTTGGGATCCCCCTGTCACCCCAGAAATAGAGATGGATTCTGTCCCTACATATTTCAGTGGCTCAGGGTACATTGTACGCCAGTGTCAACTGAAGCCTTATACTCCTGTGGGTCTGATGTACCAGGCCATCGGATCCATGCAGTCCAATAGATCTGACTGTCCCTTTTGTCCACCTGGCCAGAGGCAGGAGTCCTCTTGTTCTGGTCATACTACTTGTTGCTCACTTCTTGTAAATATGAACTGGAAGTCCCTTCAAGAGGATCTGAAGTAACATCAGCCCTTTTTTCTCTCTGAGGACTTGCCCACTAGAAACTAGAGTGGCATTTATCCCTGACGAATTTCCTGTGGTGGTTGTTCTTCCTGTCATTTCACATCCCCATGCTGCTAGGCCAGAGGTGGGCTTTCCATCCCACTTCCTCATGTCTTCTCCATGGTCATGCAGGTAAAACCACAGATTACCTGGTGGTATGTACCCTTTCTAGCAGGGGAGCACTTGCCCCCAATAGCAGAGACTCTGGTCTGTGCTGGTGGGGCATGGGACATTTCCTCTCTAACTTGCTTGAGTCTTTCAAGTCTGTCCACAGTCTTGGACAGTTGTTCCAGAGCTGAGGTGCAGGTCGGTAAGGAGGAAAAACGATGATATTGCCAGAGTCAGGTAGTCAGCTGAAGCACTGTTTGTTCTCCTTCTTTCATTGACATCAATGCCAATGATTTGGCGTACGATGATGACATGCTCTGTGCAAACTTCCATCACGTGGATTATGTACACTGGACCTCATCTGGATCTACCGGGGACTGCTCAGTATTTGAATTCCTATAGATTACCTCCAGCACAGCTAATTCTCTCAGGTACTGGATACCTTGCTCCATGGCATTCCACCTGCTTGGGCACACTGCTAGATCATCCTTGAGAGAATACCTTTCCCTCATACTTGACAGCAATCACCTCCAGAGGCTAAGAGTTTCTGTTCTTTTCCCAATCCCCTTGTCAATGCCCACATTCCGAAATAGGGATCCCAGTTGCTTGGCTTTCCTACCATCTACTTTCATGTTGTGGGCTGTGATATCACAGCATGGGAGCAGCCAGGTCACCAGGGGCTCACCCGATGGCGGCTGAAATCTTTTTGTATGTCTTGCAGCTCACTCAGGGATAAGGACTGGGTCATTATCTCTCGCCCTGCATCTTCCTCCTATTCTGAGGGCTCTGCTTCCTCTTCATCCCTCAGTAAGTGAACTGATTTGGTCTTGGATTTCTTCTTCTGTATAGGAACAACTGCTACTGGCACAGGTAGTTCCTCTGGTTCAACTGCAGTTTGAGTGGCCACAGTGACTGTTGCTCTGCTTTCCTTCTCCTCCCCCTGAGAGTTCTGTCTAGTATCTAGCCGTGTCCAATAAATAGTAGCCAGCACCCAGCACGTTGCATAATTTCATGCCTCTCTGGAATTTCCACAGCATTTTCCTTTCACATATTTTCTCGCTTTAAGAAGGTCCTGTAGTTGTTCAGGGGTGAACTTCCAGACTATCAGAAAAGTCCTCCAAATACTGGCCCATGTCCTCCCACCTTCCATGCCACTCATGACTATCCACCTTTGAGGCAGATCTTTGAATGACCTTCCTAGAAATCTCTTTCATGACTCTAAATGGGGTGTGGATCTCACTGAGAAGACCTGGCAGACTTAGCAACAAGAACATGCTTTCCTTAAAGTTCAAAGGAAATTCAAAATTCTCAGAACCTGTTCTACCAGGCCTGAAGGAGGAAAAGGGGGTGAAAGGCTGGGGAAAATCATCCTCCCCTGTTCCCTCCACAGACTGGGTATGATTATTAATGCACTCCCAGAGGCAGTGCCTGAAGTAAGGGTAGGAGAGCAGTACTGAATACACATCCCAAATGACCCTCATTGCCCTCGATGTTATCATGTCATAAACTGATATCCCACAGTACAGCAACAAAGCAATCCTGATCCCTTCTCCCTGCTCTGAAAAAGACCACCATGATGGGCACATTGCATATACAAGGAATATATACAGCATTAGGTTCCACAATCACGTGAACAGAACAAGCAACATTATGACCAGTGGCTCCATACCTATTACAACAAATGCTTAGATCAAATTTGTTTCCAACCCGCTTTAGGCAGATCTGTTGCTATCTCAACCCTTCATGCCTCACATTGGGCACACTAAATAAGGCTGTCATGGTTTAGGAATGGTATTCTCCAATTTAGTGCTCCCACTGAAACCACTCCAAACCACTTGCCCCTTGCTCACTCCCCCCTCTCCCTTCCCTGCTGCAGTCCGGAGAAGAGAATTGCAGACATAAAAGGTAAAGATCACAGGTTGAGATAAGAACAATTTACTGGAAAGAGCAAGGAGATAAGAGAAGGGACAGTAACAGCAACAATATTAATAACAAAAGTGTTCAAGGGAGGCGAGTGATTCACATGCAAATGCTCACTACTGTACCACCAACAGAGCCTGACAATATCCGACCTTTGCCACGATCTGGGAAGGGACCCCTTCCCTCGTTCCGGAAAATGACCCTGAGGTGGTATAGAATAACCTCCTGGTTCTAGCCATGCCCCATCCCGGCTACTGCAAAAATTAACTCAGTCCTGGCTGGAACTAGGATAGTCACTTAACTCAATATGTGTATAAGCATGCTTTTAACCTTTTTTATAAAATAGTACATATGGAGCAATTAGGTATTTGTAAACAAATTGTCTAAGGAGATCAGTTTAACTTATTTATCTCTCAGACTGAAACACCTTTATATACGGATCTCATACATGGATAATAACTTTGTTCTGAATGTAGCCAGTGTAATTTCTGCCAAGCTTCAAGGTCTCAGTCAGGTAGTCTTTAAAAAAAAAAAAAAGAAAAATATTGTCATCATTCTGTGTATTAATAGATAAAATTTGGATTTGGTTAGTAAGAGTCAAAATTTAAAACCTTTTAATTTCATCAATTTCTGTTAATTGTTTATTTCAATGCAAGCAACTGTGAATGTGAAAGAACAAGCAGAGGATGACAGCAGTTGAGCATACAGATTTTAAAATTGTGCTCTTTCTAGGATAAAATTATCCCAAGGTACCCCGAAGACTGAGGGAATAGTTCATATTAGATATAATTTTAACTTAATTTCCCCATAAAACCTATCTAGTGTTAAGAACACTTGTGCAAGATCAGTAGTTGCAAATGGTAAATATTAATTTCTTTGGTCACCCTTTTCACTTGCCTCAAAACTGGAGCCAGGTCTTCAGCTGTCATAAATCAGCTCCTTTGAAATGAAAAGTGTGTGTTGATTTATGCAGTCGAGTATCTGGTCCATGAGCTTGTTTTCCATGTGAAGAAGAATGTTTCTCCCTCTGCACACTGAGAGGGGAACCCCACCTTTCTGTTGTTGTTCAGGTATTGTATAATCTACCTGATGAAGGATTTGGCAAGCTGTGCAATTAAGCAGGAACATCTCTTTTCTTGCTTTATATTGTGAATTTGAGAGATTCAGAGCCCTGAAGAAACCAACCTTCAGATACCAATAGTAGTGATGAGTCTGTGTTTTGAATAAGTGTGCAACAGACTTTAGCATCTCTTTGAGAAAACAGATTCCCAATACATATTTTCAGATTATGGGGTTTTTTCTTCTGGGAATTCTTTTGCTATATTAAATGCAGCCATATAAGTTTGTCATGATTTCCATTATCAGGTCTTATTTTTAAAGGGCTTTGACTATGAATTTTTGGGGAGTTAAAATTGCTTCAGCTGAAATTTTAATATAAATTTTAACCTCATCCATTCAGTATTTCATGAAATCAGTCTGACTTATTTTAAAATTATCAGAAGGAAACTCTCCTACTTTCCAGTTGAGTTACATTTTGAATGTATGTTTATGCTCACATCTCAAGAAATTACTTGAAAAGCACCAAATGTAACAAGTAGAGGAGAAATCAGTAGTTTTTCACAGATGTGGAGAATCACAGATGATAATTTAAAATTTCTCTAATTTCCCTAGGTTTTATACTTCAGAATGGAGTAAAGAAACACTCTATTTTCTTTAAAGAATTTTACTTATGGTTTCAAAGATGAAATACATTGAGTCAGATCACCTGGTGTAAACTGATATAATTCCGGGAAGATGGTGCCAGTTTAAACCCAACTGGCCTATTCATAGAGGTCAGAGAATTCCAGAATGGTTTGGGTTGGAAGGGACCTTAAAGATCATCTAGTTCCAACCCCTCTGCCATGGGCAGAGACACCTTCCACTAGACCAGGTGGCTCCAAGCCCCATCCAACCTGGCCTTGAACACTTCCAGGGATGGGGATCCACAACTTTTCTGGGAAACCTGTTCCTATATTGTAATTTTTAATATTGAATTACATGTTTTCTAATGTGGCAGCTGTTTCAGCATAGGAGTAATGGAACATCCATACCACTGTGGAGTTAGGATTTAGCAGCAGGTGAAACACAGCTTCCTGTGCAAAAGAAAAAAGCCTTTATATAAAGGCTTCATTTAAATGTCTCTAAATGTCAAACTGACAGCTCAGTAAATGAAAAATTAAAGGATTTTCTCCTAGAATTTGACTCTTCTTAGGAATCCTTGAAAGTCCAGGGGCTTTAAATGTGCAGTGGTTTTGCAGGCTTGGCTGCATGTTCTTTCCCAGGCATTTGTGCTGCTTCCCTCCCTCAAGTGGGGTTTTGCAAGCAAGGTCTTTAAGAAGTTCCACCCTTCACACCTTTTTTTAATCTGAATATTTGGGATTTTGCTTCAAACATCTGAATTCTCAGGTTTTATTTAGAAAAAACATTGAAGTAAAGGCAGTGAAACTTTTTTCAGTTTTTCCATTGCAAAAAGTAACTGAGCAAGGAAAAAAAGAAAAAAACCTTAAACCTTTCACACATACTACACGTCAGTATTATTTTAAACAGTATTATGATAAAATAATTCAGGCAGAAATAAACATCTCTATTTTTTTTAAGTTCACAGTGTCTTTTGGTGTTTTTGCAGGATAGTTAGGTTATTTTATCTGAGCTGCCAGAGTTAAGACTGGAGGACCAGTTTTAACTTCAACGAAACAGGATTATATTTGGTAGTTATTTTACTAATTGAAATGTGTTTATTTTCACTGATTTCTCTTGTTAATATATTTTGTCTCTTCTTGTATCCACATACTGTAAATCTCTCTTTTTTTAAAGTAATATTTTGAGTGTGTTAAGAAATTAAATTCTAGCCCCATTGATATTAGTAGAAGTTTTCTATTGATTTTAATGGGGCTAGCATTTCATCTCGTTAGAAATTAAACTTATTCTGTAGTTTTTGGTCAGAACCTTCAGATGAATTTCAGGGGAGTCTTTCCCTGATGAGGGTGTGTAAATCAGACCAGTTGAGTAGATGTTTCTAAAATAATTGGAGTCTGCACTGTGACCACTGCAGTTGCATTTGGAAGCAGTAGAACAAATGCACTGTGTAATTTGTATTGCAAAAGCTAAAATATTTGAGCTGATTGATAGAGATGGACAGTACCTTGAAAACATGAAGCTAGAAACCAGTCTTTCTCACAAATTTTGTTAGTCTCATATTGTTAGATCATCAAAATGAAGGCACGTGGAAAATAGGCTTATTAAGTTAGAAGCAATTTCAAGCACTCTGTTAAATCTCACAGACTGATGGGAGCAATGGATTAGTCTGGAACATCAAAAGCTTTGCATCAAGGTTGTATCAGTCCTTCCATGGGAAACTGCAGTTTGTACTCGCAAAAATGCGATGTTTTCTGGAGGGGTGTGTATGGTGTGTGTGTTTGCTGCCTTTTTCCTAATGTAAGTTGTATTTACACAGGGAATTTTTTTCTGCCATGGCTATGCAAGAATGTAGGGTGTGATGGTTTCCAAAAGCCTCCTGATAGACTTTTGCAAGTAAAACTGGGGAAGAGATCTGTCTAATATATCTGTTTCCATAATTAATGAATCATTAGATGGCATCAGGGTAAATAAATCTTGTAATAAGAAATAGAGGCCACTTCCTGATAATTTCAATGCACAGCCATATTCCATGTGCCTTTGCTTAATACACAATGAAAAAGACTTTATTATATTTTTATATATAATTTGATAAAACAAATCCAAGATATTTTCCATCTAGTCATCAAAAAGCCTGAAAGAATGAATGTTGATCAGCAAGACTTGAATTTCTGAGATCTCTTTTGATGTGATATATTAAAAATGATCCAGTCTGAGAACAGATACTCATTTTATAATGTTGTTTTGATTTTATTATTTTGTTATGGTTAAAAAAAAAAACCACAAAACCTTTACTGTGTGAAATTAAGGAAAATGGGAGGAAAGTGGGTTCACCAATAAAGTTCACTTTATGATTTTGGAGGGAATGCTGTTACACTATTTTTTAAAATGTATTTACAATGTATTCTTTGCCTAACTCTGTAAATTTTGAAATGTAACTACTGTAACCTTAAATAAATAAATAAATAAACTTAGTAATGAAGTGTTTCATGTTGCTAAACAACACTAAAAAAAGCACAGATCCTGCCCCCCATACCCTCATGGGAATTGTTTTAGGGTTCAGCTAGTTTATGCCATTTGAACTGCACATACTTTATGAAACAGCAGCTCTAGGTCATGTTTTAAATAATAGCAGGGTTGTACTGCTTATCTAAACAAAAAGGCTGTTAGCTTGTAGTCTTGTATATGAAGCCTTTCTGTTTGGATCAAAGTTACAGATGCATTTACTGTAAAAATATTTTGGCAAGTCATTTAAGATGAATCTTCTAGGTTTTGACACACAAAATATTTCAATTACTGTAATGATCATCTGATCTTAAAATTTATATAGGTCTTAGACTCCATTACATGTTTTGTGCAATCTTGAAGTAAATGGAGTTATCTCTTAAATTTAAATGTCAAGTGCAATTGAGGGCATTCTTAACTCCTATTATTTTAAAATGTTTCAGTATTCCCTTTTGTTATATAAAAATAGATTCAATTTAGTTTGAGAGACTGAGACAAAGCAGTACCTATATTCACAGTAAAGATGTAGAGGTGAGGGTGGAAGAAGCTGTGTCTCTCTGGGTTTGCAATTATTTAGGTGCCTCTGTGTGTCACCTTTCTAGCTTTTGCACATTTCATGAAAGCATTCCTAAACACTATTTTTAAACTCCTCAGTAATTTGAGGGGAGTACTGTTTTCACCAAAGCTGAGCTCTTCTGCTTGTTAGCCTTGAGCAAGCTGCGAATGTCTGCTTGCCTCAGTTTCCCCCATAGGCAAAAGGAGGTTAATAAGCACCTCAGAGCTCTTTGAGATCCTCTAATGGAAAGCTTTCTGTGAGAGTAAAGTGCTACAATTATTATTGCTAATATTATTGTACCTGCTATGTGTGTTTTAAAGCTTAGGGTGAGATTTACACCTAAATAAGGCTCCATGTCTCCTCCATTGTAAACACACTGACAACTCCAGAGGGCAATTCAGACCACCAAAATTAGACTTTTAAATCTGAAATTATTTTAATTGGAATAGTCTTCCAGAGATATCAATCTTCTCCCTCTACTTGTAGAGAAAACAGCAAAGTTTAAATCCCATCCCTAAAGCTGGAATTAATCTTGCTGAACTTCAGAGATGTAAAAGTTAGGTGCCTTGGCTAAGGTGGCTGCCTAAGGTCTTTGTGTTTACTGGGGAAGGAGGGGAGATGGTGATGCTCCAGGCTGCAATTTCCAGACTGGAATTACCTTACTCCAAGCAACTTCTCTCTGGCTACAGTGGGAGGGAGTTTAGGTGATGATGAGCTTGGCAGAACCTGCCTAAATTTAAGAAAGCTAAAGTAATGATTTAGAGTCAGTCTCATGGAATGGTTTGGGTTGGAAGGGACGTTAAAGACCATCTAGTTCCAACCCCTCTGCCATGGGCAGAGACACCTTCCACTAGACCAGGTTGCTCAGAGCTCCATCCAACCTGGCCTTGAACACTTCCAGGGATGGGGAATCCACAGCTTCCCTGGGCAACCTGTGCCAGTGCCTCACCACCCTCACAGTCAATTCCTGTCCAATATCTAATCTAACCCTGCCCGCTGTCATTTTGAAGCCATTCCCCCTTGTCCTATCCCTCCATGCCCTTGTCCAAAGTCCCTCTCCAGCTCTCTTGTAGCCCCTTTAGGTACTGGAAGGTGCTCTAAGGTCTCCCTGGAGCCTTCTCCAGGTTGAACAACCCCAACTCTCTCAGCCTGTCTACATAGATTTAAAGGTCTAAATTCCTCATTCAGGTTCTGCTCGCTAATATCTTTTTGTTTCTTGTGTATTGATACACAGCTGTTGCAGTGCAAAAGTATGGTGCTTCTTATAGAATTGCCACTTTTAACCTATACCTGAGATTTTACTGTTGATTCTCCCTTTTTGCTTGTGCTGCCATTATAATGAAATAAGGGATAAAAGGAGCGTGGATCTTACAACACAGTTTAGACCGTTGAATGTTGAGATGTGGCTCTATGAAAAACATGGGAGCAGATAGCAGATAAGAAATTATTGAATTTTCTATGTTGCAAGCTTAAAATGAAGGTTGATATGTGTAGACATGGATTTTTGTGCATGTGACTTCTGATTTAGTTGTCCTGAGTGGAGTTAGTTTTTATGTGTAAATTAAGGGAGAATTGTACACTTGGAAACTTTAACCCCATGCTGACCTCTGCGTCTGAATTCTTTAAAAATAAAAAATGCAGCCCTTCCATTCCCCTATTAACATTAAATGTCAACAGCTGTATTTTGCTGCTGGTACTTATTAACTTTCAGCCTTGCCTTTTTCAAGCATTTATTGCTTTAGAAATGAATTATAGCTTATCACCAGGGATATGTACGTCTTCCAGCTACCTTGGCTTCTCAAAAGACATGATTTTTCTTAAATAGATTGTTTAAATTACTGATCAGGGAACCTCCTAATTGTGCTACATTAAGTTTTGATTCTGTCATGGTTTGTTTTGGTGTGTTTTTCTATCTGTTGAAATCCTGTTACAATAAGTAATTGCAAGGAGTGGCTCTATTGCAAAGAAAAGATGATAAAGTTCCATTTTGCTTGTAGTTAATCTTTTTACCTTTTCAACCTGAAAGCATTTTTTCACTTTATTTCCTAGCTGAAGCCAATTGTCCTTATTTCTTGGTACCACACATAAACTTTGCATCACATCACCAGGTGATCACATAGTTGGCTAGGGAAATATTATTTTATTTCCAAATTTAACTGCTCCTGTCCCATCCTTATAGCACTGAAAAGGAAACAGGCTTTTGGGAACAGAGGATTTTTTTTATATGCCTTTGCTGCAACTTTTATCTGGTTGTAGTTGTCTACAACTTATTGTTTGGGCATTTTTAAACACACATAGGCATTTATTGCTTATTCCTTCTTTTATATATGCTGAGAATCCAGGGATTTCTTGCAGCATCGTGGCTATTATCTTAGCTTTGTTGGTCATTTACTGGTGTCAGGCCCTTTTGTTTTCAAATCTGATTCTGAAAGGCAAGGTTGAGAAAAAAATAGATCTCTGCTGTGATTGCTTTGTAAATAAGCAGCTTGTTTTTTTCCAGATTGTTAATTTGGTGGCTCTTACATTGACAAATGTAATTACAGTATGTAAATTATATTGAAAATATTTTTGTCTGTTTGATGTATACTGAATTTAAGCTAAGTTATAAGGTGTGCTCTTTGGAAGTGTGGAAGATACAAGAGTGGAGCTACAGATAACAAGTTTATGCTTGTATTTCCTACTGATGAAGACTTTCACACAAGTTATTTCTATGGGTAGGTGATGAGAATATCACTCTGCATGTATATACATTTATTATACATTTTTGCATGATTATACATGTAGGAGTGGTACAATTTTGACTTGAGACTGTTGGTGCCTTTTGTCCAAATACAATTTTACTTGTGTAGACATGTCTATCTAAAAATCAAATTTCACTTCTGCTTTTGGAGATCTGAATAAGAAGTGAGAGAAACAAAGACCTGAAGGAACAGTACAGAGCTCCTGAAATTTTAGATAACCTATTGAAAAAATGGGCAAATAGTCAATATTGTACTTGACCCTCGTATCTTCTCCACTCGACTGTTTACTTTTATAGCTCACGTTACATATGTTCACATTGAACTCTAATGATAATACTGAAAGACAACATGCCTCTCCATGATTCAGTCCAGTTGTAGCTTATGCATGTAATTTAATCATTGGCTGTCACAAATAATTAACTGAACATCAGCCAGCTTAATTTTGAACTTGGTCTTCTGTTATTTTGTAACTGTCTTTTAAGAAGACAAAGATTGCCTTTCAGTTAATTAGCATGACTTCTTTTCCAGTTATAATCATCAGCTTTTCATGTTGCAAACAGTTTTATCTTTAATACGTTGGCATTTAATTACCCATTTATTTTTGTCAGGTCTGTTTTAAGTTTCTAAAATAACATCATTTTATGAAATTGTTGTTTTGGAGGCAGGTCGAATTGGAAATATTTTGTGAATTTCTTCATACCTTGTTGCAATACTGATCTTTAGTATGACTTAAGCAATATGGTCACTCTTCAACAAAGTGTGTTGCTGATCACAAAATAGGCACTTCTGAAAATAGTGAGTTGAATTAGGTTTCAGGCACCAAGTTACAAAAAACCCAAACTAAACAAAAAACAAAAAACAAAAAAAACCCCCACCCTAAAAACCTCAGGAGAAACAGCTTTTAAAAGAATTAAATTTGAATTTTTTTTCTATTTCATCCTCCATTTTGTTGATAAAGTCTTGGCCCAAAGAGAGTTTTGATTCTCTCATTTGGGGAGTGGGAACTCCAACCACTTTCATCCACTATGAGTCAATAAGTTGTAGCTGGGATGAACCATTTGAGTTAAACTGCACATCCTTTCAGAATTATTTTTCCATTCTCTCTGCTTCCACATTAATCTTTGTCTTTCATTTGACTTTTTTTCTGAGCCTCTTCTGTTTCTAGCATGCTTTCCAATTATAAGTGATTTTCATTCATCACAAAGAATATAGCTGGTCCTAACAAAATAGACCAAAAATAGCTTTTTGTTATTCCTCAAGAAGAGATTTCAGAATCACATAAGCTATTTTCTCTCCCTCTTTCCTCTTTCACTTTGGTGGCCAAAAATGCATATGGTAATCATATTGAATTAAAAGCATATTTATCACTGCACATGATAGTTTTGTTTCTTGTTATCCTCGATTTTAAAAAACCAACACCAAAAAACATTGCTACTTTGAAAAATTTCCCTGCACTTGACAGGTAAATGTTATGAAAGGAAAGTTGCCTAATGTTAAATTTATTGTCACTAGATCAGTTATATCAAAAAGTTAGTTTTATTCAATCAACCATAATGTAATGTAAGCTCTCACTTGACTTTTGTAAAATTCTCTAGATAAATATTTTGTCTTGCCAAATTTAATGCCCTGTATCTTATTATTTTTTATTTTAAACTGAAATTTATCCTTTTAAGATTGTAAATATAATGTCATCAGATATGGAGATGTTGATGTGTTAATGTAAAAGATAATACACAAATAAGTGATAATTTCACATGTTTTTCTTACATTTGTGTTTTCTGTGTATGCAAAGGTTAAAATGTCTCTGTAATCTCAGACTATGTTCATTAACTGAAGTTTAATGATTCATATAATGTATCACTATAAACTATAACTATAAGCTTCATGTAGGAGATTGTATTAATCCTTAAATTATTGTACTTTGTACTTTTAGAGGGGGTTTTCACAGTATGCTGACTTCTAATCTGTGTTGCTTTTCTCTCCTTCTGCAGATGGACCTCCAGTTATATCTCACTATGATATATCAGACACAAACTCAGACCCAGAAGTGGTAAATGTGGACAATCTGTTGGCGGCTGCAGTAGTTCAAGAGCACAATAATTCTTTAGGAAATCAAGACTCAGGATCTACCTGGAGAACCAGAGGGCTGTTAGATGAACTGAGTGCTGATACAGGTTTGGTTAAATTCTCTTCCTGTGACATTTGTTCCAACATCTCAGTAGGTGTCTCTCCCTTTCTTGCTTTCAGTAT
>WEKY01015647.1:4331-16037 GCA_013390045.1 Picathartes gymnocephalus
TGTATTTCCATAGGTGTCTCAGGTACAGCATGTTTGTGATGTTGGAGCAGGAAGGAGAGCTACCTGGAACCAAACCAAAGCAGAGACAAGCAAAGTCTGCCCAGATCTGAGTATCCTGAGAGTGCACTGAGGTGGCTGCTCTCTGCATGGCATTCCCAGGTGGAGCTAGGACATGGAGTTGGGTGGGGTCTCCCCTCAAACTCACAAGCGACCTGTAGCTCCACATACCAGCCAGCCTGGGATCCAGTAATATCCTCTCTGCTTCCTTATTTCCTGCTGCTCTCAGACGAGTCTTTCACAAGGAAATTGAACTTTTAATGCCAATAGAGCCAGATTACACTGTCAGATCCGGGTGGCAGAAATGTGTGGCAAAGTCAGAAGTCTGGATCTGAGAACTGAGAGTGGGAGGGTGGGACATGAGCTTTTGGGAAGGATCATTTTATGAAGGTGAGGAGGTTCTGCTGGTGTTGGTAACATACTAGAGGACAAATGTTCCTTCCCTTTGATCTGTAGCCTGCTTCACCCTGCAGGATTTTCACAAGAGGATTTATCAGCCTGTATGCTTGCTAAGTTGAAGCCAGAAAGGGAAAACAGTCCCTTCAGTCTTTGCTAGTGGAAATTGCTCTGTGTGAAAACCCAGAGCACAATGAGAAATAAATAAATTGAAACCCAGAGCTGAGAAATAAACAATCCCAGTGGGAATAATGTGATCACAGGAAAATAAGAACAATAAATTGCCCTTCTCTGAGGTTTCAGGGCTCTTAAAAAACATGAAATAATTCTCATAGCTCCTTCCGAATATAGCAGCAGTGATCTTCTCCCCCTACCCCTCCCTCCAATTTTGCAGATTAGGATGTTGAGGAACAGTAACAAAACAGTTAAAGTGGCAGTTGCAGTGTTTAGTACGTATGTACACCTCACAGTTTTAGAGATACCTGAGTAGCTTGATATCAGAAGAGTATGGCTCTATTAGTACAGTGATCTGTCTGGTATAATTTTCCACTGCTTGCTGTACTTATTCAGCAGTAGCTTGGGTATCTTTAACCAGCATTGTACTGTGCAGTGTCAGTTATTCCTAGGACCAATGTGATTTTCTCTCTGACTTCTTCAATATCATGGACTGAAGAATTGCCCCAGCCTCTGGTCTAGTCTGAGCAAATTGATCCAGTTGGGACATGGCCATATTTTCGTCTCTTCACTTTCAAGTTCCAGATTCATTTTTCTAGAGAAAATGTTCCAGGCTCATTGTAGCATTGTCAAAAAGCATGTCTGGTCTGGACTTCACATGTACATAAAGGGCACTGGCCTTAACCAGGTTATAAACAGAATCTTTCTCTTTCTGAGGTGCAGGTTTTACTGTTGAGACAAGAGTGTGCCATGGTTGCAGGAGGTGGCTGTGAGCTCCTCAGAGGGCAGTGGTTTGTAAGCAAACTAGCCATAAATACATCAGCCGGTGGAGTAGTAAGTGGCGTGGGTGGGTGTAGGACATGTGCGTACATATACATACAGACATGCATGCACATGCATTTTGGTCTCTGCCAAGCTTATGCTAAGTAGTATCATTGAAACAAACTGCCAGATGAGTTAGGATCTTTGGGTGAAAGTGTGTATGTTTGAAAATATGGCAATAACAACATTTCCTTTGAACAGACCACTGTGTAAAGATACCATTGCATTGCAGAGGCTCACCAAAGAGCAGCTTCGATCAATCTGTGTGCTGAATCTGGTGAAACAAGTCTGCAAAGGGAATTTGTTGATGAACTGATGGTAATTACATTGCAACTGAAGGCAGCTTGCAGACTTGAGCCTAAACTCAAAAGTCTGAGGCAGATTTACTTATCATTACTGCTGCAAAGCCCCTTTCAGTTTGAGTTGGTTTCACACTGCTCTGGGAAGAGGGGAAGAGGTAAATTTGGAAACAGAGGAATAAAGTGTATTGGCTAAAAATCAGCATTTTAGGCTCCCTCATTACTTGCAAGTAGTGGCTTTCATTTTTGAGCACAGATTATAGAGAAATGCTGTTCTCATAGAAAAGAAAATTCACAGATTTCAAAGGGAGAAGAAGATCCTGGGTGTACTAGAGAAGAGTAGCATGCAAAGATGTGATGCAGAGATACAATATTTAAAGAGAAAAGTAGTGAGCATCTATGGGTTTGATCCAAATGCCTACTCAAACTGATTACAGTCTTTCCCCAGACTTCAATGGCATCAGGCCCTTGATATTTCATAAACACAGATATATATTTTAAATTATTTAAGAAAGTTAAGATGATAGAGAGATTGTCAACTTCCAGCAGTGGTGGTTAGATAGTGTAACACCCTCCTCCGAAGAGATGCTACATCAAGATGATCAGGGAATTATGTGCATAAAATAAATCCTCAGGCTTCAAGATAAGAACATACTGCAATTTCTTGCCTTATGGTTCAGACTAAAATTTCTTGCTAGCCCAGCTCAGATTCTCTTCCTTCTCCTTCCTGATACTTTCCAGCTGAGCTCAGCTATTCCTGGTCTGGTTCTAAGCATATTAGGAAAAATGTATGTCAGTGCCCACTGTATTTTATTTTCTGTAATCTGAGGTACGCAGGCAACCAAACCCTCGTGCTGCTTGCTGTTACACTCTGCTGCTGTCCCAATGTCCCCGTCAGCACCTTGGGTCTGCCCATGTGCAGTCAGGAGCAGAAGAGGGACCACACTCTGCTCCCTGAAGGGATTCCAGCAAAAGCTGAGCCTCAACATAACTGTGCTCACATTGGAGTCAGTCAGAGCTTTGTTGTATGGGAGACTTAATACTGACTTCAGCAGAACACTGGAAAAATCTCACAGGAAACAGCTGATTAGAGAAAAGTAGTAGTTTAGGCCAAGGTGAAGAGAAGTCTTCTCATTCCATTGGGATAGATGATTTTGATCAATTTTTTGCAGAGGCCAGTGCGGTGTGTCTCTATTTTACATGAATGAGGGAGAATGAGGCGAGGGCAGGGGTGCGGGAAGGGAAAGAGAAAGCAGTTAATTTGACTGAATAAAGATAAAAGAATGCAAGCACCACCGAGTTTGCTGTTTATCTGGACATTGTGTAATGTTGCAGAATCAGATGTGGCACTCTGGCTTTTGCACAGAAATGCCTAGGGAGAAATCCAGCCTTACTGCTATGAATAATGAGTTTTTTAGAGGGGACTTCCTGATCTCTTCTCCTCCCAACAAGGTATCCACTTTGCAAGCAAATTTGTGGCACTCTGGCTTCCTAAATAAGAGAAATTTTCCTTTGATCTGAAGAATTAATTTCTGTTTCCGCCTCACTGTAGGACAAAAAAAAAAAGGGCATGGAAATGCCTGGGTACCTTAGCATGGAGACTATCCTTTCAGGGGAGTGTATGGTTGTTTGGCAGAGGGGAGAGCCCAGACAGTCCACATTCATCCAACGTTAACTTAATCCTTTTTGGTTGGGATGGAGGTTTTTAATTTAGAAAAAAAGGAGGGAGTAGAAAGCTGTAGAGGTTATATGGAAGAGCAAAGCCCTGGGATTGTAGAAGGTCTGTGAGGTCCCGCCAGGTCTGGATTGATTAGTATTCAGTATTTATAATATCTCCATAATGGTAAAACAAAAGAAAACAAGCCCAGAGAATGCATTTTTAATCATCAATCACTGCTCTTTGTTTGTCATGAATGAGCAGCGAGGGAAAATAGTCTCCCATAATCACCTCCCTTCACATCTCCTGCCACACAGGCCTCGCTGGGTGTGCTAAAAGGGAAATAAATAAACAAGCAGCAGATCTCAAAATAAATCCCAGAGACATGGGTGCTACATGGGTTATCAGACCCACACACAGGGGTCTTGTTGGAGATACAAAGTGAAAGAAGGACATTTACAAAGCATAAAAACAAAGACAAAGAATACTACAGCATTATATGCAAGAAAAAAAAGGGAGGGTTGGAGTTACAGAGGGGCCGCCGGTGAAGGAGGAAGCTTTTCAGAGAACAATCAGTGGTGGAATAGTGAGCAAAAGCATGTCAGAATAGGGGCTTCTCATGGGAAACACAGTATTAGGATGGAAAGCTTGAAAAGGATCAAATCTGAAAGAATTTCAGCCTTTTCAGTATCTGAGGATCATATAATTTTAGGACTTCCACATGAAAAAAATTTTTTTTTCTCAAGGATAACATTTGTGCCAGAAAAAAAATTATTGAAAAGCCCATTGTTTCTATTAGGAGCCCCCAAAACCATGTCTTATCAGGGACAGCACTATGCTGAACTTCTCCAATGGGACCCCTGCTTTGATCTTGCAGCAGTTCTCACAAGGCCTTCATTGTAGTCCCAAAGGCCTCTAGGGAAGAGGGGAAGCATTATAATTCTCCCTTAATAAGTGAGATAACTGGCTTCTGGGAGGGTAAGGCCCAAATTTTCTAAAGCATGGCTGGTGACTCCACACCCACTTGGTGCGTTTAGATGAGTGTTCCCAGCGTAACAGAAGACTGGAGCCATCAGATCAGCCTGTAAGAAACAGACACGGTACATCTGAATCCTATTGAAAAATAATAAAAAGGTAATGACTTTGTCATTACTGGACATGGGTTTGTCTGTTGGCGAGGGGGGAGGAAGGGGAGGTTTTCTGCATCCAGGCTATAAATAATGTTTCCCATTATCCCGTGTAGTTCTCCTGCATTCTTTATGCAGCCTTTGGTTTGCCTCCATCTCACTGGGCCAGTGCAAAGCTCCCACGCCATCCTGCCAGGTGGCATGCACTGCTAGAGAAGGGACAGGGCTGAGGAGTCCTTCTGTCTGTGTCCCAGTGGCAATGTGACCAGTGGAGACACTGAGCAAGACAGAGATAACCAGGTCACTTCCTCTTGCCCAGGACACAGGTGCGGGTGACCAAATGGAAGGGGCTCAGTTTCAGAAAAGTCCATCAATAAATGTTCCGTGATGCAAGTGTTCTGTGATACTCGGGAGAGCGAGTGTTGAAGGGTCATTGTCTTGTAATTAACTCAGCTTGGAGCACTTAGAGCATCTCCTTAAGCAATTGAGACTCGGTTGCAAACTCTGACTTTGAAGAATTTTAAACCATTTATTAAAAGGCCAAACTAAACTGCACTAGCTCTTTCTTTAACCAAATTCAGGGCTAATATTTGCACAGTTTGATTGGAGACATTCAAAATTGCACATCTCAGTTCAGCAGGTGAGGTTTGCTGAGGGGAGGGACCTCAAGAACTGCTGTGACTTGGGACCTATCAGGAAATTTGCAGCATTTAAACTAAAGGTGTGTTTTTAAGTCAAGAGTAAAAAATGTAGATGCCTACAAGGATATTTTTAAAACTGCCTTTATATAACTAGCTTGATATAATTAAGAACTGATTTAAGCTCAAACAAAATAACTCTGTCTTGCACCCAAATTGAAGTCCTTACACTGAAAATTGCATCTGCTGAACTAAATTAGTCAGAAAATCAGGGCAACTTTATGCTGTAAACAGACTTAGAGCTGTGGAAGATATTCCAGTTCTATGTCCAGCTCTGCCACTGATTCACTGTGTCCCTAGGCAAGACTCTTAAGTTTTCCATCCATAAAGTGTAATAAAATCTATGTAGGTGCCAGGTGATGTAGTGCCTAATTAATTAGTAAATTAATATAATGAACTCTAACTTGAAGGTCTTTATCAGCACAAATGAATTGTTAACATAAATTTTTATTATTTATTGCTATTTAGTTGATTATTTTCTAACACAGACAGACAATTACAAACACACTTCACACTTGAATTCCAGTTTTATTATTGTTGTTGATTGTTTATTATTGTTTCCTCCTGTATTTATTTGTTACTTTTAGTAACCTCCCTTAGGAATAAGCCCCAAACCAGTGGATGTTACCCAGACATATGGAACAGTGAAGTCACTGGGAAATTTTGGGGCAGAACTAGGGTTAAATGCAGGATGTTTCTTGTTACGTGTCAAGCCTTTTGCTTGAACCTTTATATATATTTGAGGCAAATAAAACAGATAAAGACAGATTGTCAGCAGGGCAAATTCTTGTACACACTCATTTATACCAACCAAAAGTCAGTATCAGTCGGTAGGCCTTTAATTAGGTCCACAAGGTTTCAATATTTATATTACATACTAGAATACTGATATTAATCATATGTATATCTAAGAAAAGACATTTCAAACTGCAGAGCCTGATCCTCTTCAATATAAATAATTCTTGCCCCAGTACTGCCAGTGTGAAGCAATCCTCTGCACAGAGGATTTGGAGCAGGGTATGATGGAGATCTAACCAATTTCTTCTTCTGAAATGGGCACATGCGAAGAAATAGTTGCCTGTGACAAAAAGGCACTTGACAAACAATGGCCACGTGATAACTCCTTGATTACCTGTGCCACTCCAATGATAAAATATGGAAGTGGATAATATCGCACTTGCAACTGAAAAAATGCCTCCTCCTCCTCTGCAATTACATTTATTTTTCATTATGAAACTAAGTAAATACACAGGCTTTTTATAATGCATGTCTGAGTGATTTCTTCATTCTTCCAGTGAGTTGTGAAGCAGGATCAGAGGTCCTGGACAGCACCCTGGTCTGCACTGGGTTTGGAAAATGTCACTCCTGACACCTGATGGCTCTTGGGTAGTCCACATGGGATGGGTGACTGGTTCAGTCCAGTTCAGTAGTTTAGTCAGTCTAGACCTCATCCAGCTCCTCATTTACTAGAGATTAAGTGCCTCTTTGAGGAATGAATGTGGCATGTAGGCATATGGAAAGCATGTCACCTGCTCCGAGTGGGCGGGAACAAGGGATCTCAGCCTGAGTACTGCCATGAGCCTCAGAACTACAGGAACTACCTTTGCAATCCTTCCTCTTCCTTTCTACTGAAAGCAGGGTGACCTGAGGACAAAGTTAGAACCCTCAGCATGCATTTCTCTGCTTACGGCATTTTAATCCATGCCCATCTCATGTTGTTTTAGCATCATTTTTCTTGTGTGAGTAATCTTTTAAGGGTAAGTAGTTTTCTCAGGCTGCACTTGCACAGCATTGCCAGATGGAGTGTTCTGGGGTACGTGCTGGATGTGAATAAAATACATTAACCTCTACTCTGCAGTAAAGACACAGCCTATATACTTGACCAACAGCTGTCCTGTCATCAGTCTAAATATTGTGTTCACTTCTGTGCTGTACAGCTTGTATTACCTCTTCATGCTCACATCTCACTGCTGCCCAGTGGCTCACAAGGGGATCTGACAGACACTTACCATATCCTGCACGTCTACACAGCTGCATGCACCCCACTCCAGGGTGGAAATGAGGGCTCTGAAGGCTCTGACCAAAAACAAAGCAACTTCTGTGAAGTTAGGCTTAAAAGAAAAATTCCTGGGTTTAACCAAATGTTGTGGACAGTAGACGACCTAATAATGAGTGTGGATGCTATAACTGCTAACTGCTGAATGATAAATAGCATAAAATGTGTCCTGCAACTTCAGTCCATGGAAATTCATTTCAAATATGTAGCTCAATAGAACCAGTGTCTTATGGGCACTAAGCTTGCAGTGTGCAGGATGTCCTCTCCCCAAGGGCAGCAACTAATGGCATCACTACATGCTATGGTAGCTACAGAAAGGCTGGGAATAGATGAAACCTCTTTGGAGATGGAGGAGCATGTGGAATCTGAGCTGCCAATGATCTTGTGCAACTGAACTGTTCGTTAAATGTTCAGGCAAGGAGGAAGTACTGAAGACAGGGAACCATAACTGTGTAAGCTCTCACAGGTTTAGTAAATGCCAGCAAAGAAAACTGTAAGAGGAAAGGAAATGAGTGTTCAAGATTCCTTTTGGATTTTTTCCACCGTTGTGTTGTATGCCTGAAACCGAAAAGAGCAAAACTGAGAGACATTTTCCTTAGTGGTCTTTGGTTAAGGATCTTCAATCCCAACAAAAGACATGATCTGGTTCGAGTTGAATACTGAGCAGTGGGCAAGGAACCCCCATGGCCAAGAACAAAAGTGAATCTGCACTGAAGCGTTCTGACTCGCCAGATACATCTCAGTCAGCTTCTGTTCAAGGTTTATTGTTGAATTTTCTAGTGCTGTTAAACCATATCACGGACTAGTTGAGAAAGTAAATCGCATTTTAGAGGAAATCCGAATGACATTGGGTGTGTTCAGATTTAGCAAAAGGCTTTTGAGACTGCCCTGCTGATGGCTATATTGCTCTGCTGATGGCCATATTGCTCCTTTCTTAGCCTGTTTCAGACCCACTTTTCTGACAGATGCAGATGCAAGCACCTTTGGTTTGGGGGCAGTATTGACACGAGAACACAAAGGACTTGTGAGGGTGGTGCCTTATTACAACACTAAATTAGCTGGAGAGAGATTTCTGCACTACTTAAAAGAAACTCCTGCAATGGTTAAATCTATAGAACATTTTCATCCACTGTTCAACACGGAAGTAAAATTGCTTTGGGTTGATGACAGGAAGATGCTGCATAAATAGTTAAGTATGCATCATTTGCAATTTGCTAAATTATTTTCTTTCTATCTAGAACGGGCTATGTAAGGTGTCATTACCTCCTGCTCTATCTGGCTGAGGAGCTGTGCACTCTGGGGCTCGTATAGTGAACATCAGAGGGCTGAATGGGCTTTGAGTGAGCTGTGGTCTGGAAGGAGACTCAGGCACAGCTCATACGGTGTCTGAGCCTTCCATCACATGCAGGGGAACACAGGCAGAAGAGATCTGTGATGATAAACAGGACCACCTCAAAAACACTTGGCTCTGTCCAAGTGCTCCTCCTAACTAGGCCAGCTCCACAGCACTTCAAAATTAGAAAACTTCCAAGCAGAAGGAAGACCATTCAGTCTGCGTTCAACACCCTAGATGAGAGAAATGCAAAAACGTGAACAAGAGAAAATAGTAAGTTAATGCAATTAAAAGTAACGATGCAGGTTTAATTAAAGGGCCCTATTCTCCCAGCCCTTCATTCTTCAAGGATGCCTCATGAGCAAGAATTCATAGCTTGGGACCTGCTCTCTTATACTTTTGTAAGAAGAAGTTGGGACATTTGGGTTTTACACATGGGTTTTAACCTGGCAATGTCTCTCCAGCATACCAAATTCAAGAAGCTATTTTCAGCAATTTATAAATACTTGCCACAATTATTTTACCAGTCTCACCCACTCCTATTTACTTTATAATCTCATTTTCATGTCTTTTTTTCCTGCTTTCTTACCGTGGTCAGGTAAAAATAAATAACTACAGAACGACAAATCCCAAACAATATGCAAATATACAAAAACTCAGATTTTGCAACGACACAGGCACTTTAAACATTATTTCCACAAAATATGTCTCTGCACTATAAGTTTGGCCTGGTTAGTAGAAGTCTAGTCTTTACAGGGACCTAAATATTTAACTCAGTTGATGCATATTGCTAAACTTGACTGCTCAAAATTCATGAGTCAGACTCCACTCCACCCCGAGCTGCCAAATCACAGGATTTTTGCAAAAGCCACTAAAATTTTATTTTTTTGGAAGTTTCCTATTTGTTCTCTGGCTTTTGAGGCTTTTGAGAGCAGTAGGCCACATTTCCAAGTGTCCTTGTGTAAACGCAAGTGCTAGAAACAAGTCATTCCAGGAGCTGGAGATCAAAAGAGAATACCAAATATTGGAAGACTCACAATAAAAGCTCAAGACCTGGCAGTGGTCCCACAAACGCTCATGTATGTGAGTCACTTTTACTCACATCAAAATCAGAGGAATTAGCCTATTATTATTAATTATTATTATTATTTATGTGTGTAGCAATAGCACATAGGACTTGTGGTTATGGAGCTGGGCCGCATTGTGCAAGGCACTGGCAAACCCAGAGCAAAACCATGGTTTCTGCCCCAAAGAGCTGATGGTGTAAACACTGGACAAGAGGCAACAGGTGGAGGCAGACACAGACAGGGAAGTGCTTGGGATGAGCAAGACGCTCCTGCAAGGGCTTCTGTGTGGGTGTGCTAATGCAGAGCTCCCTGCTGCCAATGAGCAAAATTATCCAAGAGTGTACAGATTTGCCTAGCTTCGGCCTAGGGCCCAGATCCTGCAAGCCCTACAATGGAGGCCGATCCCTCCCACAGACCTACTGCCTGGGCAGGCAGGTAGCTGTACCTCCAAACTCCAGTGCTGAGTGCACGGTGCAAGCGAGCCCAAGCTCTTGGCTCCTCTAGAGGCAACCAGGGGATGAAGGAAGAGGTCTCTGTGGATGCTTCTATGGAATCACCACCACAAAATGTGCATGTGTAACTGTAATGTATACTCACTGTCTCAGTGAAATGAAAGGTAGAGCTGGGGAAAGTAGTTTAACACAGAAATGTGATGCCTGCCTGTTGGAAATTCAGGTGCTTGTGGACTCTTGTCTCTGATCCTGCAAAGACATCTCCCAAAACCAGCCCAGTCTACAAGGCTGCTCATAGCTTGCACGTTTGTTCCTTGGCATTTTCTCTAGAATCCAGAAAAAGTTAGTCCTATGTGCAACTGCCAGCAAAGTCAGCACGGCCAAACTGAGAAATAGTACAGCTGCAGATCCGAGACAACGGTTAGTTCTAAACTCGAGTGAAATCCAGACAAAGAACATTAGCAAAAGGAAAGTACTGAAGTTTAGAAGTTTGTAAAATAGCAACTGAACATCATGCCTAGGAAAACCAGCAGGAGAATAAAGCAGTACACACAACCTAGTTATTTGTCATCTCCATGGAGTTTAGTCACAGGGAACTAAGGTGAACAGGGGTTAGCAGGCTGCAAAATAGAAAATTTTATAAAATTTACATTGGTTCTCTGGGAAGGAGGACGTTTGGGGAAGAGGAACCGCTGGTGCAGGAATGGAGTAGGGGACAGGCAGCTGACCGAGCGGACTGCGAAATGGGGACACCTCGCCTTTTCCCTTGCCAGGGGAGGGTAATCCGGTCCGGGTTTTGCAGGCGTCTCTCCCTTGCCTGCCTGCCCTGCCTGCCTGGAGACCGAGTCCGATCCGTGCCCGCTCCCTCCCGCCGCTCCCCCCTTCCGCACCCCGGGCGGGCCGGGGAGGGCAGCGGTGGACTCCAGGCCGGGTTTTGCGCGACGCCCGCCCTCCTGTTAGAAATAGGAAAATTCAATAATCAAAGCAAAGGGGAGCGCGAGGAGGAAAAATCCGGGATCAGGGCAAGT
Organism: Picathartes gymnocephalus; assembly: GCA_013390045.1. Taxonomy (NCBI): domain Eukaryota; kingdom Metazoa; phylum Chordata; class Aves; order Passeriformes; family Picathartidae; genus Picathartes; species Picathartes gymnocephalus. The sequence continues at coordinate 15,498 of WEKY01015647.1, forward strand.
TTGATGGCGCATGCGCGCTGCTGCCTCCATCCCAAACACACACATTTCCCTTGACTTGGAAAGTCAACCAAAGCAGCCCCAAGTGCAGGTAAGCCCGTCCGCTCCCGCTCGGCCCCGGTCCCACAGCCGGCAGCCCCGGGGCCAGGGCGCTGTGCGGGCGGGCGGCGCTGCTCGGCAGGTGGGCAGCGCTCCGCGCCGCTTCCCGTGGGGCAGCGCCCGTCTCCGCGGGCAGCTTCGGCGGGTACCGGCCGACAGCGGGGGCAGCGGCGGCCNGTCAATTTCCAAGACTTTGGCAGGAGCCCGGGCAGGGGACGGGGGAACACGTGCTCCCGCTCCGCGCCGAGGGCAGGTAACCGCAGCCCTGCCGCGCCGCACCGCACCGCCCGAGGGTCCCGGCGAGGCACCGAGAGGTGGGAGGGGAAAGGCGGCAGCAAAGTTGGACAAGCGGCAGCTGGAGCGCTCCGCGGACAGGGCCGGGTGCGGCGGGGCGAGCCGTGCCGGGGAACTTTCTGTAAAGTTGCCGGGCCGGGGGCGGCAGCG
>WEKY01015647.1:21255-123642 GCA_013390045.1 Picathartes gymnocephalus
GTGAAAAAGGACGTGTATAGAGAGAGAGAGAGAGAGAGAGAGAGAGAGAGCGGCGACAGAGGGGGAGAGAGAGAGACGTGTCACTGCTTTGGAGCTCATTATCATTCTTAATAAGTCTTAAGGAATAAAGAGGAGCATTGAGTGTAAATGCTGGGTAATCCTAACACTCCTCAAGGTGAGAGGAGTCTCGAGGACACAGAGAAAGAGAGTGAGGAGGAGGGGGCTACTGCGGGATCAGGAGAGGAGATATGGATGAAAGTGGATTTTAGGGGAATGGTCACAGGTTAGTAGGGCTTGTGCCTCTGGGACGCTTTGGGTTCGTTCCACAGGCCTATGCTGGGGCAAGTTGTCTCCAAGTTTGCATCCCAGGGATCTCCCAAGTTTACACCCGAGCAACCCAGATGGAGCTTGGGTTTGAAATGTTGGCCTCTTTATAAAGGTGACGTTCTCTGACGGACATGAGTTTGAGAAACGAGTCGGCTGTGCACCCTGCTCGGCCCGGTGCTGCAGGGTCTCACCCCCGGCAGGGAGTAGTGTCCCAGGGAGGGTGCTTGCCGTGCTCCGCCTTGGCGCCTGTTTCCTCGGCTCGGGGTCGCTTCTCAACCCATACACCCTGTCCTTTGCTCCTTTCCGCGTGGGGCTGGTTGGATGTCTCAACTCCTTCTCTTCGCCCGAGTTTCCTGAAGCATCTCCCTGCGCGGCTCGGACACTAGGTGGCTTAAAGCACAGGCTCGGCTCTGCTCTGCTGGCAGCTACCAGCGTTCATTCACTCTTTCTGGTGGGCTCCCTTACTCAGACTTCAGGCTGACAGCAAAACGTGGAGATGTCTTTGAATCCGTTGTGGATTCAGATATCGCACGACCTCTTTGGCAGTGTGTTTGCAGACGCGTTAGGGGATTTGAGCCTTTGGAGGAGGAAGAAAGAGGACACTGATGAAATGAATTCAGGGGCTGAGCTTCTTGCTTTGATGATAAGGAGTCAGGAACCTGCTGGTGTTGCTGAGTCCTTCCCTCTCCAGGGCAGATTTCACCATACCCATTCTAAAGGGTGTGTGTGTTTTCCTTTTGGAAAAAAACATTTTGGGGTTGGCATCACCCTTTTTACTGTGCTAATGTGTAATGGAAGATGCTGAGCTTTCAGTGATGCCCACTGGCACTTCTTTCTGGTCTCTTAACTCTGGTTGCTGGCAGAAAGGATTGCTGTAATTGGGAATTTACCTAATGCATCCAAAGCCTAAAGAAGGGGAGTGGAATAGCACTTGAATATTTTTTTTTCCCTCCTGCAGTCTGTGTTGTCTCTCTGGTTCAGTCTTTAGCTTCTGGCTGAAGTAGGAACTTTACCTTTTTAAAAATTATTCGAAATACCTTGGAGCAGGTGGGAAGGAGTTGTGGATGCTGAGTTTTGATCAGTTGGCAGAAGCCAAATGCAGTGAGGTGGAAGTCTTGCTAAATGCTGATTTTTCTTGGTCTAGATTCTTGGCATCAAGGTTAAATATTACACTGGTAATATTATTAGGTATTAAGTTATTGTAAAATTGTTAGGTATTAGGTTATTAGTAATTGAACTGTGGGGTTTGCCTGTACTTGGCAGAGAACTGCTAAGGATCCTGAATTAATCCTGGTTTCTCTGGTAGTGTCCTTCCAGTATGCCTCAGTCCTGATCTGGAGGGAGCAGGAGGAAACTTGAATGCAGTTTGTGCATCATCTGTCTTTTGAACTCATTCCTGAGACAGCTAATGAATTGTAGCAAGGAGGCCCCATTTCTTGTACAGAGGGATCTGCCTACAACCCCTCTCGCTCACTCTGTCCAATGGCTGTTGATGAGGTGTCAGCTAATACCTTTCACGCATGATTGAGCTGGTCTAGAATAGGACCCGGAGACACAAGAGTCTGTGCTCACAGGGCGAGCTCTAGAGCCATCCAGCTGCCAAGGCCTCATGCAAAATAGCTGCTGTAGGAAAAGGCATAGCAGAACTGTCAGTTGTTTGGGGCTTTTGGGGGCCTTTGGCTCCTTGCCTGCCATGGCATTTTGGGGTAGTTTTCTCTCCAGAAGGTATCCTATTTTTGTTCTGCCACCAGTGATGCTGTTTTGAAACAACATTTGAAGCAACTCCCAGATTCCAAGCTATAGGGCTTGTCATTTCAATCACAATACAAGTCACCTCAGAGTTGGTCTCTGAGGCTGCTCCTGATCCTTCTGTGTGTGAAGTCAGCTGGGAAGGCTGATCTCAGTGGTTGGAGAGCAGCACAGTGTCACACACACCATCATCCGTCAGACTTGGGAAGGAAGGAGGTAGATGAACTCTACAGGTTTTTCAGGGAGTTTTTGATTTTGGATGCTATCCTTTGAAAGAACAGTGGGAACTGGAAAACTTAAGAGAGAGGATCCCTTGATAGTCTGTTTGGAACTGCAAAATGGGGTCTTGTTTCAGTAGTCTATTAAAATGTGTTGTGTAGTGACACTTGGGAGGGGCCTGAGGAACAAGTGCTAAGAGTGTGACCTAAGCATAAGTTTGTTTGCTGGGCTTGGAGAAAGGTTGACTGGAAAGCGTGTCCTAAAAGTACAAGATAACCTGGTTCTGATCCCTGCTTGTATCTGAAGGTGGGGGTGGAAGTTGACTTTCACTTATGAACCAGTTCTTTTCTTTCCTAGTTTTGCTTCTGCTTCCAATAGCAAAGGTACTGGGACATTTTATTCCTAAGCAGTATGAACTGCCAGCCCTACACCTTTCCCAGGGTGGATAGGCAGAGCCTTCTAAATGAGAAGACGTGAATGTATCTGGCATAAATGCAAGCTGAGCTATGTGATCACAGCCTGTGGCCTCGAAGTATCTCCCTCTTGCCCCAGTCAGCCCATTCCCGTGCCAGGAAGAGTGAGGGCGCACATTTGCCTGCGTGGTGCATGATGAGGCTGGTGGAGCAGTTGGGACGCTGGCAAACAGCTCGCAGCCTGGCTGCCTCCCCACGAGAGCTGTGTCTGCAGAATATTCTCTCCAGAGGGCTGCTGGTGATGAGCCCCTCCCTCCGCCACTGCCTCAGGCTGGTCCCGCTTTATCCGAGGGGAGCAGTGTCCTTTCACACTAGTGTGCCAGCAGAATTTCTCCCAGGGGTTATTGTAACCTCTCAGCAGTGATTTGCAAACAGGCATTCGGAGATAAAGTCTTGCTGCCGAGCTCAGGGCCAGTAGGGCAGATAAGAAATGCGGCAGGTTTATGAAAGGGAAGGTATGAAATGCAGCCTGCATCTCCCATTTCACTGCACTATGCCAAAACACACAGTTTCTTATTTCAGTCACTGTGATCTTTCAAGGAGGTTAATTTCCATGACGAACTCTGAGCCACGTGCTTGGAGGATTTATCTAATTAGACTGACACTTTTCTTTTTTAAAAAAGAAAATTAAGCTGTGCCTTGGAGGACTTAAGTATTTTAAACTGTGATAGCAGCAGTAGGTAGTGTGATCCCTGCTCACAGAGTAGGGAGAGAGGAAATTTCCCCTTTTCCAGTCTCCTGTTTAAGACTTCACCAACGGTCCCCATTTACCTAATTTTCTTACTTGGTGGCTGAGTGCTAAAGAGTATTTTATCCTGCCTGAGTCCCTAAAGCCTCAGCTGGCTCTCTAACTCATGTAAACTATTGGTGTTCTGGGCCGTTACGTATTCAGGATGAAGCAGAGGGTAAAGGAGAGACCTCACTTATGCTCCTTAGCCATGTCCTAGAAAAACTGCATCCTCCCAGGACAGTGAATGGTATGCCTGCAGCCATGTAGCGACTGAGGTAGCTATGAGTCCCTCTCACCATGCCTGAGCACCTCATGCTCCTGAATGTGTGTTGTGGAAGCTGGTGTGACTGTCGTCTTGTCTGTAGTCACGAAGAATAGTGAGTCCCCTGTAGGGCTAGGAGAAACCCCTAGCCCTTCATCCAAACTTGTTGCAATTGGATCATGTTTGGACTTCCTGCTAAAAATGCCTTTCAGATAAGAAGTGGGACCAGGACCATGCTGTAATGAAAATAGAGGATCTTAGGTTGAGGCAGTTACATGCAGGCAAGTCCTGTGCTTCCTTTGGACTGGATATCTTTCAAACTTGCAGGCACAGTGGATGATGCTGGTTTTGTTCCCATCAGAGGGCTCCTGGAGCTCACACTCTCTGCCTGCTGCTTTCCCATTATTTGGCAGCTCCTTGTGTTGCTGTGAGTGAATCCAGATTCAGATCACTTCAGGTCTGGTACTGCTCCAGCTGTTTATCCTTGCAAAGGAGATGGAAGGAACATCTTCTCAGGGCACCATATTTGCTGTACTAAATTCAGACAACTCAGACCACATTTTCTTGCAGCCCAGGTTGGAGCAGAGTAGCATTTGTGGGGAGGGAAGTGTCCACACCAAAGGGGCAAGCATAAGAGTAGCCTTGTGAACTCTGGTGGTAATACATTGAATCCTGTGGAGCTGTTCCTGGTGCAAGACTCTGCACAGACTGAGAAAAATACAGCAGCCTCATCCAAGGAGATGGTAACTGGGCATGCTGCAGTCCCCAGCTGATACACTGAGGAATCTGTAGTGGATTGAATCTGAGATTTAATTTTAATTTGTCTTTGGTGAACAAAGCAACAAAAATAGGTATTTCCTTTCCTACCCCCCACCTAAGCAAAAGAAAAAGAGAAAGAAAAATAATAAAACCTACCAGGCACTCAGAGGGCTAACCAATAAGAGCTCTGTTGGCCGGGGAGCAATCGCTCTGGCTTGGTCAGCCATCCCGAACAAGTTACGGGTTGTATAAACTCCCAGGTTACAGCTGTAAATTTACTCAATTTTGAATACAGCCACAAGCTGGCTCAGCAGGATCTGAAACTGTCTGCTCCAGTAGTCCTGCTATGCTCAAAATTCACATTTAGGAGGCCCCAGTTTTAGACACATGGAGCTGTGGAGGGCCAGATCATGGGCTGCATTCCACATAGCCCTAGATTGAAAGGAACCTCCCCAGTATAGGGGAGTATAGGCCCCCGTGCCTTTTCTGACCCTCACCTTGAGAGAGGGAGCTTGGTCCAATGTAGTTTCCCTTGCAGAGAGTTTGCAAAACACCGCCCAGAACAGCGGTGCCATCTCTGCTGCATGCTATAGTGGGTGGGCAGGATTTGGTCCATACACAGTCCTGGGCCCTTCCTGGAGTGTCTGCTCAGTCCTTGCTGAGGTGGAGTCAGTGAGTATTTGCTCGAGTGACCGAGAGCAAAAGGAGAGTTCTCACTTCAGGGTTTGTTGCTGCAGAAGTGACTGCTCTCTGAACACCTGTAGTGTTGCAACATTGGATACTCCTAGATAGTTGAACTTTTGGCTTATACTTGTGGCACTGAATCCTGCCACAAACAGAAGCATATTACTTATATTGAAAGAGAATTTAGCCCAGTCGCACAGTTACCTTTGGCCACCTCCTATGTGTTCAGAAATTGGACAGTTTACAGCAGTGTAGAGAAAGAGGGATTATATGCACCTGAGGCCACCTGTCCTCTTACTGCTGACTATATTTCCTCGTGTTTCTAATGGGGAAGCATTTTGTCTTGGAATGAGACATCAAGTATTGTCATGTTACTCTCATTGACACGTTGGTCTTCAGCAAAAGTGAAGTGATATTTTCTGTTCCCTGGAATGGGCTTGGAAAGTAGAGATGGCTTGAGGGATGACCAACTCCAGACCTCCTCAATCTGCATCTGCCAGCCTCTGCCCTGGGGTGCTGCCTGGCTCTCACAAACCAGCTTGTCCATCTTCACTGGAGCAGAATGGTGACAGCAGAGGTTATGGGATATAATGTGGTTCCAAACACAGCAAATGTTCACTCCTGAATTCAACTTCCTACAAATAAATGAAAAGGAGTGGTTGCAAATAAAAGATCCAGGAGAGGTTTCCTCGTCTCCCCTGTGGAGTTGTGCTGGCTCTGGCTCCCAAAGGGTTAAGGTGATTCATGCCCCACTCACCAGATATGCTAGCAGGAACGATTTATCCCAGCCACTAATTGGTGGTGTTTGCTCTGCACTTTCTCGCTCTGGTTTTGATGAAAACATTTAACCAGGAGCTTAGTGTGCAGAGGCTCCCAGCTGACAGCACTGGGCTGGCTTTACCGAGTTGTCCTTGCTGTGTGTAAATTCAGCAGCTGGGCTTAGAGGTGGCAAGGGAGGACAGACATGCCTAGCATCACAGCTCCTGGCCCCTTGGTTCCACTCCTCAGAATGCTCTTGCCTATGGGAATCTTTGGGCTCCAGGCTTATATCTGCTCTAGTGTGCAGGTGCCTTTCTGTACCTAGACAGCCACTGGCGTTGGAAGCCAGTTGAGAGCCTTGGGACAAGGCTGCAGAGGTGGGAAGAGAGGTCCATAAGGACCCGTAGCGCCTGGTCTTACCTGAGAGCAGGGGTACGACTTGAGCTTGGGAGATCTGTTCCCAAGACCAGCTAGCTGCAATCCTGGGGGATTCTTCCCCAGAGAACAGGCTCTGACAGGCCCTGTGCCACAGAGTGGTGAAGCTACTGGTTCTATTACATGGAGATGACCTAATCATTCTTTCCTATGCCATTTGGAAGCTTGTGCAGGACTTCCCCAACACAGTCTGTCACTGCAGTTGTTTCTGGTAATAACCTGCTCATCTATAGGCTCTTCTAAGGGGCTTCACATGAAGAAGTCTGAGATGGTTTTAATTTTTGACATGCAAGTGGTAGAGAAGTTGCCATGTTCTTATGGAGTCAGTCTTGAGAGTGGGCATATCCAAGCTTCTCAGTTCCTGCGTCACAGAACCCGTAGGCAGCAGCAGAAACCTAAACATTCCCCACAGGAGATGCCAGTTTATCTGTGTTGCTGCTGGAAAATGCATTCAAATTTCTACCCAAACAGGAGATTGTGACATGCAAGAAATTCATCTGAGCCCATCAGGGCTACCACTGCTCTGATATTTCTTTACTTTTCTCTCCTTATCTCTGGTGATCTACCCTACGAACAACAAAACAAATCCAGATGGGAAAATTTGTAAACCAGAAAATCTGGATTCCCTGTTCCTGGAAAAGCATGATCCCTTGTTCTCAGCCGCCTCCGTGTGTCATGGGGTCTGCCATGAAGAGATGCCAGAATTGTTGCAAGAGGCCAGGCCTATGTCTGCCTTAAGGAAACGGAGCAGCGATGTAACGCCCTGCTTGAGTGTGGGTTTTTCCAAAGGAGATGTGCTGCTCTGGGGAAGCAGGATTTGCCCTCGTGAGAGTTGTTCAACAAAGGCATTTGTTCTCTTTCTGTCCATTTCAGGACCTTGCTCCATATCACTGCTGAACTGATTATGCCTGTTGAGGGAAATTTTCTGCCTCTTCCCTCTCCCTGGCTATTGATAGTCTGGAACTAAATACATATGTCTCATTAAACACAGAAAGAGCCAGGCCAGGCCCCCACTGCACAATGTGCTGCCTGTTATCAGGCTGGAGAAAGGGAGCAAACAGGTTTAGGATAACAATGCAACTGAGAGAGACCAAAGTGCATCATAAAATAAACAAACAGCCAGTGCTCCAGCTCCCCCAAATGCACCATGTGGTTCCAAGGGTCTACAGTGTGCTTTAGAACATGCTCTGAGCAAGTACCCACTTGGGACACCGTTTAATTTGCAGCCAGAAATGGGTTGATGATTTGCTGTATTGTAGGGGTGTCTGGAAGCCCTGTGCCCCTTTGGTTGTGCTTGGGGCTGCAGGAGCAATGGGAGCTCCCTGCCTCCAGAGTTTGCAGTGGTGGGGAAAGAGGCCACTTGCAGGACTGACCAGCTACAGGTCTGACTTGGGTCGTGAAATCAAAAAAGGAGGCCTGGATGAAGAACTACAGAAGGTGTCTGAGCCTTCCCTTGTCATAAGTAAAGGCTGTAACTTTTTACTGTAACCTTCACAACCTTTACTGTTTTTGGGGAAGAGCCCCATCTCTGTGTGACAGTCTTTCCTCCTGGGATTTCTTAGGTAAGGATATTTGTACCAGGATTTTATTTAATTTCTTTGCACCTCTTCGTGCTATGCGAATCTTCTGTTGCCCCTTGTGCTTTGGGGCTGGCAGAGCTTGCAGTGGTGCTGCTGGCGTTTTTGTTGCATTTGGTGAAGCAGTGGCTTGGCTTACTGTGCCCCAGCAGCAGCCAGTGCTTTAGTGACTCAGCTCCTGGAATTATGCTTACCTAACAATACCTTTGTCGTTTGCCCAAAACTTCTGGCCAAGAAAAAGGCAAAAAGGAGGAGGGAGAAAAGAAAAAAAAGATAAAGTTCTACATTTAGTTGTCCTTTCATCACAGGTGGTGCCAGTTGGTTTTTGCTTTATTTGTACAGGGTGGGGAAAAGAGAAAAAAGAAAACAAGGTGGAACTCGGACAGAGCCCAGGAAATGTTTGAACCTGACAACAAACTTCCTTTGTTCAGGGGAGCAGGGGAAAGAGAGCAGAAAAAAGGGACAGAAGACTAGCTGAAACCAACCCTATCCCTGTGCTCTTGGGCAGGTTTCTTCCTACCCTTTATTGTTTGGGGTCTTTTGTATTGCTTGGTGTCTTCTGATAATTTTATTTGCACAAGGGCTTTTGTGTACTGCCTTCTAGAAGGTGGACAAATGAAAGGTTTCCTGGGGACACATTTGTTATTTGGATGGGGAGGATTTGTCAGTTGTTCCATCATTTATCTATCATTATCTATCATTCATGCTTTCCATGATCCTTCTCCTCCAGCCATGAAGATCAGGATGGCTAGAGGGAAAGCATGAAGGACCATGCTTCTCAGGAGGAGAGACAGATGAGCAATTTAAGGGCTAGGCAGAAAAATCCTGATTAAAATGCAGAAACCAAAGGGTTTTGTTGAGGAGAAAATGAAGAGAACCATGAAGGCAGCTGTCAGGGATACTGCCTAGAGGACTCCTGAGTGCTACCAAGTGCTATGAAATGGACTGCCCTTTTTTTCAGGTTGGCACAAAATCTCTTGGTGAATCATCTTGCAATGTTGCTCTTCAAAAAGAAGAATTGGGAGTTGTGAGATAGCTGCCCAAGGGGCACTGGAAATTAGAGTAATCTGCAGCTGTGTGGGACAAAATGGATTCTAGTGGGGTTGGGTTTCAGCGGGGCCATTACAGCCAGTTCATTGCTGCGTAGTGTAGGTATGATCAGGGCCATGCACTACTCTTGGAACTTGGCTGGAGCATGTAGAAGTGTTTCTCCATCCAAACAGGTGGTGACAGCTTTCTCTGTTAGGCACCTGGCAGTCCACATGTTGTGTGTTCAGTACAGCTGGCCTGGGCTGGTGTGACACTCCAGGGACCTGTTTCGCTCAGGAGATGCTCCTCCTCAGGAGGCTGCCTGGTACCTTCCCAAATTGCCCTGTACTTCTTAGCTGTTGACTCTGTGCCGTGTTGTAGTGGTCTGGTAATGCTGGGTAGCGAGGAGACTGGGATGAAAGGCTGTTGAGTCCTTTCTTGGCCAGCTTAGAAATACATTACACAATCCTTAATTTATCTCTGTTGTCTCGTTTGGGTATCACAAAACATCATATCAAAATGAGTGAGCAAAGGTGTGGATATCACCTGTATTGCAGATGCTGGCCATGCTCTCCAAAGAAAGGTTAAATATTTTGACTTGGCTTAAAGTGGGGAGGTGTCCAACTCCCACTACACTAAAAGGAAGAAAGACGAGCATTTTGACTTTGGTCCTAAGTCTTTGCCTTAGTTTTTGTATCTGTACAGTGGAGATAATAAAACTTGCCTGCAACATGGCTTGTAGTTGAGAATTAAGGAACAGTTTCCAGAGGCGGATTGAAGGCAGCTGTAGAAGATGGGCTATATTTTTGGTGCTAATGTCTTTGTCTGGAGTTTAGAAATTTAAGAAAGACAGGTGAACACACTTGCTGTGTTTTCTCTTCGTCGACGTGCCAGGGAAACTTGCCCGGGGGTCTGGTGGGAAGAGGCTGGTACCAGGGCGCTGGCAGCAGGAGCGGTAGTGGCGAGAGAGCAGCTTTTCTGCCGTCCATTCCAAGCACAGGAGTGACTGTGGGCAATGATTTCAAAGCCACCACTGTGGAGATTAAGGGGATGAGAATGTAAATCTCAAGTAAAAAGGTAATTGAATGTAATAGCAAACACTGCTCGGTCTATGTTAATTTTAGCTCTTCCCCTGGATACAAGGCGCTGTATTAGTGTTTTATTACCATTTTGTTTGCACTAATAAAATAGTAAAATTTATTTCAAGGAAGTTGAAGGATGGTTTTACAATGCAAATTTGAAGAAATTGGACTTTTCATTTACACCACTGCTATTTTAAACCCTGAAGGGTGTAAATTAGCCTTCTGTGCCTGGGTGAAATCCACTGCTTCCACAAGCAGGGGGAGGATTTGATGTGGGGGAGAAGAGAACAAAACCAAATCATCTGAATATTTCAGAGAGACAGAGATATCTGATGAGGAGAGAGAAAAAAAAATTGACTGCCTGTGTCCACTGAGTGGAAGGGCTGGAGCAGAGTGGGAAGAGCTGATGAGAAGCAGGTTTATGCTGGTGAGTGGCTTCAGCTGCCGTAAGCATCAGGAAAAGGCAGAACAGGGCGTGGAGGTTCCAGTGGACATGGTGTGTCCTGTCCTGTGCTGGCCATGTGGTTCCTCCTGGTGAAGGAGGTGCAGCAGCTGGGGCTCAGCTGATTACCAGATGCTGTCAATGACAGACGGTGCCGAGAAATGTGAAAACCTAGGGCGGGTTCTGCCTTCTGGCCCAGGGGACCCACACCTGCCATGTTGCCTGTACTTCTCTCTTGCTTTGCTGTCTTCGTCTTCCTGCCGCAGCCCGGCCCATCCGACTGCCAGGCACTGCCTGGCTCTGACTCCCTGCTGAGTCACGGTGCTGCCGAGGAAGGTGCCTACAGCCCAAGAGGCTGGTTCAGTGACCTCCTCCTTCACCCAGAACTCCTCTTGTGGCATGAAATAGAAAGGGATGGGCTGATTATCTGGTCCCTTTCACCTTTGTAAAGGTGTTTATAACAGTGCTGTTCTCATCACACTTTTGCCAGTGCTTGGCCTTGACACAAATGGTGCTGTAAAGGCTGAGCCACGCAGAATCAGGTCCAAAGAGCCTTGTTTGGTTCCAAAGGTCCTGCACTGAGCTGGCCATATATCTCTTGGAGTGGGGTATCTCATGGTATAGAAGCATCCAAACACAGCAGCTTTCTTGGACTTCCCTGAGTTTCTGCAACAGGTGTGAAAATTTTGTGGGGTAACTTTGAGGCCTTCATTCTCCTTGTGCAAAGGAGGGTGTAGAACAGGAGTTGTAAGATCCCCTTTGTCAAATCTCAGAGGTTCCACTCACCTGCTGGGGAAGGCTTTTGAGTTACAGTTTTCTAGTCATGTTCACCTTGCATATACCTCAGTCTTCACACAATACTAGCATTGAAGGGAGCAATGCTGAGTTTATCCTGTATATGAGAATTAAGATATTTTTTATTAATCTTGAGTGAAATTGTACATTTGTTCATTGTCCTGAAATGCTTGTTTGAAGCAAGTCTATGTATTGTGTTCTGTACCTCCCTAACCCACATCAGGCTTTTTACAGTGACAGAGATACAGATTTGGGTATGAAGTCCTCGGTGAACCCTTTTCCTTCTGCTATCCAGCGGACTTATGGGCACCTCAAACACTGCTTGTTCCTAGGCAGTTTCCCTCCAACAGTATTAGTGATTTTGCTGCTAGCCCAGTCACACTGCTGTGGGCTGCTGCTTTTGTGGGATGGAATTGCTCAGGTACTCATTTGGTGTCTGGCCGCCTGGTCTATCTAGCTGTTGCCTTGCATTCTTGGCCAAGTGTTACTGAGTGAACTGGAGAAGAAAAACCTGCTCCAGTGATCTGATTTGACAGAGGTAGATCTCCCAGCCCGCCTTTGGACTATGAATATCGTCTGTTAATTTTATCCTCAGGAGGCCTTTCAGGACAGAAGCCATTCTGTCCTGTGAAGGCCCGAGAGGGAGTGGGCTTTGACTTGTTACTATTTATCGTCTGGATAGCAACAAATCTACTGGAAAAGTTGAGGCCAGGCTCCAGGTCCTTTGTCCCTAGGGCTGTGCCACCTCTTCTAGTGTCTGGGCAGCAAAGGAAGCCTTCAAAAGTTTAATCCTCTTGCAGGTTCAGGTTACAGCACGGTCACTAGCCATGGGTGATAGTGGGCAGCCTTCTTAAACTCCCTGCCCTGCTTCTTTGGTGGGTGTAGCAGAGGCTGAGCCAAGATTGAGGGCGTTACCAAAGAAAGCAAAGACTTATTTTTGGCATTGAAATGGTTTCCTATTCCAGGCGAGTCTGGGGAGCAGCATGGTTGTGTACCCAAGGATTTAAACAGTGCATTAAGCAGAGGGGTTACACTCCGGGTGGATTTCAATCAAAAACTATAATTACATCAAATAGCAAACGGAAATGGAAAAAGGGGATTACTAACTCGACCCTGAATACTGTTGGCTGCTGAACCTGCTCCATTATTTACACCCTCTCTATTGCCTGAGGTGGGGTGTGTATGTGTGTAGGCAGTAAGGTCCCTCCTCCTTTTTCCATTTCCTTCATGCATCTGATGAAGTCAGAGTCCCTGTGCTGGTATCAGTGCTTGGAGGAAGATTGGAATTTGCATGACTTGGATTTGGGACTTTGCAGGGCAGGTTTGATCTCCCTGGGCAACTCTTCCTGGCTCCAGGCAGGAAGAACTGCTCAACTCAGGCAGTCGTGGGAACCCCCAGGCCTACAAGCTTTCTCTCTTTTTCTGTTTTGCTATCAGACCAGTGTTTTGGACTCACAACTGCTCATCCTCAAGGCAACTGGAAAGCTCCAGACAGCAAACAGGAAGTTCTTTCTAACCTAGAGAGCTGGTAGTGTTTAAAACTGTCCCTGAGGTAGCAGAACTGTTCTGGGCCTGTTTTCAGGCTCTGAAAGAGTCTGTCTTGTGTGGTACGACTAGGCCAGTACTACCTAGCTGGGGACTGTACCGCACACCTGCATTCACAGTTCAGGCTCCCAGGTTTGCTCTCTGGTTCGAGTTGCTTCCTGCAGTTCTTCAAAATACTTTGTGGATTCCAGTTTGTCACCTCTGCTGTCTGGCACCACTGTACCTGTCACCTGCCTTCTGGTCTTTGTCTGCCTCGTTTCATTTGTCCTGTTCTCCCAGTTCCTCCTTGTGCCTCCCTTCCTTCTTGTCATCGACAGGTTGTGTCTCTACACGTCTGTTGGACACCTCAGTTGGGAGGATGTGTAGTGAGTGTGCTGAGATGGCTGGAAATGTTTACCAGACAGGGAGGATAAGGAATGCAATCCCCCACTGCCTTCCCAAGCCTGCTTTCTCAGGTGGTTTTCCAGATGTCTAGTCCCAGATTTCACAGCCCAGCCCAGCTCCTGTTTGATGGGATCTCTTCTTCTCTGTTCATTCTAAATGGATGAGATGTTGTGCTGAAATGAAGTCTTCATGTAGGCTACAGAAGAACCTTGCTTGGTGCTGTGCTGTTACAGCATCTGCTACGCCTTCGCCAAATGTATTGCCCCTTTTTCATCTGTGGCACGTTCAGAGATGGAGGATGTAATGTGGTGCATAGAAGAGAAACCCCCAGTACATTTGTGGTTGATTTACACGTGGTTTGAGAAGCACTGGAAAAGGACAGTAGTCCTTCCCTGCTCTGGATAGTGGCAAATCCATACAGAGCAGTATGCCAGTGCTGGCTGCACTTTCATAGCACTGACCTCACCTTATCGTGAACATTTGGGGAGGAAAGGTGCTTTGTAAATACAAGAAAATACTCCCTTCTTATAGAGAGATGTTTGATTTTGTAATGCAATACAGTGACCTAAAAAATACCCAAACCCTATCCAAATGTAGATTTCACTGAAAATAATTTAAATACAGTAAGGAAACTCAGTTCAAAACTGAAATCCCTTTTGGCAGGTAACGGAAAGAGTAATGTTACCGATGAGACCAAACTCTTCTTTTTTATACAAACAGGAAATAAATTCTTCAAGACAAAAGTATGATCTAAGCCACTTTCCCAATTCATTTTTTTCTGCAGCATTTTGCTGACTTTAAACTTATTTTGCGCTTTTGCTGCAGTATTTAGAGTCCAGATATAGTGGTCTAGGGGACTAGTTCAAGAAAACCAAACCCTTAAACAAACTGGTTATCTCACTATTCGAAATAGTTAAATTGGGAAAAATACATGGTGACAGAGAAATTTTTACGTGAAACATTCTAAAATTTATCTTGATTTTAGGTTTGTTTTGTTACACACTCTAGAAGATAGAACAATCCTAACAGGAAAAAGGTTGTAAGAGACACAGGAAAGCTGGACTTGTCCTACTTCATGCAAGCTTGAATTTACTCCTCACTGTGCAAAGTCCTGTTTCGGCAGCCATGAATGACCTGGAGCCAGTGGAGCTCCCTAGTTCAGAGCCTTAATTGCTTTTATGATCCAGCTGTGACGCTTCTGCTGCTTCCTTTTTGCCTTTCCTAACTATATTTTGGAAATGACAGCCCATTTCTGTTCCCTTGTCCTTGTGTAAACCCCAGTTACCTTTCATCAAATGATATGATCTGAGCAGATACTATATAAAAGGTTTGATTTTAAAGGGATATCATTTGCAGGTGTGGAAATACATGAGCAGAGGGTGAGGCCGAAAGAGAGGAGCAGCGTGTCGGGGTTCAGGCAGCCATTGTGGAGACGTGTTTCACCCTTATAGCTCTAGCTGAAGCCTTCCCAAGCTGCAGGTACTGAGACATTTGGAAGACTCGGGTCTGTACTTTTTATAAGGGAAATGTGCATTCACATTTCCAGTTGCCCTAACATTCTGTGTTTCTCCTGCTTGCACGGGCTCTCGTGTTACAACACCGAAGGTCCCGCTGGTTTCGAGGGGCTGGCTCAGCACAGCAGCTGGCGGCCAGGGACGGTGTTGCAGCCCCGCAAGAGCTGCACTCCTGCACCAGGATCTCCCCTCGGGGAAGCGATCTTCATGGGTTACTAGTTCCATCAGCAGTCCATCCTTTGATACACAGAGAAGGAAGAGCGGAGAGAAATTCCATCTGGTTCTGCTGATTCAGTGGAGTAAAGAGGTGGAATTCATTAGGAAAAAAAATGTTTACGGCACAGCTTTAGCCAGAGGATCTTCCATTTTCATGTCATGTCTTTTTATGATAGATTGTGTGAAAGACAAAGCAAGCACTAGGGGCTGCTTGGTGTTTTTGTTTTTATGTTTTCATTAAAGTTTAATTGTGTGACTTGTGTGATGTAACTTTTGGAAATGCCTGTTGCAGTTGGTGGCAAAATGATTTTTGATTTGTTGTGTTTGAATCAGGTGCAGGAGTGTTAAACCTCAAAGAGGTATTCAGATATGCATGTAGAGAGAAAATATATATGTCGATATGATAGCTTTTGATTAATGAAAGAAAGGAACTGAAACTGCTGTGAGAGAAGAATCTCCTTTATTTGAAAGCTCTTCTGCTCCATCACTAGAACAGAGAGTAAGGGTCTTTAAAATTAGTATAAGTATAATTTATATCCACCATAAGGACGCTCTTTGCCTCCTGATCTGTAATGGAGCCTTAAATATAAATGGATCCTTATCTTGCAAACACTCAAATATTTTCTTTACTCACATGAGGTGTCAAAGGAAAGATTTCTATAAGGAAAACGGGGCATTTGCATAAGTACCCACAGCATCAAACAGCAGAGAATTTGTATTGCATAAACAAAAACAACCACATTAAAATCATACTGCTTTAATAGCTTAGAAAAAAATATAACAAAAACATTGAAACTGTAATAGATGTTGCTCTGTGTATCGGTATCGATTTCATAATTTGTGTTGCCTTAATCTTGGGTGGGAGAAGATTAAGAATCTCCACGTAGAGTTATGTGTGTGCAATAAGTGGGAACATCGTAAGCAGCTTTCCTTTGCCTGGAGATGATTCAGGGCACAGTGTTTTCTCCATAAAATCTGGGGTTTAGAAAAACAAAAGAGGACCTTTATGAATAAAAATCTTGAAAGGATCCATTAAACAATGAACTGGAGGAGAAAGCACTTACTTTAAACAAGTTTTCCAAACTTCGTGTTGTAGACATGAGAGCAAAGTGACCTCCACATGCACATGTGAAACCCTTTTTTCACACTGTCCAACACATCAATTCCCAAAGGAATTGCTGAAAAGGAGAAGAAGGTAGAAGTTATGTTTGTGTTCTATAATCTAGAGCCTTTTATGTATAAAACATTTATACCTGTTTAATTTGAGGTGTGGTCGTTAAACTGATAGTCTGCACTGATGAAACAGCTTTTTTGGCCAGTTCACATTAATTGGTAACAACCTTATTTTTATGTGGATTTTGTAGAAAAGAGATAACTCTGTATTAAACTATTACAAGTTTGTATGAGGTATCTTCTTATACACGTTTTTAGACATCCATGTTTTTGAAATACTGGTAATCAAGGATGAAAAACAGAATAGAAGAGAATTCACTCTGTAGAGCATTTGTGAATGAAGGTTAACATGCTCATGAAATGATGATGATAAAAAAATTAGCAGTGGTCACCTTCAGCTTTGGTTTCTTTGAAACAGAGCTGAGCTTCATCAAAGTAAAAAGTAGTCCACTCAGACTTGGGGAAGGGAGTCTCACCTAAAACTTTCGCAGCAAATGGTAGGGCTGAACTGCTTTTGTCTAGAAAGAAGTAGGGCTTTCTTGCTTCCCATTGTGTTTCTGCTCAACAGTGAGAACTTGTTTTCACAGAAAACTGCATCCAGAACTTACGGCTGCTTCCTGATCCAGGTAGGTACTGGTTACTAAAAAGACATGCACTTTTTTCCTCTAGTTATCATCCCTGAAAAATTCCCTCTATATTAATTTCTTCTTAGTTGCTCTGTTTTTATTTTTATCAGGTTTTTTTGGGGTTTTTTAAAGATTTTGTAACTGTACATACTTTGTACATTTGTTTTGTCTGTAAGTAATTTGGTCTGGCCTGTAAATGACTATCTAGCCCGTACAGCAGAGCAGGCAGGTGTAGGGCTGAACTCTGTGCTACCTCACCAGGCATCTGAACTCATGGGTGTGTGAGTCAGGGTGGTAGACTCGAACTGTTTTGCTATTTCAGGAGGCAGAAAACTGTTTCTTTTCTTGCTAGTCATTCTTTCAGTGAGTCTTTCTCTGAACCAGATAGTAACCAAAGCTGGTCCTGGATTGATCCCCTGCTAAGCAGTTTCCCTGTTGAAGGGTATCGTCTTTAAAAAAAGTGATAAATTTGCCCCCTCCACAAAACACTGGTCATCAAGTAGAAATAGCACTTTCCCCTTAGACTGAGAAGTTTATTCAGCAAAGAAGGGGAGAAACTAGTGGTTAGAGCACAGACAGAAATCTTGTAGCTTTGACTAAATTGCTGTTTGAGTTTGGTCTGGTTACTTTAACTCCTTGTTTTCCCACCTTCACTGCGAAGAATTCCCCATGGCATGCCATGCAGTAAAGCTGGAAATCTGACTGGGCAGCAAATACATGTGCATATATGGGGATTTTATGTCAGAAATCTGAGAATGTCTCTGAGTTTCCATGCACTTGCTCATTTTTTTTCAGTGGAATAACTCTGGCTTTTACAACTAGCAAAAGCAATTAGTTCACTCCAGGGACCAATAGGTGGAAACATGTCATTTTAAAAAATGGATTTCGTTATGGGGATCTCTGAGGCTTTGTATTAGGCTCGAATACCACTGCTGCAAGCGATGTCTGTAGGCACTGGATTTGTTCTGTGCTCCTAGAACACCAGGGCTGGCTCAGCCTTGGCTCCTTGTGCCATCGGTCGGATGGCAGAAGGCTCTGCTGCACATTACTTCTGCACAAGGATATGGGTGAAATGGACCTATAATGCATCATTGTAACAAGTAACTAGAATACTGCCTATGCACTTCCAAAATTGGCTGGGTTAATAACACGTGCTGATTGCTCCCTCAGGATATCAAGGGACTGGATGATATTAGTAAGGGTCACCAGTTCAAATCTGGGGCAAGATAGCAGTGACTGCACTAACAGCCATGTTAGAGCCCTGTGTGCTTTTCCCTAAGTTCTTGCAGGCAGGTATCTCTATCACTACTGTGTTGGCACCTGGATTAAAAAAGGAGGATGGCTCTATGTGGTGCTGACACTGGGGTTCAGAGATGGCAGTGCTTTCCCAGTTCTGCTTGGGATTTCAGTCCTCTTTCCAGTGTAAGTTTAAAGCATGAAGCTGCTTATCCATGTTCTCTGGATTCACAGTCCTTAAGTCCCACATCTCTCAAGTCTTGTCACCTCATTTATGTAGTGGAAACAACAATTAATTTGATAATTGGGTTCTGTTTTTTAAACAAAGATGGTTGATTTCCAGGTTTCCATGAGAAAGGAAAGGTGAGAATATTCGGCTGTTGCTCTTGCTATTGCTGGTTATGGGGATTCAGTCTGTCCATCCAGGACAGAGGGCATTTCTATCTTGGGAGGTAAATTACCATCACTATAACTTGCACAGTGGTGCTACATCATTTTTGTAAAGTCTTGAACAGTAACACACTACAGGATTCTCACCTGCACCACTGGGTGAGCAGAGGTTTCCTGGATTTGCAGCTTATGCATCCAGATTGATGCTGTGCAGGGGTCTAGTGAGAGTGTCAGTACGCTCGTGTGTGTAGGAAATGGGTGGTTTCTGGCTAGGCTCTCTGCAACATCCTGCCCCTTAAGGACACATGGGAAGCTGAACAACATGACATGCTGAGAAGGAGGGCAGCTTCTGGTCAGGCTGTGGTATTTCTGCTGCCTTAGCTGCTGTTATAAATTCCTCACTCTAGCCTTTCACTTCTGATATTTTTCCCTTTGCCAAATTAAAGACGGTTTTGTTACCTCCAGCTCCCTGCAGATGCAGCAGCTTAAGGCAATGAAATATGCTCCAGCCTTTAAAGGGAGGACCAAGAATCTGCTGCTGGGAATCTGAGACGGAGAAGGGTTCCGGGAACAGGACCAAGGCTCTTGCCTTCGTTCAGCCCTGGCTGCATCCATGTGCATGTGCAAAACCAACAAGCCTGCTAGTTGTGTGCCGAGAGGATAGATGAAGCTGCTCTGGAGTGCTGTAGGATTTACAGTGTGGATTGAAAAACACACAGCAGCATGTGTAGGTGGCACTGAGACATGATTGCCTCTCCTTGCCACTCCCCACTTGGGCAAGCAAGGTCAGCATAGCTCCTAAATTAATACATGCTGTAGTAAAATGGATAGATTTGGGAGCAGTTGTAGTATTTGTGCCTAGAATGAAAAAAGAGCTTCCCCTGTCTGAGCTTCCCCTGGAACTAGATATGTAGGAGTACAGTCCTAGTGACTGGACATGGATTTTTATGGTGGATGTGAGAATGTGCTTTAGGTTCCTGCAGCGTTTCCCTCCTTGTTTTTCCAGTGGTGCTCAACAAAGTTGGGATTTCAGATTCCAGTTTTCAAACCATTCAAAAGCTTGAATGTATCTGTAGGACTGAGATCCACATCACAGTGCACAGAAGGTAGAAGAGATGAGTGTTTTGCTGGAGTGATGCTATGGAGTATGCTCCTGTGCTTGCTAATGTTCAGTGTCTGGAATTGGACAGTACTGAGCTTACTGTGATCCCTCGTTTGTAACTGTGTGGCTGTGTGTGAGATGAGGGAGCCCAAAGGTGCTTCTTTGGTCTTTACAGTCAATGGGGAGAGCCCTGAAGGGCTGCAGTGCAGCACAGCAGGCTCTCAACTCAGGCAGTTCCTGGGGGAAACCCTCTTCTTTCCCCATTCATGACTGTCCTCCTGTGTGGGAGAAGAGGAGCATAAAGCCCAGCTTGACTGAGAGGCAGTGCCACAGATTATGGAATTACTATGAAGGGTTGAAGTAATTTTTCATATCCTGCTCCATGATCATCATATCCCCGTGGACCTGGTAGAGGGTCGTAAGTCTTGTTTGAGAGCTGAGAATCTGAGGGATGGTCTGGAGGCTTCCTAGGGCCACCGCGTCAGGGCCCTTTGCACTCTGTAGGAAATTCCCTTACCCCCACATGTGCATTTTCCACTGCAGATCCAGTGGCAGCTGTTTGAAGTTGGAGGAAAGGGTGGAAGTTTATCCTGGAGGGCCTGCCCCTGTCAGCAGCATTGGGTGAGTGGAGGCGGGGGAATCTGGCCAGCGAGCAGGTGAATACACACAGAAATGATGCTGGAAGGCAAGGCTAGTCCTGCTGATGTGGCCCTTTCTCCTGCAGCAGATCATAAAATATGGCTCAAATTTTCATTACGGCCTCTATTGATTATCTTTTGGGACAGATGAATTATAGGGAACATTAAATTAAAAAAAAAAAAAGGGAAATATCTGAATGAGTTTGGGAGGTCAATGCCAGAAAGGCTGATGCACCAAGCCTTACCGGCATTTTCCTTTGTGGATCTGCTGGGCCCTTCCCATCGTCCCGCTTGGGGGAACCTGCCCAGGAAGCTCCCCTTGTTCCTTTCAGGTGCCCTTGGGGAACAGCAGGCTCTGCAGTGGCCATGGGCTAGGCCAAGGGACAGCCCAGAGGTGCAGACAGTGGCTGGAAGACTTGAGTGCTCTTCCAGAGTCCTGCCCCATGCCACAAGTTCTGCCTTCTCTGGGAGGTCACCTCAAGGACATTCCAGTTAAGCAGTCATTCACAAGTGTCTCTCTAGCACTTATTTTGGGATTCTTGAACAAAAGGGGAGAATGAGGTGCTGGGAAATGGCCAGGGAATGAATGGGAAAAAGCCAGGTCATTGCATTCAGTGACATATTTGGATCTGATGTAAATATATGTGTGGAGGCCAACAGTGAATCCTTAAAGTAGTGATTTGCAAGGTTTCCCTCCTTCCCTGCACCAAGGGAAAGGTCACTGCCCTCATCTCTCCTGTGCTGAGGGTTCAGTACTCCTCTCTGCAGTGTTCATGGAGCACAGCAACTAATCCTTGATGGGGTTTGTGGTCAGGTACCTTTGGCTTCATGTAAGAGAAGTGTCAGGATTGAATCATCCCACTATTAGTGTGGCACACTGAAGTCAAACCAGCCAAAGAAACTTCTGGCTTCTTACCTGGCTCTACCAGATCTGATTTTGAGGATGATCCTTGAACTTGGTTCCCGTGGACTTTCTGTGCCCATTCAGTTTTTCCAGGTTGTACCATATGCCACACAGTGCTCTGTCCTGGAGTTGGCCTGGTAGGGCTTTGTCCTCAGCTCACTTCCCTTCCTGTATTCCACGAGAGTGGTGGAAATCCTGTAACCTGAAATGTTGTCAGCACACTTTCAGCAGCTGGCAGTGGGGAATAATGGATGTTACCCCTTTGAAAAGAACCGCAGTTCAGAGCACTCTTCCTTTTCCCAGTGGTAGCAGGAGAGTTCTGGAGCAGACACACAGGAGCTGGGTGGCTGTAAAATCCCTTCTCTGTGCTTTGTTCCTGGATTGTTTTCTGTCAGTCAGGCCAGAAGCCAGTGCTCCTGAGGAATTTTGTGTTTTCTTTTCTAAGACTGAGAAGAATGGAGCCAGGGTCCCTCTCCAGCCACCCACAAGACAAACATCCCCCTCCCAAATGCTCATCTGTGTCCGGACACGGGGTCCTGCGTGGCACAGTTGTCATATCCCACTGCTGCCAAGAAATCTGGGGGGACACCCCTTGTCCCCTCACCATCCCCTGCCTGCCACCACCACCAGCTGCTCTCCTGGAGGTCAGATCGAGCACCTAAGGCACGATCTCTGCTTTTGGGATATTTGCTTGTGCTGCAGGGGTGCCCTTTTTTCACCCATACATGCAGATTCCCATTTGTCTGGTCACACAGCCATTTGGGTGAGTTTTACCAATGCACTCTGTGTGTGCTGCTGGGCAGCACTGCCTCTGCCAGAGCCCCTGCCGACCTGGAGGAGCACAAGTGCTCCGGGTATCCTTGGAACACCTTGAGCATTCACTGGAGTGTCTGTGTGACCTGTCGGATAAACCAGCTGTACTAAGGTGTGAACATTCCCCCTTCTTGTGGGAGGTTTTGGTGCTGGTGAACGGGACCGCCGTTCTGAGTGCTGAATGCACAGTATGTGTTTCACTTCCTTGCAGATCCCTGCTGATTTCACAAGACATCTGCCAAGCTTTGGCTTCACCTGGGCAAATGCAAAAGGTGGTGGTTTCCATGGCTCCACAGCCTCACGCGGGTGACACACCCTTTTTGTGTAAGCTGGCTCCCTGGAGTCGATTGTTTTTTGGCAAACAGCTTCATAAACTCCTCCAACAATTAAACTGGAACGAGAAAAATAACCAAACCAAACACAACAAAATCCATGCATTATGGAGTGAAACAGAAAACAGGTTGGAGCAATTCCCCCGCCAGCTCTATCCCCACCAGCTCTGCCCCCTCAAGCCCCCGGAGCCAGGCAGGGGAGCGGCCCCAGCTGCACTTGATGGACTTCGTTTGGGTGGTGCCTGGGCTGTCCCAACCCACCAAGCTGCAGTGAGCTAACAAACATGAAGGAAAAGGTCATGTTATTCACTTTTATTTTTTCAAAGCTGCAAACATCCCTCTCTCTGGGAGGGGAGGCTGCACAGATGCCAGCTCAGATTAATTTAAATATTTACCAGTCCCTTTTTTTTTTTTTAATTGTGTGTTTGTGCTCTGTTTGTGTCCCATAAAATACCTGGTGTTTTGGGCGTACCCCGTTTGCAGAGTGCATGAGATCACACTGAAAAAATGCAGTGAAAAACATTTTCATGCCACGACACATCAAATAGAAGTTTGAATTAAGATGAAGATTTTTTTTTGCCTCTCTTTTTATCTCCAATGTTTGGGTGAAAGGGTCTTCTTTTTCTTTTTCTTTTTTAAATTCTTTTACTTAACTGGGAAGAAAAAATGTCATGGAAATCCTTTAAAAGTTACTTTTTCTTTATCTCACCATGTCAGACATCAAAGGCAGCTGTTGGTGCTAGTCAGAGCCCCCATTAGTGGTGTTTCTATGCTATTGGCTGGATGGTGGTGTTTTCCAGCAGGTAGGCAGTGAGCAGGGGAGAAATCCAGAGTCTGGAAGCCAGAGCCCGCTCTGAACCCTGAGTGTGCAACCGCAGCTCCACTCCTTTCCCTGCTGGTCATTCCTGTCTGTCAGACTTGCTTTGGGGTGAGTGCTGTCTTTGCTAGTTGTGCAACCCTGGCACAGGGGTCTTGTCCTGTTCAGAGTGCTGGGCTTCTGGTGTAACACTCCCAGGTGAGGTTCCTGCTCAGCTTTTCAGGGCAGTGACCCTTTGGTGGGTGTCACAGCACCCCTGGGCACAGATGCTCGTGGGTTTGTGTGCCCCAAGGGCTGAGCATGGCCCAGGACCCAGTCTGGGCACTGGCATATTGTCCTCTTTGGTATGGGATTTTCTATATGCTTTTGGCTATGGAGACTTAATGCTCCCCTGGGAGGGAAGTTTTCTTTGTGGATTCAAGCAATGAAAGCACTACTGGCATTCACCCCACCTCCTTTTAATTGCTTTCCATGCCCATTGGGTCATAATCTGATCCCAGCTACATCTGGGAAGGTACAGAGCTGTGCTGTGGCAAAATGGAGCATCTCCAAACAGAATAGTACTGCTGAGATCATGATCTGGCCACCTCCTCTCTAGGCAGCCAGGCTGGGCTTGGCCCCAAAGCACAAGTCTTCTGCAGGGGCTTTTGGTTTTACTGCACCTGTAAAGGATCCCAGCTCGAGCATCCCCACTATGAACAACAGGTCTGCAACCTCTGGGTCAGGAGAGACTTGGTGGCGAGGGGGCAGAGGCAGTGACACCCCTGTAAGCTTATGGACCACTGGGAAGTTGGCACACAAGCCAGGTGTCACTGCTGGGACACTGGGCACAGCTGCTTTGATAAAAGCCTCAAAGCTGTCACTGGGGCAGGGTAGGACATTTGTATGTGTATTTCTGTGCTAGGGGGAATTGGCACTACTGGAATGTGAATCCTGTATTCCTGCTCTGCTGTGGGGAAGGGGAAAAAAGAAGGGGAAGAACCAGAGTGATGTGCAAGGAGGGCAGCAGTTGGCTTGCCTGAGCCATTAGCCAGAATTTGAAATTGGACTTGCTACTTTTGAGGAATGTAGGGCAGTGGAGGAGAGATGTGTTGGGAATGTGCACACAGCTCTTACCTCAGTGTCCTAAGAAAATGCCAGAGCACAGGATAGCAAGGAGCAGTACTTAGCCCACAGCTTCAACTCCACCGCTGCACTCTTTGATCACTTATTACTCTGCTATTCCTTCTGCTTCTTGCTGTAATTGTTACAAAATCTCTGTGCTTTGGGAGGGGTCCAGGACTCCAGGGCCCAATTTCATCTGCCCTGATTCAGAAAGTGGGTCATGCTGCTTGGTCTGGGAAGAAGATACTCATCTTGCTTAGCATGATATTTATTAGGAGATAGAGAAGGGAATGAAACCACGTTGTTGCCTAGAAAATTGCTCTGGGGGGATTGCAAAGGACTTGTGAGTCCAGAGAACTTTACAGAGCATGTAAAGTTCTCGCACATCCAGTGCCTGCTGAAGCCTTGCCACATTCCCTGTGCCTGTATTGCCTGCTTCCCTAACAGTGAGACGTGATGAGGATGGCAGGACAACAGTGGAACTGGGGATGAGGAAGGGGGTTGGTAGCTGCTCACTCAGCAGCTTCCTGGCAGCGATGGGCTCTTTACGTTTCTTGGAGCAGAGACTGGTGAGAGCAGAGAGAGGGGAAGACAGTATCTAGTTTCTTCATGAAGATGTGCTGTTTCACAGTCAGCCTAAACTGGTTGGGGTTTGCTGCTGGACAAGTGACCAGCACCCTCTCCAGATACTTGGTGAGGTATGACGTAGTGCCCTGTAAAGGTAAGAACTCTTCTGAAAAGAGCAAATGGAAAGCCTTGATCAAAGCCCAGACTAATTTACTCTGTGCTGTATCTATCTCTCGTTAAGCAGCAGAGAGAAGGAAACTCAGTACACCAAGCAGATGATGATGGGTCCAGCATTGCTGCAGCAGGGTCTCACAGCAGGGACTGCCACAGACTGCCTGACTTGGGGCAGGGAGGGTGGAGGGGTGGAGGGTTGGGGGGAGGTAGGAAAGCACAGCTCATCCTGCCAGGCTGGCTGGGCCTGTGCTGCTGCTTACTGTGAAATCACCCTCAGGATTATCCAAAGGAAGAACTGGCAACTCGAATAACTTGGAGGGCCGGATCCTCAACTCATTTAAATTGGCATGACTTCACTAAAGCCACTGAAACTGCACTGATTTTACACAAGGTGAGCATCTGGTGCAGAATCTGCTGAAAAAATAAGACAGAGAGCACGAAACAGAGGTTTGGTAGAGCCCACTTAGAAGCCTGGGGACTCTTGGGCTGCCCTGAGTGGAGAGTGGATCAGCCCATTATTTCCAAATGTCTTGGACAGCTTGAAAGGGCTCTGAATTCTTGTGGCCACGGCAAGTGCTTGGTGAATGCCAAAGCACAGCTCCCTCGGGAGGGAGGTGGACCCGCCTCTTTGCCTGCACTTAGGAGCACGTGTTGTCAGGGACTGATGAGAGTGTCACCCTGCCAGTGTTTCCTGCTCGTGGCGTTTTAGTGGTAGCATGATGAGAGGAGTCAGAGATACTGACACCTGTTGACCTGGCCCGTCATGGACCCTAGGCGCATTCTCATGGCTGCTCTAAACCTGGCCCGTCTTTTCCTGTACATACATCACTTGTGTCGCTTGCAGCACATAATGCCACTGACAAAGGCTGGCCAGTGGCTGTGGCTTCAGCCTCAGACCACTGCCACCACAAGTTTTAATTTTGCCAAGCCTGTGAGATGATGGGAGGAAAGTTCCCACTTCAGCAAAGGACAGGAGCCAGTGTACGTGTCCCAAATCATGCTCCATTGGGCAGCATTAAGCACAGGCGTGCAAAAATTGTTGGCTCCTGGTGTGGTAGGGCAATTGTTTTCCCAGCTCTGCACCTTGTTCTTAGGTGGGGGTGTTGCGGGATGTACACAAGAAGGTATGCTGTCACATGTTTTTAGAGGTTGTTTGCTGAAACACCAGGCTCTTGGGACCTGTAGGGATGCACAGAATTCCCTCCAGCCCCTGGCATGTGCTCATGTCCGGGGTGGATCTGGATGGAGTTTTAGCAACTCCCAGTGAAGCAGCTCAGGGCCGGAAGTGAAGAAGGGATAAAATATCCAGCTGAAACTCCTGTAGGATGTAATAACCTGAGCTGGAAGCTGGCCAGGACAGCAGGCATTGTGCATCATCTGCTGGTGGTATCAGAAGCACCCGGCATTGCAGGAGAGGTGGTCAGGACCGAGGAGTGGTGTTGTGCGAGGACAGGACCACTCTTGGGAGGCTGCCTCTGTGGGCATTCAGCATAAAAGCTTTTGAAGTCCCTTGGTGTTTGTTTCCATGGCTGTTCTGTGCAGGTACTGTGGTGCCTGTGAAATGCTCTTGGGAAGCTACAGCCTGTGGATGGATAGCCTTATCCTGACACTCATTCAAATGCTCCTACTTTTCGATTTAAAACAGGAAGAAACCTTGAACAAAAAAGTCAAAAAACAAAACAAAAAAACCCACTCCCCCCCCAAAAAAACCCACCAAAAAAACCAAAGGAAATTGACTTCCCAAAAATTACACTAAGCTAACATTGGAGGCCTGGCACAAATCCACCACAGCCAGGAAACTCAGAATTAACCAGTGCACTCCCATGGCTGCTAGGAAGGGCTGTATTCCAGCAGCACAGATCAAAGCTTTCAGACTTGGGGACTTGGGGATAAAAGTCCTTAATGTGTCTCTGAAGTGCAGCAGAAGGTGTTTTCGTGCACCTCCATGCATGCCAAAAAAAACCCCCAACCCAGTATTAGACGCAGGGGCAGCTTTATTCTTTAGGGAGAGGGTTAACAGCAGGCTCCTGATGCTCAGATGTGACAAGTGACACCAGCACCTGACCAGGGCTCCTTCCCCAGGACTTTTCCCCATGGGATCTGTGTTGGTGGAGCAGGGATAGAGCAATGCAGCAGGGACCTGCAGGCTGCAGCTGAGGACGCTGAGGAATTTACACCCTAGCCCAGGTTGCAAGTGAGGACAACGTTGACACTTCATTCTCACTTGCACTTGACACAGCATCCCATAAATCAATGTGGCTGATAGGCTTTGTTCAGCTCAGGTAGAAGGGAAGGGAGGAGAACCGAGTCATGGCAGGGGGCAGTGCTGGGGCTGTGTGAGCAGGTCACAGGATGAGCCTCCCAGCAGAAATGGCAGCTAAAGTGGCGAGTCAGAAGCAGCCTGAGCTGGCACAGTGGGATGGAGGAAGACTGGCAAAACACCTGCTGCCCGCTGCTGGCCGTGGGCTGATGCTATCAGTGCTGAATGTTTGTGGTGGCTCTTTTCAGTCATCCGTTTTGGAAAAGCATAGAACAGGCTCCTGTACCTACAGCTGTGGAGGCTGGCACCGAGAGTGTGTCAAAGGGCCAGCCAAGCCTCTGCTGTCCCCAGCTGTCCTGGGTTCCCAACCTGCCTTTGCAATGAATTTTCACAGCTTTGGGGTACTGCAGACAGCAGACTCATGTCAGAGCATTGATAGTATCTCATTTCAGAGGCTGAGGGCAGTCGGGATATGTTAAGGCTGAAAATATTTACAGGTTTTGAAGTTGAAACACAAACAGGAAAAGCCCTTTAAAAAGTGAGTGTAGTGGATATTCAAAACAGGGATTGCCATGGAAACGCCACAATATTTGCTTAAATTGACACAAAGGTTGCTGGTTGCAGGGTTCTGACTTCTTTGGCTCCATTTTCTTTGGCCCGACACCTATCACAAGTTGATCTCAACAACCCTCTTTTGTTTTGCTTCTTTTATTTTTGTCTGATGGAAATTTTAAAAAAAAACCATCAACAACAAAACCCTCCCGTCTACAAATCCCACCTCATAGAAGAGCCTGAAGCTTCTGAGCTTCTGACAAAGGTTGGAGCTAGGACATTTTATAATTTTGGAAGTAAGGTAAAAGTTCTTGTATTTTAATATATGTATTTGTTCATTTCCTTCAATGCAGCAGTGGAAGGGAATTGTCTTAACTGTCTAGGGAGAGCAGGGAGAAGGGTGAAAACTGTTACAAAGGTAGCAGTATGCGCCCAAGGAGCACAGGACTTTTGTAGTCCAGCTCCTGGACCAAAATTTGAGAGATTTAGCTGTGGTTCCCAGTTCTGCCTCAAATTTGCCAAGTGAGCTTTGACAAGTCCCTTAATTACTGTGGGCCTCACTAAACTGCAAATAATAATTCTCCTTTGTCTCATCTGGTTGTATGTGTAACAGTTTTGAGCATGAGATTTGATGTGGGGGTGGACAAGGAGTTCTGTGCTGCTGGATTCCCCCAAAGGAGGGATGGCAGCACAAGCTCACATGGGCAGGAATGCTCAGCTGGCTCCAGGGGGAAGCTCTTTGCTTCTGCCACTGGTGGACCTGGATTTTTTCCTTGGGAAAGTTGGAGTGTGTGGCCACCGAATAGTGCAAACCGGGGTGGTTTGTACCTTGGCTTTCGAGTTGCTAGTACCACACATGGCAGACAAGAAGATGGTGATGCAGTGTGTTCAGCATGGCGTGAAATGCCTTGCCTTGCTGGTCTGTTGTGTGTGACCAAGGGCTCAGGTCTGTGGGTGGCGGTGGCATTTGAGTCTAGCGTCACTGCTTGTGCTCATGATTCACCTGAGCTTTGGTACTGCTCAGTAAGGAATATTCACTTCCTTTTGAAACTCTCCTCAGGGAAAAGAGACTTCACCAAGTGAAGGGAGGCCATCTAATTCACACTGTCTTCACCTGAGACCACCTCCACAACAAAGAATCTGACTTCTCTCCTGGCTTTGTACACTGGAATGGACCTTGAAGCCTGTGACTTCTCAATGCAAGGTACTAGCTTTTGTTTTGTGATCAAACTGCTCTGAAGTAGGACTGGTGTGAATGATTTTGGCTGGCCAGAGCCTTCATTCCAGTTCCTGGGAAATCTCTAGCCTATGAAGTTTGAAAGAGCAGCTAGAAGTCAGTGGTTTAGGTGGGAAATGCATGGTGGGATGTTGGTTTGGTTTGGGCTGGCTTACAAGTAGGACTGGGTTTACCCCTGCCATCACTGCCCATCTCTGTGCAGACACCCAGCTGACACAGCAGAGTGCTGGTTTGAGCAGCTCTTTCTCTTCACCTCTTTCTTCCTAATGAGCTGCTGTGCAGTATTAACAGTTGGCTAAGTAGTATGCACGGGAGTCCCCTGGGTAAGCATTGTGTGGGACAGTTTCTGATTGAGTTGTTTCACAAAAGGAGTTTGAGAATGTCTGTGGTCATGGTGGGTAACTCAGAGAAGCTGTGAGGGGGTGGGACTCTGTGTTTCTAAAAGCTGTTTTACTTTCTTCTCTGCTTGGCTGCCGTCACAGTTTCTCTGCAAAGAAAGGTATGACAAAACAGTGGGATAATATATTTCTTCTCAATGGGTTGGGGCTTTGGGAGGTACCTGGTGGCACTGCCATACTGCTGCAGGTAGAAGGGGCTGAGGATCCTCACTGTGTCTGGCCTTTGCATGACATTACATGTGCTCTGTAGGGCAGAGAGTTGTTGTCAGGGGCTATCTCCATACTCTGCTGACATCATTAAATGCTGATGGTGGCTGAATGAAGATCAGCAACTGAAGTGCCTGAGGGGATTGTGTATCATCATGTTCCTCTATTTTTTGCTGCTATGCCATAAACTGTACCTGGGCAAAGCAGTGTGTCCAAAGCTGTTTTGAGTCACAGGTGCAGCTGAGACCTGAACTGGAAGGGTCTAGGTGGAGGGACTGTATTGGCTTAGCAACAGGGAAGATGAGAAAAGTCACAGGGCTCAGATATTGGTCTGGGGCTCCATTGCTGGCTGTGTGTGGCACAGAGGAATTTACTCATGTTCTGAGTGCCCTAGCCCTACCTGAAAGAGCAACAGCCATGATAATCTAAGGCTCAGTAGGGCTTAGTTCTTGCCATGTGTTCAGAGCCTACAGACCTGAGTGCTTTCAGTAAGTCTGCCAGTAAAGAGTGTGCTTCAGGATGGAAGAGAGGTGAGCTGTGCCTTCCCACACCTTCCTAGTGCTGAAACACCTCTGGAGTCTGACATGCTTTATTTGGAAATCTTGGTTTTAAACTAATAATGTAGGGAACTCTGGCCTTTATCCCTGTGTGAGCTCTTCTGGTGCTTGTGTTCCCTTTTAGAGCAATGCCTTCCCAGGCCTCCAGAGGCAAGAGAGCTTCTCAAATAGGAGCTCTGCCTGAGAGAATAAGGTAAAGGAACATGAAGAGCCTTTAGGTTTTACCAAATAAGACACAAATTCTCAGGTTTGACTGCAGCAGGTGAATTTTCCACCAAACACACCCTTATGTGCCTCTCCAAAGAGGTCCAGCATGCAGGGGGAAAAACTCTGCTGAGGAAGCTGCCTCATAGGTTCTGGGTGATTTTTCCATCACAAGGAGCTTTTCCTGTGACCCCTGTCACAGGTTTCTGCTTGTGTAGCTCCTGATACTGAAAACACTGCATTGTCCATCTGACCTGGACCTGGGATGAGCAGAATCTCTCAGCTAAGAAGGTAAGGGGAGGAGACTGATGTGCCATTCTTTAAGCACTGAACTGATCCTTGAGGTTCAGGTTCCTGAAAAATCAGTTATCCTTTTCCATGTTTGTCTCGTCCCAGTAGCTACTGGGTCCATTGCGAAGTGTCCTTCAGAGGCTGCTTCCTGAGGGACAGTAGTTCATTAGGGACAACAGAAATATTTCCCTGGACTCCAGCTGTTTTCTCAGGTCCCCCTAGTTCTGCAGACATCACTGCAGTGAAGGAGATGCATTTAGCCTTTCAGGCATGTGGCTTTGTGATCTCTCGTGCTCTGGACTAGAAATCCCAGTGTTCCAGCCTTCAGCCCTGGAGCAAGTTGTATGGCTTCTACTTTCAAAACAAGCTCAATTTACTTTGGGCTACAGAGGCTGTTTGCACGTCTTCCAACAGAGCCCATTGCTAGGCTGTGATTGCTTTTTCACTGTTTATAAGCACAAGCTGGCTTTTTAGTCCTAGAGCTATAAGGGTTGGAGGCAGTTTTCTTATTCAGTTAATGAAGGTAGACTTTTATGCGGGGGTAAAAAAGCTAAAAAATGTGTAGGAAAGGGATTAGAAATATCTGCTCTGTTTGAATTTGCAAAATATTCCCCCCTGTTTAAATCCTAAAGTAAAGCTAAATTTAGGGGTTAGCTTGGACTGATGGCGTTATTTTTGCTAGGATCCTTGGGATTACCGCATGGGCACAGCTGTGAAGGGAATGAGATGGGAACACTGCCTTCCACAGAAGTGCAGCTGGGCCAGCCCAGCCAGCCCTGAGCTGGGCTGGGGAATATGAAACAGCCTTGCAAAATCATTGTGGAAATTTACCCACCTGTGTATGAAATCAACTTGCCTACCTTTGCCAGGAGGAGTTTAAGTTGCCCATTAAAATACACATCTATTTATGTATTACATGTTCTGTGAGAGAACTTTTTCCCAGGCAGTTACAAAACTCAGTCTAGACTGTAAAGTGTGGCATCTGGTGGTAACATGCCATATACATATATCTGAATACAGTATCTCCTGTATCACCCTGCTTGGGAGTTAATAGCACATACCTGGATTAGAGTGAGGCCTTTCCATTTGCAGCACACTATCCTTGGATAAACGCTTGGCGTGGTTCCTGCCAGCACTGGTCTGAATGGGGCTCTACCCTGCTTGCTTCCATCCAGGTACAGCCAGGCAGGCATTTCCATGCTGCTTGTCCTGACCTGTGGCCTCGCAGTTCAGGTAGGCTGGAGGCAACAGTTCCCAGGCAGACCTCTTCCGGCAGGGCTGAGTAGAGGGGAGGAAAGATGTTAAAAGCCTGTCTGGGTAAGAACAGGGTTGTCACATCCATCTGCTCAGGCCCTGACGAGCAGCTGATCCATATTGTTAACATATTGCCTGCCATATGGGCTAGCTCAGCTCTCCAGGAACGCTTGGGAGACCTGACCTCTAGTGTGACAAGATGTGAGCATGAAGGACAGGTTGACAACAGCCCTTGGGTCTTGGAGTGTGAAACCATGTTTCAGCCACTTCCGCTGCTTTCCCAGCCCTTATTCCCGCGCTGCCTCTGCCTGCCTCACTCCCTCTCTTCTGCCTCTTGGAGGGTTTTTTCCCTTCCTCCCCTGTTTGCTACGTCCCTGGTCTGTGCTAGATCAATGACCTTCACTCATAACCAGACTGGACAGTTCTGACTCCCTCCCCCAGGCTTTCAATCAGATGTTTAGTTGGCGGCTGTGGAAAGCTGAATGGGGGGAAGTCAAAGGAGGGGAAAGAGGATCATGTGCTTGGCAGGCCTTATAGCTGTCCTTACCCTATCTGGTCTGGGAATGGGACTGAAGACTGATCCACTAACGTCCTTAGCACCTCCTGCTCACTTGGGTAACAGTGCCCATTCATATAACCTCTTGATGGAGGGTGAAGTCCACCAATTGGGTCTAAGCAGGTTGAAAGGTCTCAGATGTTCAGAAAAGGGCCTTGATGCCAGAGTTCAAGGAGGGGACACTTAAAAGGCTCTTGAGAGACATGGAATGAGTCAGTTTCAAAATAAAGGTAAGGGCAGCCCAAAGCCCTTCCAGAATCCCTGCAGTGTCCAGCAGCTGATGACTTTGCACCTACTTATGAGGGGGAATAGTTGTTTGAGGGGCAAAAGCTGAACAGGTGTTCTAGCAGTGAGGAAGTCGGCTGAATGGGATCCCTCCCAGTGCTGAACGAGGCCTGACTGCAGAGCCAGTGGTGCAGTTAGGTGCAAGCACACGTGTGTGGATATGTGGAGCAGCTTCGCCCTAAAGAAGCCCAGGGCTTCCGTGGGGGCTGGCAGTTGCCTGGATGACTGCCACACTGGAGACCAGCCTGCTCCAAAACCTCAGATGGATAAAGGGATGTTCAGTACTAGAGGAGACAGGACTAGACCAGGCCTTCATGGGTTCAGACCTTGCTTTCCCTGTCACCTTCAGTTGTTCTTTCGAATTCATTATGTCCTCAGTCTCCTGGAGCCGCTGCTGATGTAGTTGGCTATCTCCTTCCTAAGGCTTCTGTCTTCACAGTTGAAATTTATGGGGATTAAATCCTGGTGCTAGGGAAGCAAGCACCAGTTTTACTGTAAACTTCAGTGGCATTGGGATTTCAGCCTTGGCTCCTCAGAAGGGGACTAGGATGTTTCCCAATATTTTTTACCCATCAGCTCTGTCAGACCTGCAGGCATGACTCATTTGTCTTTTAGTGTACCCAAGTAAGGGTTGCCTTTTTTTTTTTTTGCATGCCTGTCCTGTGAAAATCATTATCCTCCAAAAAGCTGAGATTTTGCCCTGCTCTTCATAAAGGTTTTAGACCAGTTTAGATGCTTTCATTTATCTCCTTCCCCATATACCTGAAGTTGCACTGATCTTTAATAGTGTTTATTTGTAGAGAGGAGCCCACTGAGATATTGCAAAATAAAACACAGTGATGAGTCGTGGTTTATTTCCTCAAGCTTCACTGATGTAACAAACCTGATTTTATGTTAATAATGACTCAGAAGCAAAGCTGGGAGGAGAATCCAGATCTCCTGATTCCTTTAACCATCCAACAGTATTTCTTCCCATCCTTAGATCTAACAGCAGTTCTCTGAGCTGGGATACAGGCAGTAGTTCTGTGGCACCCTGACGAAACAGCTGGCTGAAGAAATAATAATAGTGCTTTGTGAGTTTGCAGGGTTCCATTAACATTTAGGAGCACATTCAGCTCTGGTGGGCACTGTATTTACACCGTCTGTCTGTCTGTCTGTCAGGCAGTTCTCCAGCCAACAGGGATACTGACCTGCAGAGTTCCTCAAGGAAAACCAGTTAGAAAGCACTTGGAGCAATCAGTGCTAGGTATGCACTTGAGTGTTTGAGGGAAATGCATGTTCAAAATGTAGTTCGTAGAAATCTGTTGATAAAACCAAAAAATTTTAAAAATGAACAAATAGTGTAAAGTGAATGGTAGCTGTTCTCTGATGTCTTCTACTGGGGGCTCATTCCAGAGCTGGTGCTCAGCCCATGGGCAGTGCTGGAGGTGAGGCTTATCTCACTACTTGAGCTGCATATGGAAAGGCTGTTGTAGCATATTGCCTCTAACAAATTATGTGGTAATGCTGAGCTCTTTTTTGCTATTACTGCAGTTATATATTAAGAGCCACAGGTAAGCCATCTGCCGATGGACCAGAGCTGCATTTCTCATCAGCAGAACTATCCTGATTTTTGCCAGGGCAGTTTACAATCTGTCTCAGTGTCTTTCTTGTAGTTCTTGCTGAGTTTGTCTAAGCTGTACGTTAATAGAACATACAAGAGAAAAGGGGAGAGGACAAACTAAGGTGAGTTTGAAAGTAAAATGAGCAAACAATATTGCTAGCCTTGTCCTTTCAGAAGTCAAAAGCTACTCCCCTCCTCCCTGCAATTATTAAGACTTAATAATACCAAGGTTTCTATGGTTCAGCATGCGCACAGATCACATTTCAGGTTGCTGTGCCCTGAAAGTTGAAGAACAGAGGGAGCAAAGGGAGGGATAGCACTGTACACACATTGTTGTACAAAACAAAAATCTTATGTAACTTGCAAGATCTCAGACTTTAAGAAAAACGTGAAGATTTGCAAGGTTGACAAGAGTTGTCACATAGGAGCAATCTCTACTTGATTACCATGTCCCAGAAGTATGCTGACCTAGAGAACAGCCTACTCGGGAGCCTGGTTGCCATCCTTCCTTGCCAGGCCTGGTTACAACAGGAGCGGAAGCCAGTTGCCCCGAAAGCCAGGAATGATTTTTTGGTGGACTTGTTTTACCTGTGGCTGTCTGGCAGTGGAACAGTGCAGATCCTACCTGAGCTGGTCACACATGGTATGGAGCAGAGGGGGTTTGTCCTCTCTACATCCATATTTGAGGAACTGAGAATTGGACGTCCTTGATCCCTGATACAGGAATAAAGTGAGGAGAGCTGCTTGGCATCTTCTGCTGTAGCAGCACAGCCCAGGGCTCTGGCTTTCCCCCCAAGAGACTCCTTCCTTTGCCCATGAGACTTTTGTATCCCTGACTTTCCCAGCCCAGAGGAAGCTGCTGGATCGTGAGCAGTGCTTCCCCCACCTGTCCCTGACTTTGTAGCACTCCTGACCTGTGGGAAACCAGCCAGGGGAAGGAACAGTTATCCTTCCCTAGAACCGGATATCCAGGCAGAGCCTGAACAAGGAACAGGGACCATTTCACGTGCATTTGGAGAGCACTGAACTCTCAGGCTTTTGGTCCAAATTTTGAAAATCCACACAATGTTCCCCTAGCAGAGTTGCCTCTCCTTTCTCAGCTGCAGAGAAAGGTGAAGGTGCTTCCCAGGACCCCACCAAGTCAGTCACCTACCAACTTCTGTCCTTGCTCTTTGAACCCTGCCGCACTGGCTGTCCTCCCATTATCCTCCTCTGCCTGCTTCTTCCTCATTCCCCTGTGCCACTTTTTATGGGTTCACTAGAAAGGAGGGGAGATTTTTCTTCCCCTTGTTTGCTTCACACCATTACTCCCATCTGTTCATCCAGGCTCTTATTTCCTTTGTTTTTCAGAGTCATGTGGATTTGGGTGCAATTTATACTCTCTGGGATGCTCTTCAGGACAGTGCTGGTGTGGGAAGGAGGTCTGGTTCACAGGCCAGCACAAGGGGTGGGGGAAATGTGCACTTCAAATTAATCAAAATTTTTTCCTCCAGAAATGCTAATGGGGGAAAAGCAATTAAAGCAGCCTGGTTTTTATTAAGTAATCTGTGTTAAGAGCTTGTAATGAAGTTTAGTGCCGTTGTGACTCGATATTTCAGCTTCATCGGTTTGAGTCAAAACAATCCAAAGTGGGAAGGGAGCAAGGAGGTGAGCTGCTCCCCAGCGTCTGTAGTGCTGATTCGTGTTCCAGCTCGTTCTTGCAGATTTCCAGTGTAAGGCATAGGAGACCACTCACTCTTTATCCTGCCTAGGATGAGAAAGGGAGCTTTAAAATCTGCCACACAAACTGGATGGCTTCTTGTTTAAAGTACCTGCTCTGAACGTGAGGATGGCCATGGCCCCTTGGAACAGACTTTGACTCATTTTTTGGGGTAGTACAAACACCAAGTTTTCCATAGGGAGCAATGAGAGGACGAGGCACAGCAGAAGTGAGGCAACACTGAGGAGCAGTGAGACTCCCCAGCTGAGTGCTGCATGCCTCTGAACAGGTTCATAAACCTTTTCTAACATCTGGAAAAGTTGTAGCTGCCACAGGGTGAGGTTGGGGATGATACCTGCCTTTCCTGTCCTCTGCACCTCGAGGCCTGTGCTCGCTCCACACTGAACAGCACAGCCCTATTACCAGGGTGACAAACTGCTGGGGGCTGTGAGCAGCTGTGGAAGCTGCCCATCTCCTTCTCCTCTCCTTCCCCCCACTCCCAGAGAAGGCAAAAGAAAAAAAGGGACAAAGTCCCTTTAAAGAACTACATGCCAAGCCTCTGCCGTCCTGTTTTATCTGAAGTCCAACCGCATGTTGTTCCAGGGCCGATCCGCTTTAGCTAATTAATAATCTGACAGGAGCCACCCAAGGGATTAGCTGCTGAGATGAGCTAGTCCAAACCCCCAGCAAATGAGCCCCATGCTCCCTGGGGACTCAGAGGTGACTTTGGGGGACGGGGGTTGCACCACAAGCAGAAGGGTGTCAGAGCCCTGAAGGGGATTTATGGCATCTGGGAGGGTGAAGGCGGAGGTGAGGGGTTACAATTTATGAGATGTAAACTAATAAATCAGTTAGTTGAAGAGGGGAAAGGGGGAAGCACCAAATTAAAAGATAACGTCTTAAAGGAACAGTGTAAATTGATGGCGCTCCCTGTGGCAGAGGACACTGGGAGACTTCCCAGTGCGGACCAGTTGTAGTTTCCTCTGTGCTGGCTACCTGGGAGAAAGGAAGAGAGAGACTGCAAAGCAGAAGAAAAAGGGGTGTTGATGGGGATTGGGAGGAGGAGAGATGCATCTTTTTGCGGTTTAGGCAAACAGTTGATGGTTTGGCTTTTGTGGCAGAGGCCACCTCTTTTGATAGCAGAGCACAGGGTTTGTGGTGCCCCTGGCCTGGAAGAGGTCCGTGGCTAAGGGGAGCTTGGTCATGCTCTGCTCTTAGTCCTCCCATTCAATTAGGATTCCTTTGGGGGAACACTTTGTTTCCCTGCTTCTTAAATGGGATTAGTGGGGAGGGTCAACTTGGAGCAAGACAAAATTACTGTCAGGAAAGCTGTCTCAAGACAGTGTGATACATTTTTTTCTCCAAATTTGCCTTTTCACTGAGTCTTCAGGTGATTGTGAGGTTTGGAGTTTGCTCCTCAAGAAAATGCTTGGTTTTGTTCTGGAGTCTTGTAGAGGTCTGGAACTTCCTGGTGGTGAAGGTCCATTTCAGATTCTCTTTCAGGAGCTGTTGTTCCTGCTGGGCAGGACAGTGGCCTTGGGCACAGGTTTTCCCCTGCCTCTTCCACTGCCCAGTCCCAAAGCTGGCTTGCCTTTCCATACCAGTCTCCTCAGGGGCCTTGAGACCTCTCCTGGCCCACAGTTCTTTCTGAGAGTGTGCCCAGGTGTCAGCTCTCTCTAGGGGCTGCTGTAATGCAAATGGTAATGCAAGATGGGATTTCCAAAAGCCGCCTTAGGGGGATTTGTAATCCCTGCCCCATGACGGTGCTAGACACAAGCTAATGGAGAGGGGCCTGTGTGAGCCCTCTCTGCAGAACCAGAGCAAACCTCTGAGTCCTTACCAAAGGCCAAGCTTTTGGCATTGTTCCTTGCAAGGGCAGGAGACTCCTTTATTTCCTCCCTCCCCAGCTAGCCTGCAGCAGACCCCAGGGCAGCACAGGCCCAGAGAGCAAGGCAGTGACTGTGGAGTGGCTGGCTGTCCCAGGAGCCAGGTGAGCTCCTCCTGCCCCACCCCACCACACCTCACCCCACCCCACCCCATGGCCTGGAGCCAGCCCAAGGCCTCGCGTCCGGCCTGGCGTGAGCCACAAGCAGCCCTGAGGTGGCCGCTGTGAGCGCCCCTTTGCTGAAGGGATGTTGGGATCATGGGGATGTTGCCCTGGGGGAGCATAGCACAGAGATTGCTCTTCCAGTGGGGCAACTGCATTAAGCCAAGAAAACTCATCTGACTGCTTTGACATATTTCCATCTAGAGAGCTACTTTGCAGCTTGCAGGGTCCCCCACACAGACATGTTGAGCTCAGGTGGCTTCTTCTTGTGATCTCAAAGGGCAGACAGTGGAGAGAAAGCAGTCCTGTGCCGTGCCGGAGCTGAACAGTGACCATGAGACACCTTCCTCAGTGGCACTAGCTTGGGCCTGGGCTGCCAGAGTGGTCTGGAAATCTCCTGCCAGCACTGCACCATCCCATTCCATCCCATCCCTCATCCTGCTGTGCTTGGACAGGCTCATGGTGGGAGCGTGGGGGGAAGTTCTTCTGGAGGCTGGGCTGGCAGTCACACCATTGCAGCCTCTCATATACACAGCCGTGGTTTGGCCTCCCTCCTGCAAAGCTGCCAGTAGCCCACACTGCTCCTGACCAACATCATTAGTGTGGGTATTTATATTTCATTAACAACATTAAACCAAAATGGCATTAAAAGCAACATCTGTGATAAATAGGTTATTAATAAACAGGGAATGGGCTGTACCACGCACAAATTCAATCCCTTCCTAAATGTGTCTCTACCACTAAAACCAGCTTTTTAACTCCTGCTAATCTGGAGAAATTTGAAGGTTGTTTTGGGGGTGGATGGTACTCAGATGAAGGCAGGGGGTGGGGGGACACAGTGTCATATAGTTTGGTTCTTCCTAAGGCAGCTGACTGGGGTGGGAAGATGTAGATTTCTCGAAGTGCTGTTGTATTTCCATTGTTGCATGAGACTCCTTCGGTTGTGTTTCTAGTGTAATTTTGATTGTGTTAAAACAGCAGTAGTATAGAAAGCATGAAACAGAAAAAAGCAGAGAAATTGAAGATTCAAGTGAGTGTCTGCCTTTGATTTTAGTGTCCTCTCCTCTGTTTCCCCTACACTCTTTCACACACCTCTGCTGGCTTTGGCAGGACCATCCACAACAGCCACCAGCACAAAATCTTTTGCTTGCACCAGACCCAGTCTCTTCCAGTAATGTCTGAGGACAGCTAGCCCTGTCCTCATGCCTCCCTATGTGTTTATTCTAGGGATTAAGAATGTTAAAAATGTGGCTTTTCTTGTAAGCTTGTCAATCAGCTTATTATTTTTATTTTCTGTTTTTGTTTGCCCTCAGCTCCTTATTCTGTGAAATGACTTCTATGCTTCTATCCCACTCTAAGTACAAAGGCTCTTTTATTGCTCTTCCTGCTCCCTCTTTCTACATTTCTTAATTAACTCAGAAACTTGGATGAATCTGGAGTTGAAGGCCCCCCTCAAACCACCTCCAGGTTTCTCAGAGAGGTTCCCCTCTCCATATACCTCTTGGGCACTTTTTGAGTGGGGAGGACAAGTGCAAGGCTTTGCCTTGCTTCATCACATGCCATTTATCCTGCCGCGCAGCACAAACTGCTGCCTCCTTTGCATGCAGACACACTCCACTGCTCCCAGGGCATTTGGGTCCCCTCACTCTCCTACATCCAGTGTGTGCTCAGCAGCATGTGCACTGTCCACCCCAGGCATGTCATCTCCAGAGGCAGCAGGGCAGCATCAGGTCCTGGGCACACTCCTGTCCTCTACTGACTGTGTAGGCATGCCTCGATGAAGCTTCCAAAGGCTGAGCAGCTCTTGAGGTAGGCATGCTCATCTGTGTTGCTCTGCCTGAATGTACCTTACTGGCTTAGGCTGCAGCATTTATAGGTTTTAGACAGTAACTTTGTGGTCTCCCTGCTTTGGACTGATATACTGACCTCTCAGCTTGCATCATGCAAGGGCTTTTCATGGAGAACAAGCCCTCTTCCCCAGCCTGATCATGTCTGAGTCGGCATCAAACATAATTTTCTGCACTTCTGTTCTAAGGACAGTGTAGGATTTGAGGTGCAACTGGGATCTTTCTGCTTCCTCCTCTCCTCATCCTTAGGTCCTGGCACAGGCCAGGCACAAGTTGGATGGGGAGAACAAAAAGATTGCAGAGCTGGCTGGAGTCACCTCCGTGACCTGTGCCTTCCATACAATGGAGAGCAACCAGAACTAGAACGTGAGACAGGGTGTTTTATCATTTGTTTGCATGCCAGCATGGGCAGTATCATGGGTCACATGTCTCCTGGTTAGCTGAAGTGTGTGCCCTGGCAGAGGCATGTAAGAG
Organism: Picathartes gymnocephalus; assembly: GCA_013390045.1. Lineage (NCBI taxonomy): Eukaryota > Metazoa > Chordata > Aves > Passeriformes > Picathartidae > Picathartes > Picathartes gymnocephalus. Next base: position 61,584 of record WEKY01015647.1, read on the forward strand.
AGGAAGTTCATCAGAACCTGCCTGTTCCCACTCAGCTGATTGTCGCAGGTCTGTCCCTTAACTGACTTGAGCACTAAGATACTTGGGATATTCAGAGCAGGGAGGGAGGGGAAGAGAAGGGAAAGAAACCAGGCATCAAAATAATCATGATTTCCCCAGAGCCATGAAGGGAACTCCGAGACTGATGTCCAGCAGCATCTCTTTGTCTCACTCTTGTCACAGCATCAAGGATAAATAAAAAGTGCCTGATGCTACTTTCCTTCTGTGGTCCCAGCCCCGAGCCTGGGGCACCCCTTCCTGCAGAGAGCTTGGCAGAGCAGGGTCAGGGTCAGGAGGGTGAATTGGCTGTACTCAAACCCTTTCTCCTAGGGGCTTGGAAGGACTCAGAGAGTGGGAGATGTGGCGTGGGAGTTGGCTGTAGCATTAGATGAACATCGTGACTGTGGATCACAGAGAGAACACAGGAATTTGGGATATGCTTAACTGTAGGCAATAGAGATTCCTTGAGCCAGCAGAAAGGGGAATGGATCAGATAGAAATGCCCTGCAAAATTAGTAACCATGAGTTGGCAAGGGGAGGGTTTCTGAGCCTTGGAGATTTTCACCCTGAGGCCATTCCTGGAAATATCCCTGAGGAAACTTTATTAAACTGTCCTGTCCACTGGGAAAACCACCCTTGCCCAGTGACAGCTGGTGCCAGTAAGGATGGTGTCAAGGCTGCTTAGGACTGAAGGTGACAAAAGTGACCTCTCCTTTAGTCCTTCTCTATTATTGTCCTTCCTTTTCATTCTTTTGGAAGGACCTCTGTTACACATGAATTACTGTCACCTGCCAGATCTTGGGCTTTCTCTCCCCTGAATAACCAAACCAGGATGTGATGTCTTGAGCCCTGCGTTTCACTAAGGAGAATAGCCCCTGTGTAAGGGACTCTTAGGTGGAAGGAAGCATAAGCTTCCCCCATCTGCTGAGGCATATGTTTCATAGGAAATTGTTCCATGCTACTGGGAGGACACTCTTGGAAGGTTATTGTGGAAGCTGTCTCACATCAGAGCCCTGTCTGAGGGCTGAGGGAGCCGTATTCTATTTCGTACACTGACAATATGAGAACAGGCAGACCTGAACTGGTGCTCTGTGTCCAAAGGGTGGCTTCCCACAGGGCATGGAGCCATGCTGAGGGGGAAGCTGATCCGTACCCAGCTCCCAAACTGCTGCTATTAGTGCCCAGCCCAGCAATTCTGCAAACTCCACAAGCTGCCTGTTCCATTGCAGCTCTCTCTATGGAGTGTCTTCCCTTGGAAGGAATTCTAATCAAACTTGACTGAGTAGTGCTGAAAAACATGAGGAAGTAATTACAAATATGAATTTACAGCCTCCTGGAATACCCCCCTCCTTCTCTCTCTTTGCATAACGCCTGTGTTTACCCTGTTTCCTACCATTACCAGTCTCATTCCTCAAGCCCTCCTCCACTTCACTACCTCTGTCCCAGCCCCGTGTGTCAGATTTGTGACCCTCAGTGCTGCCTCAGAGAGAAGAGCAAAGGTAGAGCCAGTTCTGGGAAAGATTGTGGCCCTCACTTTCTTCTGTGAGGCAATAATAAGCCAGCAGGAGGACAGTCCCAGGAGGAAGTTGCAGGTTCCCTGAAGGAAATTGGCTGGAACAGCCTCCCTGATTGTCTGCGATTTCCCAGCTAGATAGGCCCCAGGAGAGGGGGTAGGCTGGAGCAGGGTGGAATCAGCCTCGAAATCAGGATGGGCTGGATGCTTCCTCCATAAGGTGATATTTTCTCATGTATGCTGTTCTTGAGAGTCTTTCTTTTCTTTTTATTTACTGTCATGCATGCAATCATTATTCTGGGACCACTCTTACCTTGGCTGACTGCAGGATCCATAACCAGCACCTAGGGGTGATCACATATTCCAGTGCCATTCACAGGTTATGTACCGGCGTTAGTGGCTCTTGCTCCGTGATTCCAGGTTGTGTCCTTCTTTTGTTCCACGTGGGCATAGAGAGAGTCTGTGTGTTGCCTGTATGGAATGGAGAGCTTTCTCTCCAGAGGCTGTGAGCCTTTCACAGAAGGGAGAGTGAGGAGAATTGCGTGGGTGAGACACCAAACCCAGTCCAGTTGCCTTTGGCAGGAATTAAGGGGCAAGGTGTGAACTGTGTGTGGGGGTAGCAGAAGAGCGAAACCACTCAGTCACTTCTTCTCTTATCTTCACTTTGCTTTCTTCTTAAAGCAGTAGAAGAAATGGCTGGCAAGTTACTGGGCACTTGGAATTCCATGTGACTGTTCAGACAGTTGCCAGCCTGTGTAGGGATTAGGAAGAAGTGTGAATTTTTTGGTGGAATTTAGAAGAAATGGGTAAATTTGTATGGATGATCCTTTAGCTCATAAAGAACAAGCTGCTTCCAACCTGTAGCTGCTTTTTTTGTCTTTTTTTGGCGGGAGGCAGGTTATGCTCTAGGGGTAATATATTTTTCTTGGCCCTAAGGGGACCAGAGAACCAGCTGTCCAAATGCAAATAGGGGAGGTCATTCCCTGCCTTTCTGGCAGTCAGTGGTGCAGGGTTGAACAGAAGGCTCTGGAACCCCTGGGTTTACTAGATGCATGATTCAAATCTGAGTTTGACTGGCTGGGGCTCTGATCTTCTGGACAGTCAAAAGAAACCAAACCCAAATGCTGTTCCCAAATCTGCTATCAAAGAGGCTGCTACCATGGCCCTACATTGGGCTGTTTGGTGATGAAGGAGAGAAGGGGGAGTAGCGTAAGTACTCCCTTGGGATCCCCTCTTACACTCTCATTTTCCTGTAACCACTTTCATTTTTTGGCTAATTAAAGACTCTGAGCAGTTTTCTGCCTGTGGGGTTTCTTTTATTTGGTTCCTCAGCAATTAACTTTTTTACTGAACAAAGTTTTGATTGAGCTGGGGCCCATGTCTTGGTTTAAAATTTCTCCGTAGCCCTGTGAATCCATGGACTTTCCTATCTCATCCATGGCTCAGTGCCACCTTCTTTTCTATCACTGATAATTCTTCCCAATGCTGTCCCCTGCCTCTGTGCTTTCTTCTCCACCTTCAGTCTCACCAAGCCCCTTGTTCTACAGAGAAAAGGAGGACCCAGGAGCCTTTTTGCCCCATCTTCAGAGGGCCAGGAGCCCTGCTTGTTCCAAGTTGCAGAGGCTTCCCACTGTTCAGAGGTTTTCCAATGACATAGTCCCAATGGGCTGAGAAGAACCTGAACTGCAAGACCAGCCTGTCTGAAAGCAGCTATGCCTGTTCTGCTCTGGTGTCTCAGGGTTTCTGTGGGCTCAGCTCCCTCCTTACCTGGCACCTAAGCCCTTTCCCCAGCATGTGTCCCTTTCCTCACGTTGAGAAGGGCCATAGGCTCCTGTGTTCCCTTTGTGGTCCATGGGGCTGCCCAGGTGGGAGGCTGCCCACATGCCAGAATCACCTGGCCCAGAACTCACCTGCAGTGGTACCCTGCAGCACTCTGTGTTATCTGAGAGCCCATGCTCTGATTTTAGAGCTGGTGCCTGCCCTCATCTGCCAGGGATTCCACTTGGATGACCAAGGTCATAAACCTGCAAACTCAACTGGAGGCATTGGCCTCCTGTCCTGAAGGACCTGATCTTTCTTACCTTGAGCTCTTTGCCGCCTGTCTTGGCACAGCTGAAAGCACATCATGTACCTCACTCTGCACCAGCTCCTGCATCACCCCTCACCATGCAGTGAAAAGGTGGCCTTCTCCCACTTGGCTTGGAAGCTCTGTGCCCAGCTGTTTTGTAGCCCTGTAACCCTCTTAGCTCCTGCCAGGGTTACAAGTGTTGGATACATTTGTTGTTTTGAGGATTGGTGCTTTTTTGTTGTTGTTGTTTTCCCCGAGAGCCGTTTCCTTTACTGTTGTGCGGTGGTGTAGGCAGCTGTCCCTTTCAACGGGGAGTGTCGGCAGCAAAGTGCCGCCCCATCCTCGGGCTGGTTTCACCCTCCCTCGCCCCCTCAGCCCATGCCCTGTGGTGAGTGTGCCCACACCAGGCAGGCATGCACGAGCTTTGGCTTGCTGGGGGAGCGCACCTGCAGCACCTGCACACACATGCCAGTGCTGGCAGCTGTGCCGGCACTGCCGTGCGTGCTCCCCTTGGCACCAGCCAGGCTGTAGAGGTGTGTGCCACTGCTTCTCATCCGTTCATCCATCCATCCATCCGTCCATCCATCTATCCATATATCCGTGCATCCATCCATCCATCCATCCATCCATCCATCCATCCATCCATCCATCCATCCATCCTCTCCCATGCATCCTGTCTGTGTACACACACAGAGTTCTGTGCCTGCAGCATACTGTGCCAGGCACTTTCACCCTGCACATCCAGCAGCATGCAGGGATCTGTATAAACTTTGGCTCAAAAAAAGAAAAAAAAAAAGGCAAATGAAACACAAATTAAAGCCTCCAGCCTACCTTGTGTGCATGCACCAAACTTTCTGTCATCTGTAGAAAATACCCAACCTCATGCCCAAATGCTGGAGGTCTGAGACAACTGGAGTGCAGGAGGGAGAGAAACCATGGTTTCCAAGGGCTGATTAGATGGCATGCCAAGTGTATTAAATTTTGCAGACATTTTAACAGCAATATGCTAGATAGTTGGGTGTCCCCTGAGGCTGCTGGATTTTTATATCCTTCACAGAAGGTCAAAGCCCTCTTCTGCTTGGCCCCCTCCCTCTCTCTGCTGTCTCTCTTTCATTCCTCATCCCTTTCTCTCTGTATCACCATCCCTCTTTCTCTCTCTCTCTCTCTTTCTCTCTATCTCTCACTTTTTTGGTGCACTTTCTCCTTCTATTTTGCTCTGTGCTTATAAAATAAAAGATTAGTCATTTGTGAGTTCCCCCATGAGTGGAAATTTACACTCCCTGTGGTCTACTCACACAGAGATGGGTATGCTGGGGCTTTCCCCTCTCTTTTCTGCACTTCATTTTGGGGAAAATATGTTTTCCTCCCATCAATCCCCAAACATCAGTGCTCTCTCCCCCCATTTTTTTTTTTTTTAGTTTTTGTAGCAAAAGAAAAAAGGGCAGGAAAAGAATCCATCTGGCATATGAATAATTGAAATGGCTCAACTCTGTTCCTGTTGCTGTTGTTTGCTCTCAGTTCTTCCTCCCCCGCCCCAACCATAGCATCCCCCCGGGATATGGGAGTTGGAGGTAAGGATGTATTGATTCCCTTGAGGGAGGTGGTAAGGGGGGTCAGCATGCAGCTCATACCATTCCTCCAGAGCTCTGTCCTGAGGACAGGGTGTGCTTTAAGGGGCACAGGGGATGTGAGCGTTGCTTTTCCCTGTGTCCATGTGAAGCCTCCTCTGGCTGGCCCCAGGAGTCATTCCCAAGGCAACTCCCAACAACAGCCCATGGTGCCGTTGACCTTTCTGCCAGAGCGTGCCCCTCCAAAGTGGTGACAGATTTAGCTCTCCCCACAGCATCTTCTCTGCCTGCTCGCTCCAGTGCCTCAGAGACTTCCTGTCTGATCCCTGCTCCATGGCAGGGATGGGGACCTGCTGTGCCGGCCCTCCCCACAGTGTTCTGCAGCTCTCTCCAGCTGCTCTGCACAGCCAGTGCCTTCTCGTGGGTCAGAGCAGGGATCCATCCCAGTGCTGATCCCTGTCCCACAGCTCTAGGACAGAGCTGCTGGCGGCGGTGTAGGGCTACATTTCCCTCTCATCCTGCTCCCTATTGAGCACTCTGAGTGAGGTTACAGGTTAAACTTTTTAGAACATGTTGTAGGAGGCTTAAAAATGACATCCCTTCTTCCAACTTAGGTTCTCCAGTGTGTGCTCAAGTTCTCCAGCTTAGCCGCAAAATGCTGGACCTGCTGCCTTTTCTGTTCCCAAGTGCTTGAGCCAGCTGGGGTACCCGTGTGCCTGGCAGCCAGGGCGCAGCTTTTGCTATCTCTTTAAAACCATTTAGAGTAAAACCAAAGAACTTTAGTGCATTAATTCTGGATGAAGATGGGTCTCCAGATGACAGCCTGATCCATGTCCTTCCCCACAAGGCAGCTTCCATTTTCTTCCTCCCTATCACCCCCTGCCCACTCTCTCCTTCCCCTCGGTCCGTCTGTCTGTCTCATTTTCTCTGCTCCTTAGAAAGGAAAAGCTGACTTAAGGTGTTGAACCTTTAAATATACACATTGATCTCCTTTTTTCTGTAGTTAGTGGGCTGCGTCTGATGAGTTGTATGTTTTGAAGCAGGTATTTGCTGTGTGTATTTGTGTATACTTGGCAGGCATTGGGTGTGTGTGGTGTGTTTTTGGGGGATATTTGTGTATTGTTGGGGAGGAGTTTATATTTAGGCTCTGTTTTTTGTGGTTTGGGTAGGTAATGTATGTATGGACGAGATGTGTGTGTTTATCAAGCTGTTTGTGTGTGCTTTTATTCTGGCTTAGTGTTTGTTGTGTGGGCACATACCTCTATAGTGTGTAGATAGTATGTATGTAGATTTGTGTATGTTTTTCCTTGTGTGAGGCCAGTGGGGGAGTTGGGGCTTGAGTCATAAGGATTTTGTGTGTTTTAGGATATACACTCCGTGTATTACATATGAGTTTTGTATGTAGTGTTTGTGATGTTTGCTAATTTCATTCATGCTAGTCTTTGGAGGGATGGGCTTTGGTGAGTCTTGAGTGTGTTTGGAACGTGTTTTTCATGACTGTGCATTTACAAAATTACAAGAACAACACTGAAAAGATGTTAGAAAAGTGATCAAGGAAAATAGCCTGCTGGAATATTCAGAGGTGCAAATGTCTCCCACTGGAGTGGGAGGTGCTCAGGGCCAGAAAAATTCCTACTAAGAGAGAATTTCTTCTTCTTTTTTTTTTTTTTTAATTTTTATTAAAAAAAAAAAAAAATCAGAAAAAGGAAAAATATTTCAGGTGGCATTCAAATAAGGTTCATCATATATATGTAGATACATAGGTCTTTTTCTGTAAAGACTACTACTACACATGATCTAAAAGTTGCATGTAAAATATTTGGTAACCCAGCACTTGGTACAAATAATTAGATATTTAGAGCTAATAAAACTGGTTTGATGGGGAAATCACTTTCTCTTGTGCAGATTTCCATTTGAAGGCAAGTTTCGGTGCTTGTGTTTGTTTTTTTCTGACAGTAAAACCTCGGGTTTGGCACCAACAAAAGATATTCCCTGTAAATATCTAAATATCTGTTCTCTGCCATAAACATTGAGAGATGTGCCCAATCATGTCAGAGGAGCCTATTTATGCACTTTATGCTTTCATGTTACCTGCAGTGCACTTTGTGGGGAGGAGAAATGCAGCAAACTCTAAGCCAAGAGGGTGATTGCTGTCCCTGGGCAAAGCAGCCACATCCATCACCTAGGCTGTGCCACAGGGGCTGGGCGACAGCTCTGGGGCAGACCTCAGTCAAAAAGCCCCTTGCCAAGGGCAGCCAGAGGCCCTGGGCAAACTCAGAAGGTGAGCAGAGAGCTGGAGATGCGCCAAGGATTGGCACCCCCAGCACAAGGCGCGTCCGGCATCGCTGCATCCGGCCCTGTGCAAGGCAGATTGTTGGCTGCTTCACTGTGGCTCCTGGAGCCAGTGGGCCCCTGGTCGTCTTGTTGCTGTCCAGGTTAGATAAGGAAATCCCTCCTGCTTGTGCTACCAGGTGAGCGGCCACCTCTGCATGGCAGTGGAGCTGGCAGCAGGCTCCCTGTCAGTAGCACAGCAATTCAGCTGGCACAGGGAGGGCTGAAGCGGATGGAATGATTTTCCCCAGTCTCATCCGGGAAGAAGTGTTGTCCTGCAGCCAGTTGCCTGTCCTGCCTATTGATCAGTGTTAACACAGTTTTCACGTGGAAGTGGCATGCTGTAGGCATTTTGAAGGGCGTTCAGCAAGGAGATGTAGGGTAGGCGCTCTCTTCAGGGATGGGATTCTCATCCATGCCCAAGCTGTGTAAATCCTTAAGTAACAGTACCATTTTCCTGGGGGGAGGCTTTGATGTTGATTTACTCGAGTGTTGCTGCAAAAGGAGTCTGGCCCACTGCCTTGTGGAGGAGGTAAAATTACCACAGATAAACCCCAGTCAGCAGAGTGGAGTCTGCCTGCTTTTGTTCTTTGCTTAGGCCTTGTGGCACTGGGTGTGCAGTGCTGGGGCAAGGAGTCGTGCAGCAGGTATGGCTGGGTGAAGAGTAATTTCCTGCTTCTCAATTAATATATATGTATAAATATGTGTAAAGTTGCTTTGAGTTAATGGAGGCAACCATTCAGATTTTACACAATTTTGAGTGTTAGATTTTAAAATAAAATGAAGTGACAATGGTAGGTGACAAAGTGGTAAAAGCAGAAAGTTTTCATTCATAAAACAACCAAATTAAATACTCAGAGGAAAAAATGATGTTTCCTTCTGTACATGAACAACTATACAGAATTACTGTGGATTTGTGAAAAGTTTGACTGTTCCTTCATTTCCCTCTTTCATCACAAAAAGTTTTGGTAAAAATGGTGATTTTGCTTGAGTGGAAAGATTCGTATTTAAAATACTTTAAAAAATATGAGTCACAGTTTATTTTCCTGTAGACTTTTACAGCATTGCTAATATAATCTAGCATTGCATCTGTTGGGTTTTGGAGGGTTTTGTTCACTGAACTAAGCTAAGCAGATTTTGAATAGGCTGGGAAGGCTGATGTTGGGATGGAGACTTCTCTGGGAATGGGAGGCTGGGAGATCCTGTGACAATTGTGTCAGTTTTTAGTGCTACCACAGTCCCTCTAAGTACCAGGCCTTAGTTACAGCTCACGGTCAGGATGAGTGTGCGCTGCTTTCAGGATGATGTGTGTTGCTTTTCCACACCTGCCCCTCCAAAAAGTGAGTGTAACCTAACACACAGTATAAGATCTTTATGGATGTGATAGGCTTCTTTCCACACTGTGCTTATACTGAGGTGTGGGGGAGACTCAGAGTGAGAACAGCATAGCTGAACCATCAGTTTTAATAGCTTCTTTTAAAAAATAGAAGAAATTAATTCACAGTCTTCCCAGAAGAACAAGATTGTAGTAATTGGCACCTGGAAATGTCAGTCAGATTTCCCCTCCTCGTCTCCAGCACTTCGATGGTGTATTTGCTGCTGGATGTGACTTAAACAAAAAGTTAAAAAATTAAAAAATAAATAAAATAAATTTTAAAAAGCCTTTCCTTCATGCATATGTAGTTTTTGGGAAAAAAAAGGTATTTTAATGCTTTCTATTAAATTGGGACTAAAAGTGGTGTCTTAATTTGCATTCATTAGCATATTTGCATATAGATCACTGAAATGGTGGAAGAGGAGAAGAGCTTATAAATGAAAATTCTTTTAAAGGCACAGGCATCCTTTTATTTATTTTCAGTCTTTCTCCCCTTTGCAAACTTCCTCTTGACCAGTAACTGAGTGATGTTTGCCGTGTGCAGTGACATGCAGCCGGGAAGGAAGGCTGTTGGGACACAAGCAAGGGGTTCGTGGTGGAGGAGTTGAGGTTTGGGTGCCTGTGACCATCTCCAAGTGCCAAGGACAGGCTGTGGTGTGGCAGCTGCGGCCCCTGCACAGGGCAGGGTCTGCTGCCAAGCCCTCCACTTGTATCTTCACATGGGCCAGTGACCTCCTGCGTGAGCAGAGCAGTGTGCCTGGCTGCAGTTTGGGACAGTGAAGGTTTGGGCCACCCAGGTCCAGTGGGTTGTTACAGAGATTGTGTGTCTCCTTAGTCAGACAGGAAAGATGCACTTGGGATTCAGACCTGTTCCCTGGAAATCTGTCACATGGGCTTTAATTTCTTTGCTCTGCTTTCACATACCTTCCCATACATTCTTTCCTGTGAAAAGATATCTTTTCCCAGCCTAAATCAGGCAGAAAGCTTTTATAAACTTCCTCAGACTTTGCACGGATTTGCATGTAGTTGGTTATAATAATAATAGGAACAATTACTCTTTTAAAATAAATTTCCCAGTTGTGTTTCCTTGTGATGCAAGGCATTTTTGCACTACAGTTTTTGTCTTACATGATGTGCTGCCTGGCTGTTACAAAAAGTAGTTTGAGTGGCTCCCAAGTGTTTTGTTCCAAATGCTTGTAAGCTGTGCTATAGATGGACCATCCAAATTGAGATAAAGATTGTAATGAAGACAGATAAATCAATAATGAGAAACTCTCCTTCCTGTGGAGTTGAAAACTGGAATGGAAAGGTGGACTAGAAATGTTCCATGAGGAGTGACAGGCCTAAAGTGTGTGACACGTCAGAAACTGAGCGTAGAAGAGCTTTTCCCAAGAAAAAGATACAAGGGGGACAGATTGGATGTTCACATCAAATTCCCAGCCTTTGAGGAGAAATTAAGACAGTCAGCCGAGACAAAAATGGGAATTCAGGCCGCAGTTTACACTGACCCAGGCTGTTCTTAGCAGCTGCAGTTTGATCCTGGCTACAAAGCCACTTAATAAGCTTCTAGGCCGTGTCACAGGAGGTAGTTGGGCTGGGCAGCAGCATGCCAGGGTGCCCTGTTTGGCTCAGAGGGCTCTGGAGGCAGAGCTCTCCTCCTTGGAGAGTTTCCCTCCAGGGAATTGTCTGGATGTGCTCTCCCTCTCTCCCACCCACATACACACATGTATCACATGCAACACAGTGAAGACAGTGGGATGATGGGGTTAAACTGGAGTGGGGAAAACGGACAGCCAAAGGATCAAGGATGTTTGGTCTGTCCTGGAGCCCAGTGCTGGCATTCAGGCATTGGCTTTGGCTTAGCTGGGGAATGAGAAGTCAGTGTGGAAGTACCCAGGAGTGTCTGTGACCCGGGCGACGTTCTGTGCTGTCCCCATTGCTGCTCCCATCTCCTGCTGCAGTCCCACTCAATGGCTGCAAAGCTGGGGACGGCTGCAAGCACTCTGAGGTGTCCCTTAGGCTCGAGGCAGCCCCAGCATCCCAGCACTTGAGGCTCAGGAGCAAGGGGAGGGTGAGCAGGAGAGGCTCCCCACGACAGGGCACGTGCCCGCTGGCCGTGGGTGCAGTTCCCTGGCCTGCGTGGATGTGAATGGGGTTGGCACAGGGAGGGTTGGGGGCCAGGGGAGCTAGTGCTCCACCGCTAATGAAAATCGGAAACCGATGGAACAGCACAAGGTGCCCAGGCAGCAGGTTGTGGAAATGAGGAAGGGAAAGAGTGGGGAGGGGGGTGGTGTGTGCCTAATGGAAGCTTCTGCGAAGCGGATGTTGTATTGATTGCTGTGTGTCTATATTTATATATTATCAAGTATATAAACTTCAGCAGATGTATGGCGCATAGATAAATAAAATGCATGCTGAAAAATTAATGAAATGTACATGCAAATCCACCACCATCGATCACGCCGGCTGCCAGGACCAGAGGGGCTTTTTACTTTTAGGCTTTTTCCTTCCTTTCTTTCATATGCTCTCCCTCCTTCCCCTCTAGGAAAAAAAAAAACCCCAAACCCCCAATTCCCCTACATGAGAAATTCCTCATACAGGCCTGAATGAAATGTGGCAGGATTTTGTGAGGATCTCAGTATTTGTCTGAGCGCTGCCTGCAAGCTGTTCTGGGCAGAAGGCAAGGCAATGTGGCCGTGCAGGTGAGAAGCTGGAAACTGAGAGGGTACTTGGGAGGTGGCAAAGTGGTGTTACACCACAAGCAGATGGCCTGTGTAAGGGTAAAGAAGTCAGGGCAGATGCAGGCTAAGTGAAAAACATTTTTAAAGTGGAAGGGAGCTGTTATTTTAGGGAAGTCACCAAAGAGCCTTATACTTCCAGTCGCTCCTTTGGTGGTGGCTGCAGGAGGGTTGTTACAGGCAAAGTTAGCGGGACTGGGATGGGCAGACAAACCTGCAGCTTGAGATTTGGGGCTGAGAGTAGCCTGTGGGAGCTTTGCCACTGAATTCTGCAGGAGTCGCACAGTGAGAAAGGTTCCTGGATGCATTTTCTTCAGGGATAGTAGATGTCTGAAGAGTTAAACATGGGAATCTCCCTTTGTGTTGGGGACTGCTGCAAGTCCTGCAGGAACGTGGAGGCCTCCTTGGCTCATGGAGCTGGGAGAGCAGCTCACCTGGCTCCTCCCAGGGTAATCCTCATCTGCCTGTGCTGCAGGTATATCCTGTCTACCTTTTGCAGACTTTCTCTTAGGCTTTTTCTCACTCTGCTCACAGAAGCAGAAAGCCTGGGGGGTTTGCCTCCCTTGTGTCCTTTACTGACAAATATGCCCCCTCTTTCCTGCAGTGGACACTTACCACATCCCCTCTCCCTGCCAGTGGTGTGCTTCAGCTGTCACAGGCTGGCTGGGCACAGCACTGGGACCCTGTACAAAGGTGCCCTGTGCCCCTCATCACCCAGCCTGAAAGCAGAAGTCAGGGCCCAAGAGTAGTGACAAGCTCTTGAACATCACCCCCTGCTTGGGGTACGGCTGGTTGGCAGCCAAGAATGCAAGATTGTTGTACAACCCCTGCAATGGACTGTGACAATCGCCTGTGAGCCCCTGGAAGCCAAGAGGAGACCATCTGTGGGAGGAGTGGCAGGAGCTCCTGCAGGCACCCAGCTCCCAGGGCTGCCGGGCCTCACGGGGCATGGGCGGAGCGGGTATTTTTAGCCACTCTTTCTGTACTTGCTGTTTGTTGTTAGCTGTGTCCTACTGTGAGTGGCAATGCTCCACACTCGCCAAGGGTCACCAAGAGTTTAATAGAGCAACCACACAGCTCCTCGGTGGTGCAGCTGGTGACTGACTCCCGGCTTTGTTGCGGTCTCTGCCGTACCCGTCCCGCTGCCCCGGAGCAGAGCTGTTCCCCCCCTACCTGCGCCAGAGTCCCGTACTGGCAGGGCATGAGACCGGTGTCCAGGCACGAGGGGGCTTTGCTCTGCTGTTTTGGGATGTCTGAACTGCAGCTGGGCACTAGAGCTCTCCTTTACCGGCTGTTATTTCTTGGCAGTATACTTTCTCTTGCTCCCTTTAGCCCCTGATTTCAGCACTTGGTTTGACGTGCTTTTCAGAATGTGCTCCGAACAGAAACTGCAGGTGAGAACGCATCAGAGATTGCCTTCCTCTGCCTGTCCAGTGTCAGGTCAGGCTGTACCACTCCTCCAGGCAGAAACTCTGCCAAGAATGAATTTCCTCAGTTTGGCAGACCGCATTTCATGTTGTTGCTGTGAACCGGGCAAGAAATTAGAGTTCAGGGATGTGTTAAGAGCCCGGGCAGCTGCAGTGCGATTCCAGAGGTGTAAGACGGCATGTGGTGACCTGCACCAAGGGGGCTGGGCTGGCCTCGAGGCTTCTTTGCTGGGCACAAAGGTCCCAAGCAGTGCTGGTGAGAGCCAGCCCCTCATTTGTCCCGTGGAGAAGGCAGGGAGGTGTTGAGGGCAGGCAGCAGGCAGCCCACGCACAGCTCGGTTTCCCCCAGCTCCAAGCCGCAGTGCCGGGGTGGGCTGGGAGCTGCAGCTCCTCGCAGTGCATGGGCCCGACTGCTCTCCCCACTTCCTCCAGAAGCCACGAGGGGAAACTAAAGGAGAGTTCAGATGACAATTAAAAAGCCAAAGAAAACCCTACAGAAGATGAGCATCAAAGCAGTGCATTTTTTTCTTTGACACTTTCTTATTCCCCCCCTACTCTGTCTTCCTCACAGTGTTTCCAGGAGACTTTCTCATCGGCTCAAAAAGCTGCGTAGGCCCATGGCGGCTCAACCTTTCCCTCTCCCTGAGCCCCGGTCTAATCAACCCCTATAATTTATGCAGAAAATATGATTTATATTTAATTTCACCACACTTGCATTGTTAATTTGAGATGTAATTAACCCGTCGCTATGACAACTAATTTCGTGATGCCGTAAATTACCGCCGTCTTTTCATCAAAATTCAGTTACTTTGGCTCCTGTGTGCAATGTACTGATGCAATTAGGTTGCTAAGGGCAACCCAAAAGTGTTCAATTTCTTTTGTGTATCTGCAGTGGGGTAGAAGCCCTCATGTGTTATCCCAAAGTCCTGTTTTCTTTGGTAAAGAGGAGGCCAGACAAGACCATGGTGGAATGTGCGTGAGGGAGATGGAGCGGAAGAGTGTCCTGTGCTGGGGTTTCCCTGTGTGAGCCTCTCCATCTCTCCATGTGTTTATTTTTCTAATTGTTTTAAAAGAGCCAGGATCCTGGTCACGCATGACCCTGTTTGTCTTAAGCCAGTGCTTTCTGTCTTCTCCTTTCCTCTCTCCCAGGCTTTCCTCCTTGATGGTTTGGGGACAAACTAGGCAATGAGGGAAGGCTTTCACTGCTGCTTTCATCCTAAACACCAGCAACACGCCTCAGTCCTTCCCTAAGTTTGTGTCCCTCTGAATTTGTGTGTGTGTGTGTGTGCAGAGAGAACTTGTTTATATAGATCTCCCCCCGCTTCTTTATTTAAAACAAAAACCCTCTGTGTTGCTTTTGTCACGTTAATTCCCATTTTGCCAACACCAGGGGCCCAGGCAGACGAGTTACCAAGGAACACAAAATTTTAATTAGTGTATTTTAATCATTCAGGCTTTCCGAGCTAATCCACATACCCTAGAGAATTCCCGAGATGCAGCACTGCTCTGCTTTACCATTTATTGTTGAGTCTATTATAATTACTGTTAGCAGGTGGGGACTGGGAGATGTTTATTATGAGTTTTTCATCTTTAGTATAATTACCGAAAAAAAACAAAATAAAAAGATGTTGGTGCATTTTGTTTTCCTAGAGGATTTTTTTTTTTTTGAGGGGGATATTTTTCCCATTTCTTGCAGGCAGGTGCTCACCAATTACTGCCTTTTTCTCTCTTTTAATTTATTTTGTTGATCGCTGACTCACCTTTACGTTTTCAGGATGGAAGTAGAAGCCAGTGGCTCCTGGATGGAGTGAGTTTACCTAATTTAGAGCAAGAGATTAAGCTGGGACAGAACTAGACATGCTCAGGATTCCAGCCACTGTGGGTGGATAGAGTGTACTAAGGAGGGACATCTCCATTTGAGAGTTTGTTTGTGTTTTGCGGCTTTGGTGCTGTTTCTGAAGTTGTAGAGTTTCGTCAGCATGATTGATAGGAGTCATAAGCAGGTAGGAAAACGTGCCTGTGTGCAGGTGTAAATGCCCAAGTGCCACTGCTGTATGTGCAGAAGTATAGGTGGGCAACTTTGAATGTTTCTGAAGGATTCAGTGACAGTCACAGGGATATGCACAACCCTTCCATGATCAGAGCATGGTGAGGTGCTAAATCTTTGGTGTACAGGGAGTTTCCAGTGTGAAGAAGGAAGGAGGGTGAGTCTCTGAGTTCTGAAGTAAAATGCTTTCATCAGGTGAGCTTTTTATTCATCCTGGCCACTGCAGAAAAAAGCCTAACACTGCCTTTTGAAGCCAAACTATTCTTGTAGCAAGATTCTTGTAATCTTGTAACAAGATTCTGGCCTCTTGTTTTGCAGCTGTAGCTTATACCGGGGTGAGGAGTGTCTGTGCCTGTCCTCCAATACCAGCTTCTAGGCAGGCAGGTACCTTCTCCAAATACAAAGGCCTGGGAAAGGAGTGAGAGGGTATGCACAGGCTGCAGGCAGTACTGTTCTCTCCTCTCTGTTGTGGCCGATGAGAGCCACACCACTTTCCAGTGAGTCAGTCTGATGGCAATAGTTTCCCATTATATGGCATGACATTAGGTAACATTTTTTATTTTATAATCTATGGAGTTCTCCAGGGATTCAAACAGAGTCTCATATCCCTACGCAAAACCCCTTTAGAGAGGTTGCGTTGCAGCTGCTTCCATCTCTGCCTGGTGACTTCTGCCTTGTTTGATGTCTGCTCCCATGTCATTTGGGGAATCAGCTTGTTTCAGACTGTCCAAAAGCTAATGGGGCCCCCCCTAGCCTCTGTTTCGCTTGCTCCAAGGGTTGAAGTCTGGACTGAGAAAGCTTAATTGAGAGCTCAGAGGGATTTAAAAGCTAGGTGTGTTTTTAAGCCTCTTTTTATCCATATCGAAGTCTGCAATTAGGAATCCCCAAACCAAATTTCCATGTTCAGGGTGTTCTCTGGAAAAATGCCATGCTAATTCTGGACAGCTCTGGTCAGATATCCCCCATATCTGTACTGTGTGTTCACTGCCTCTTCCCACCTCACAGCTGAATCAGAGAAATGAGCCCTTTCTCTGCCTTACACTTAAAAGGCTGAGTGTAAACATTTTCTTCTCCATGATGACGATTTTCAAGTTTTCCTGGAAAATTCCACATCTCTGCACGAGGCCAAGGCTCTGGCTGGGGTGAGACCAAGTAGGATTAATTAATAAAGCTCAGTAGCTTACACAGGAACTCTGTAATATAATTATAGCTTCTGTAAGAAAAGGCCCTGGAGTCGAAGAGGTCTGTGAGAATTGCATGGGATTGGGAAGAGTATTCTTTGAGCCCCCATGCCCCTGGCTTGTCCTTCCCCTTACTTTTAAGTTCAGGACTTTCTGTGCCCCCAAGTGCCCTTTGCTTCTGAACATGTCTTTCCTGCTGGTTCTTCATGCTGCCAGCTTGCCCCCTGAAACTGCTCCTAGGCTCTTCCAGTTGAGAGGAGCATCTGCTCCCGAGCTGAAACCTGCTGGCTTTGGCAGTCCGTGTATCTTCTGGACTCAGCACAGCCCAGTCAGAGTCTGGCTGTCAGCAGGGACAGCTCCTGGGAGATGTGGGAATATGCACCTCTTCATTCTCCTCCATTTTTTCCCTTCCAGCTCTTTGAGTTGTCTTCCTCCTGCTCCAAAGAGGAAAACTCTTACGTCTCCTCCTACACCTTCCTGCATCATCCCCAGATGGTGCCATCCTGCTCTACTGGGCAGCACCAGCTATGGGTGAGACAAGTGCCTGGAGTGAGCTCCATTGAAACATCCAGGCCAGCTGGGGATGGATCCATCCCCAGGGAGACAGTGCTGTGAGCCCAGAGCTGCAGGGGGAGACTTTTCTTCTGATTTCTCCAAACTTTCCCACCCTGGCTGCGGCTCTACAAAGAGGCCCTGGCCCCGTGCACAGGGCCTTCCGCATGAAGGGGTCTCGCCAGCTCCTCTTTATTGAGTCTTCAAGCGCTGGCAGGACACTCCATTAAAAAGCCATTTGCTTTTGTGTCCCCAGGCCCCCAGCCGGCTCCCGCTCATGTGACACTGGCCACAGTTGTAAAACAACAACACAAATAGTTGGCAACTGCTGAGGGTTTTTTCAAACCAGGGTCGTCATAGCAACTTTCCCCAGTCAATCACTGGTGAGGCAGCCTGCCAAGGGGTGCTCTGAGTGGCAGGGCAGCCTCACTCTGGAGGAGCCCTGAGCAGGGAGCTCTCAGAGATCCCTGTCACCAAGACTCATCAGCCCGCTCCCTACGTTAGTGAAATGCAGACGCCTTCACTGTGCAGAGCTGGCACAGGAACAGAAGACATCCAGTCCTTCATCCCAGAACTTCCCTGAGCTTAGACCCAGGCTCCAGGGTCGCTGTTCCTGCTGGCAGAGTGCCATAGGGAGATTCCCTCGGCACCCGGCATCATGCCAGAGGGGGCATCCAAAGCTTCTCCCAGTTTGGCACAGCACCAGG
Organism: Picathartes gymnocephalus; assembly: GCA_013390045.1. Lineage (NCBI taxonomy): Eukaryota > Metazoa > Chordata > Aves > Passeriformes > Picathartidae > Picathartes > Picathartes gymnocephalus. The sequence continues at coordinate 79,130 of WEKY01015647.1, forward strand.
GGGGCATCTGAATCTCCCCCATGCATGGCATGTTGTCATGGGGCATCTGAGTCCCTGTGCCCGTGGCACTGTGCCAGGTGGATCAGAACGTGGCACACTGTCCTTGCAAGTGGCTCCATGCCAGGTCTGATCAGCAGTATCAACCACTGTTGTGTCTTTCAGGATGTAGGACCAGGAAATGACTTAGCACTTCTTTAAACTCCTGGGTTTGCAGGAAGGTGCATGAATCCCACATATTCCTGCATGAGTGAAGGAGGTGGCGCAGCTGGAAAGAGACAGCAGTGCTTAGCAAGGGACCTGTAAGTCACACCTTTGTGGTATATGGTTAGGGAAGCAGGATGGACCCCCCCACCACGGTGCAGGGTTCAGCTGCCACCGGGAGCAAGCAAAGGGAGCATCTCCTCTGCTCTTCCCATCTCATCTCTTCTGGCCTTTGGAGAACCTCAGTGCTCTTGGGCTGTTACAACTCTGCTTTTATGACTTTGTTGGCTTTTCTCTTATGTTCTGAACACTTCATGAATCTTGTGAGCCACTGTCCTAGACTTAGCCCAGAGCCGATAACTGGGCAGTGCAGGCAGCCAGGTTTGGCTGGACTGCTCTCACCTGTGCAGATAGCAATGGCATGTGCTCCAGAAGATGGTACTTGCTGTCACTGCTGTCCCATGGCAGGGTTTCTAAGAGAGCGGACTTCAGGCTGCCGTTGTTGTCGTCACATCTCTCTACTTGAGGCTCCCTGGCTGCCTTGAGTGACTCCTGGAGGGGAGGAATGTTAAAAATCCGCTCTTGTAGTAAGTTGGCACCGTATCCAGCCACTGTCTGCTCTGTGCCAGAGCTTAGTAAAATATTGGCAAGGAGTGCAGCTCTGTACTCAGGCCCCCCCCTTCCCCTTTTGTCTCGGTTGGTTTGGCAATTGCATGGTGGTAACACAGCTCAGGGTGGCACAGGAGCTTTGCTGCCCATATGCAGCTGGAAAGTGAAAAGGGATTTCCAGGCAGAGCAAATGATAAAGGGAAATGGAATGTGAGGGTCTGTGGCAGCAGGCCAGGGGCATGCCAGGCATTTTGCTAACCCTGGCACATTCACTGTGGTTGGGGAGATACTGAGGGTGGATGTGCCCCGTCCCGTGGCTGGAGAGGGTGCCAGGGTGTGTTGCTCCACAGGTGGCTGGGTCCCTGGGCTGCTGCTGAAGCTGGGATCTGAGGGGGCTCACGAAGGCAAGCAGGGAGCTGCTAGGCTCTGTACAAATCCTATTTGTTGGCGCTCGGGTTACAAGCATGGTAACTGGTGGCTGGGGCAAGGAGGAGGGATGTCGACTCCTTCACTTTGTTGCTTTGAATCTTCATCACTCTGTCTCAGTTCTCTCATTCATTTGTTCTTAATTATTTGTTAATTTCCTTCCCTTCTTCCTCAATTTGTTCTCTCAGTCATCTGCTCTCTCATTTGCTTTTTCTTTCTTTCATTGCTGTTGTTTGCCACCTAATTTCCTTTTTTCATTCCTGTCACTCTTAGTTGTCCTCTATCATTCCTTCCACTTTTTTCTCTTCTTCCCTCTCTCCTCCCCTGGGCATTTTCAGTATCTGTGGCTTTTTTTCTTGTGTTGTTTCTAATCCCAAGTGAGTTGCTTTCCTTCCAAGACACCTCACTATTCCATGCAGAGCTCCTAAAGCTGCTGCCCCTTTCGTGCTGCACTTGGCAGGTGTCCCTTACCTTTGGGCTTTAAACTTTGAGGGTGGCCCCAGTGAGCGAGCACCTCATGGGGCTGACACCGAGAAGGGAAGGAGAAAACCACACTCACATCCTGTCTTGAGCAGAGGTTCAAGGCCAGGGAATGTCAGTAGCTGACCCTGCTCCTCGCTGGCCCTGCGCTGTGCTGGATGTGGCCCTGGCATCGGAGGGATGAAGAGGTGGCACAGCCAGGTCTGTGACCTATACCTGGGCGATGTGTAGGTACATGGGGGTGTCGGAGGCCCCAGCTGCCGGGGTGCGCCTTGGCTGCAGGCACGTGCTGCTGTGCTCATCTGTGCTGGTGCTGAGGTGCCAGCACCTGCCTCCAACCCACCTCCGCTCCTGCTTGCCTTCGCCCGCCTTCCTCTGAGCAGATTCTGCCGGCTGCGGAGCGTTGAGCCGCAGGTTCCGCTCCCCACGCACCTGCCTACGCGTGCTGACGCCCATGCGGAGGTGTGTGCCCACGGCCTGCCCGTGGGCCCGGGTGCTCCCTGTCCTCCCGCAGCTCCCACGTGCACTTACTGTCCTTGGCACACATTTTGGGAAGGCACATGCCTTTGCACATCTGCACTCACATGTCGCCGGCATACGCGCCACTCCGACATGCGCCTGGGCTGCCTCCCCTGTGCACATGCTGCCTTCCCCTGCACTTCGCTCACATGCTGCCATGCAGTAAATTATCTCCCCCCTGCAACCCAAAACCCAGGCCGGCTAAAGTGCTGTAACATAGTAGCTGCCTGAACTTCGATTCAAAGGTTAATATCAAAATCTGGAGTGGATTACCTAAAAATTACTTACAACACCATTAAAATTCTGAACTCTTTTTGTTGTGGCTGTAAATTAATTTAAAATGTCAGGTTTTTTGAGAAATCCAATAAGAAATTGAGCCAATGGAGCAATCTGTAAACTGTCTGGCACAGAGGAAAGTGTGTCTTTTCAATCGACAAGAAAAAATATGGGGCTTAACTGGAACCATATGGCAGCGCACTTGAGAGAAATCTGCTGAAGAGGAGGGAGGGGAGGGGGAACCCAAGCAGGCAGGAGCAGCAGGAGAGCTGGCGGCTTGTGTGGGAGAGGAGCTGAGGCTGCCCGGCACAGGGACCAGGGAGACAGGTGGATGGAGAGGACAAGCCCTAAGACAGAGGGACAGCTCCTGGCTCTGCAGACCCACATGCCAAGGCATCCCAGGCAGAAGGTAGTGGAGCTGTTCCCAAGGTCCCTGCAGGCATGTGTTGGTGTGAAGGGGCATTGTCCTTGGCGATGGGGCTCTGTGAGCTGGATAGGAGACACAGAAGAGCTGAGCAGTGAGGGCAAGTGGGAAATGAGGTGTTTAAGTGGGTTTTCTGTGGTGTCTGTGCCCCTTGCTGGCCCACAAGCGTCCTGCCACCCAGTTCCTTCAGCAGCCTCCCAGCACAGCCCCTCTGCTGGTTGTCCCCCTTGCCAGGAGGTGTGGATGGCATGGGTGAGAGGTGGCTTGTTAGCTCTGACCCAAAGGTAAGGTGGGCACTGGGAGGCTGGTGGGGAAGGGCTGCGACTCCACATCCCCTGCCCCAGCCCCCTCTCCTTTGGCTCAGATCCTCATAGCATTCCTTGAGGTAGTGAGAAACCCAGCTTCCCCTCTGTGTCTCCTGCCTGCCGACATGTGTTACCCATTAGGCCTTAATTTCAGAAGATTTACAACACATTAAGTAATTTGTAGGTTATTTCAACTTTAATCTGCTGAAGTCGAGAAAATCAAAATTAAATTCAAAACACATAGATCTTCAAAGTACTGGGTTTGGGGATAGGAGGGGGTTCTTTACCAGCCCTTGGTTGTCTCTTCCCCAGTGTCACTGCCACAGTGTCTCTTGCCCCCACCACAGTGCTGCCCTTCCCACCACCTTTGCTGCTAGCAGGGGCAATATGGGCCGTAGAGGTGAGCTTCAGGAATCTCCTAGTTCTGGTTGAGGGGTGTCAGTGATCACAGAATGATGCCTTTTGGAAGTCCTCAGACTGATTGACCACCTCATGGCACATGAGGGAAAGCCCTGGTCCTGAGAGTTTCTGTTCTGTCTGTGATCACGTCTGTCATGAGCTTGAGTGGCAGATGCACAAACGCTCCTTGGGCTCTGGAGCCAAGGACATTACCTCTCTGTCCCTCACTTTCCTGTGCTGGGAAGAGCATCATGCCTTGGGAGAGTGGGTTTGCTGAAGCTGTCAGGCATTTAGGTGCTATGAGAAGGGAGGCTGTCAGCCCAAAGGAGCTACAACAGAGGTAGGGACCTGGGGACACCTGCTGTGACAGGCTTTCCTGCTCCTCTTCTACATTTACTGGCCAAGGGCATTTGTGCCACTCTGTTCCTCTTCCTATATTCCTCTTGTATTCAGCAAGTATTCCTCTTGCTGAAAAGGGACTTGGTCCCCTTCACCTATTCTTCTTCTTCCATCTGCAAGATCACAGGAACCCTGTCCATATTGTGGATCTGTGGTTGGAGAATCCCTGTGGGATTTATCCAACATTTCCATGAGCCACCTACCCATAACAGGATCAGATCATTGACAGCTTTCAGAACGGGTCTGAAACAAGTCTAATCATTCCTTTTAGTGATTAGAGAAGCCACAGCTGAGGTCTTCCTTAAACTCTTGGGGTAGGATAATGAACTAGTTGAATCACAGAACTGGGAGTCTTTTCTGATGAACAGAGGATGTTAAGGCATTATCTTGGGGTTCAGGAGATCTAAGATTTGTCTCAGCTCTCTACTATGCCAAGTTTTGTGTTGATCTAAAACAAATCTCTTACCCAATTTGTGCCTCAGTTCCCTGCCTGTGTAGTTGAAATAACGCTCTTGGAGTAAAGTTGATAGGAAGGATGTGTTGGGTGTCAAACTCTGCCATGCTAGGGGGCTAGGCCTGGTGTGACTTCTGGAATGGAGTCCTCAGGTGGTCTCAGTGCCTCAGTTCCCCCATGTGTGCAGGGAAAAAACTGACTTTTTTTTCTCTCCCTGGACTTTGATGAATGGAAAGTGTATGTGTCACAGCTCTGCTATTTTTCACTGATCTCTCCACCCACATCCCAGACAGTTTCCGGGTTCCCAGCCCACCAAATCCCTCAGGCATCTCTTCAGGGGCCCTTTCCTCTTCCAGTTGAGTGCTGCCTTATCCCAGAGCTGGGTGGCAGGGTGCAGCAGACATCCCATTTGGGAGCAATCCAGAACTGCTGAAAGGCTGAGCGTGCTGACGAGTTGGTTTTTGTGCGTCCCTGTATTGCAAGGGTGCTCAGCCCAGAGCTGACTTTGTTGTCTTGACTGTCTGTGAGCCAGATACCCTGGAAGTTGGCTTTATCAGGAAATGTGTCATTGAACTGCACTTATGGAGACAAGCACTTTTGAGGGTGATGTCCCCAGTTCTGCTCCAACAAGGAATCTGGACGTGCAGGAAGCATGTTACACTTCATCTGCATCTGTAGGTTTTCCTGCTTCAGACCTGAATACCTGGCTCTGTCCATTTCATATTCTTGCCTGTGCTGGGAAATTTTTATCAGTACCATCACAGATTTGTATTTTCTCTGAGATTATACTTCACACGACTTACACAGCTGCTCTGACCTGTTTAAAGGGAGTGCATGTGGATACAGATGTGGTGTGTGACTCTGTGTTTTGTACAGACCACTGGGCAGCCATCAGAGTAGTAACTTACAGTCCTTTTTTGATCTGGGTTGGTTTTAAACCAGATGTCAAAGCATGTATGCTGTAAAACAGAAGTTTTTTCTCTAGTCTCTGCAGAGTTCATCTCCTGGGTCTTCTCCTTGCAAGGAAGAAAGAAAAGGATTTGTGTAGAGCAGTTTTCTGCTAACCCTTATGGAAAGTCTTGTGTAAAAAAGGTTAAAATTTATTTTGATATGTATTAGCTGGTCAAGTTAAACCCTGGAGAGCCTCTCAGATTCACATTAAAGGTACAACCTGCATTATCAACACAAAGCATGTCTCTGTTGAACTAGATGCCAGAACTGGGGACTTCATTAAGACCCAAATTTCACTTCAGTTTTGATGGTGTCAGGAATCTGCTATCTTTCTTCATGCTGACCTATCCTAACACCCTGGAAGTTAAATAAAATGCTTCTACCCATTGCTCACTCAGCTCCAGGTGGTGGTGAGAATTTTTGCTTCTTTTTCTAGGGAGTGCTCACACCGGAAGCATGCAGGGAGATCTTCCCCCGGCACAGGAATGCCATTTGACAGTTAGTCTGGATTATGGGGCTGAGATGTGCTTCTGCTACTACCCAGCCCTTTCAGCTTTCTCCCACCTCCTGCTCATGACTGTATAGGCTGATGTGCTCAGTTGATGAAGGTTTAGAGAAAATTTAAAGATCCTGTGTTGGAAAGTGTTATAGTGGAACATGAGGACACACCCTGACAGCCATTATGCCATTTAATTCAGGTCTAGTGCCCTTAATCCTCTTGTAATGATCAGCAAAAGTTCAGACTTTATGCAAAGTGAAGGAACATTAATTGCCCTTTTCAAGCAAAGGGGAAATCAAGTCACAGGAAAAGTTACATTAATAATTTTCAGGAGTTCATGAGCCTTTGGCAGAGCAGGGAGTGGTGTTTGAGCACCCACCTCTCAATCCTGTGCTCTAACTTCTAGATCAAACGTTCCCAGACTTTTTTTTTCAGTGGATGAGACGCAGCTGAATAGAGAGTTGGCCTGATTGATGCCCTTTCTGTACATCATCACAGAATCTCCCTGTGGCAATTCCAGCAATAGCTTACGTGGGAGGTAATGGCAGGAAAATACTCTTGGTAGGATTTGTATGTGCTTTGTGTTTGCCTAAACCTGATCTCCTTGAAGTCCTAGAAGTTGACTCAACACTTCAGTGCCAGCAGAACTGACCCTAGTGCTGGGCAGTTTTGCAAATTTGTGTCTTCTCAGTTGCTTTGAAGGCAGGTGGGGAGCTGAGGGAATGAGGAGGAGCCATCCACAGAAGTCACCTTTCCATCAGATGATATTCCAGGGCAAGTATCAAACACCAGCAGCTGGGAACCTCTGCTTTTAACCCTTCTGCCTTTGGGATATGTCCTCCCTTGTGTCCTAAAGCATCTTAGACTCTAAAATGTGGGTCTTCTGCTCACCAAAGGGTGTAGGGCAGAGGGAGGTGCATGTTTTCCCCCAGGCACAGCGCAGCACAGCCTGTGCAGTGTCAGGTGAGCAGCACAGCTTGGCAGCCTCCTGCCTCTGCCCAGCTTTGACCAAGTCTGAGGTCTCGCAGCTCACATGGGTGTACTCAGTAGTGCCTTTAAACCAGCTGGCCACGGTGTGAACAGCACAGACTCTGATACAGGCTGATTGCCCAGGGCTCAAGTCAGCTTCTCTGGAAGGTTTTGCTGCCGGAGCTGCTCAGCGTGAGGTACTCAAGAGAACTGCAGTGTAAATAGAGCCTTGGTGACTTGCTGTGCCCTTTTCCACCCTCTTCTTCTCACTGTCCTCTGTGCCTTATGCTTGGGTAGACAAAGAGATGGTGCATGCTGTAAACCATCATGTGCTTTGCTTGGCTGAGACTGAGGAAGGTCATTTGTCCAGTTCAATATCCAAGGGCACATGGGAAAGTTTGGGTGTGCTCTTTCCCAGTCTAATGGTGTTTGGTTCAGTATCTTTGGACCAAAACCACTGGTTGAACTGCTAAGAATCAGTTATGGAAGTGGAGAATGTGATCCAGGAATGCCAAGCTGGGCAATGATGACGAGATCCCGGTTCAGTACATCTTATATGGGCACTTCTTGAAACTTCAAGGTAGTGTGATGCTTCCTAAGCACCATTTGTAACAGTGCAAAGAGAACAAGAGAAGACCAACACTGGCAACTCCTGAGGCTTTTGGAGGATAACAGAATATCTTGCCCAGAGAGCACAAAAGGGGTAATGAAAAGCTGCTTCCAAGTATCTCTGCTGGTTGGGCTGGGGAGGGATGCAAGCTGGAGGGGCTTGACATACAGTGGGAAGGAGGCCCCAGCTCATCTGAGCGTGCCAGGCAGGTAGCTGGTTGCCCTGTTTCTCCTTGGTGTCTGCTAGTCTCCAAGTCCTGGTTCACAGCTCCCTGCAAGCCAGGGATGGAGGAGATCCTATGAAAATGATGATATGTGACAATCAGTCACAGCAATTAGTGTTTTGGTTAACAGGCCTTTTTTGTTTTCTCTCACCCAGACAGAATGTCACAAATAAATCCTCGCCTGCATTTGCATATTAATTGGATCGGAGACGTCAAGCATCTTTCATTAAAGAAAATGATCTGCATATTTGGAGACATAAAATAGTTATTTTGATGGGTTTTTTTCATAAGATCAGGGGGTGGGGGAGGAAGGTGATGGGAGCAGTGGAAATTGAGGTAGAGTGAAGGCAGAGAAAGCAGCTTTTGTGGTTAACCCCTTGTGGTTCAGAACTAGCTGGTGCCCAAAGCAAAAATAATGATAATATAAATAAATAAATGCTGGGTCTCAGAGCAGCTTGTAGAGCACTGCACCATTCTCTCTGTAGCTTTATTCTTGAGGCCACAGGGATGCTAGGTAGCCACAAATGCACTTCAAAAACATCTTCCCCTGTCTACTCTGTCCAGCCACAGAGCTGGGTTGTTACAGAGCCCTGCTTGTCCTCTCCCTTTCCTGATAGCGCCTTGCCCATCCTGACAGCTGCTTCCTCTCAGGCTGTGCCAGTATCAGGCCTTTCAGATGGCAAGGCTGCAGGATCTGTGTGCAGTGGGTGGCCTGTGTGCCTGAAGCAAGCAGTGGCAATGGGAGAGCGACCGTGTGCCTGGGGAAGCACCTTGGTCACAAGGGACAGAGATTCTTATGTTAAGGTCTTGCTTCCATTACCCCCAGCTCAGGTGAGGGAGGTGCCAGAGGGCTGGGATGGGTGTTGGTTCCACAGCTGTGACCTTCTCTCTTTCTATGGTCTCTTCTGATTCGAGGCAGGGACAAAATTTTCCCAAGTTCAAGGCAGTCGTGGTGTATGTGGTCGATAGGAGAGTCCCCTCTTCAACTCCTGGATTTCTACCCCTACCCCAGCCTTTGGTACTTTTGGCAGCAGCCCAGGGCAGGATGTAAGGAACTTGACCCTCTGCTGTGGAAACTGACTGGGGAATTTCTGTAGGCAGCATGCAGTGGCTTGAGATGGATTTTGGCTAGGACACTGAGGTTAACACTGCAGTGGTTCCAAGGGTACATTCACGTGAATGTAAATGATCATGTTATGGCAGATCAGCAAGTTGCCACTTGTTAGCTGTGCTGCGCTGTGGGACTCTGAGAACACTACTTGCCTGTTGCAAATTCCAGGTAAAATGTATTTGTCTGAAACTGACGCAGACGTGGATTGAGGGACTGGCTTCTCCTTTGCAAGTTTCCACGGCATTGTTGAGTGCCCTTGTTCACCTGCTCACACAGATGACTCCCTCCCTTGAGCCCAATCCTTTCCATCCAGTCTGATGATGTGGACCAATATCTCACCAAGCTCATTTCACTGAGGTATCCCTAAAGACAAGTTGCTCTGAACCAGCAGATGTGGCAGCAGCTTTGGTTTTGTAGGTTCCCAATCCCTTTATCTTCAGAGCTGTCCTGAGGAGTCTCAGCTGAGCATTGCAGAGGAACACAATCTTGGGATCCCCTGCCCAGCACTGAGGATGACAGGAGCTGGCAGCCTCATCAAGGCACAGCAGAAAGTGTCCTCTGGCCCTAGGATGCTTGGAGAGGAGCCCATGGAGGGCTCCCTGCCATTCCTGAACAGTGGTTTGCATGGCACAGCTCTAGCTCCCCACAGGAATGCTTCCTGGGAATGAGTCAGGGAGAAGGTGGAGAGAGCCAGGCATGTTTGGAATCATGGCACATCACCTATGTCATGCTTTGCTTCATTCTACTTTTAACAGCTCGTCCAAGTCAGAAGGACGCCTGAGACATCTGCTGGGGTCAGTTTTCAGGATTTTCCATTTTTGTGCATTAGAAAACAGGGAATTTAGTTCAGAAAGCCCATCTGCCTTTTAGGCAGAGCATGGTGCTCACCTTGGTACAGCCTGGCATGAGGAGATCCCTCTGAGGCCATGTTTTCCTGGGGGAGTTTCCCCGTGTGCCAAACACAACTTGGTCTTGAAGCTGAGAATAAGGACAAAGCAGAGGCTCTGGTTAGACAAGTACTCCAGAGCTGTCAGTAATGGAGTGTGGGGGCTGCTGGGGTAGGTTTAAGGAAATCAGCTGGGAATAGATGAGAGATAATTTGCCTTATCAGAGTGCAAGGAGCAGGTCTCTCTGGGCCTCTGAAATCACTGCCAGAAAGTGGGGAAGGCAGTGGAACCCGGAGCATGTGAGTGTTGGTTTGGGGACCCAGCTTGTTTTCCTGGCTTTGCCATGACCCATTTAACCTTAAACAAGTCATCAATAGATGAAATCACCTCTCTCAGCCTTGATTTCCATTTGCCTGCCTCTGATATTTTAGCCCAAATGCCTCAGACTGTCCCATCCTCAGAAATCACCTGAGGCACAAGGGGTCAGGCATAATGGAGCAGCCATAAAGAAGGGTGCAAGGTTTCCTTTCCTTTCTGCCTGGAATCTCTGCAGGAAAGGTTTTGGCACATGATAAAATCTTCAGGGCACTCTTTAGTAGGAAGATTCAGCTCCTGGCTCCAGAGAGCTCTGTCCTAGATGAAGGGACCGTGTTTCACACCCCTGTACTGCCTCATTTTGCAGAAAGGCCTGTAATTAGGCATGATTCCTCTCTTCACCCCACACTTCAAGGCATGCTGCTGGGTTTTTTTCAGAATCCTGATCCTAGGAAGCCATCAGTATCCAGGAAACTTTATCACACACACTCGAAATAACACAGAAAGCTGCCAGCCCCATATTAGGGAATGAATCCCTGTCAGAGAGTAAAGTGGATGCAAAATTTATTGACAGGCTACTGTGACTGCAGGCAATTTGTGACCCAGCCCCTTCCTTTACCTCCACCCCTCCTCATGAACAACAACCCAAAAACTCTCTTCAGTCATGCAGCCTTTATATTTAGCATGTCTGGGTCCCTTGTCTCAGCTCCCAACATTCGCAGTGCACTCAGGGGAACAAAATACAACTGCAGGCAAGGAGGTCAGCACAGTGTCCTCCCTGTCTGCCCCACATCCAATCCTCTCCATTGTCTCCTGTAGCTCAATACAAACAGGGAGAAAAACAACAAAAACAACAAAATCCCAACACCTGTCAGACTAAAAGTTCTTTTCCTGAGCCCAAACAGCAGAGGGCTGCTGTCCTCATTGCTCCAGTGCAAGGCAGGATGAGTCAGTGGTTAGAGCAGGAGGTGTATCAGACTGAGCTCCTCGTTTGCTCTGCTGAGGACAGGACACGTTAGTCTTTAATGACTAAGTTTCCCCATTTGTAAATCTCTACCATCACTGCAGCCTCCAAAACCGTTTCATGTCTGTTGGTGAATTTCCTGGAGAGGTTCATGGAGCTTCTGTAGTTTCTGTTGGGAGTGTAAAATTTGACTTGAACCAGGGATTTGGGATACTTGCTTGTGACTTTCAACAAAAGGATTTGTTTATGAATTTTGTTCTGTTCTTCCTTATGAGGAAGGATAGGCACTGAGGAATATCATCCATGAAGTAGCATGGGCTTAGGCGTGAGTTGCTGTAGAGATGTGAAATGTCCTGTACTATATATGTATTAGAATTTAGAGAAAAGAAGAGAAGTGTAGGATGTGCGTTAGCAGTTGAATTGCACACGGATATTTTTCCCTTGCAGTTCTCATGGGAGATACTGACAGGTATCTGTCAGGCTCGTGCTGTACCAAAGCACAGAAAGGTTCAGTGTCAGACCATGGCCACCAAGTGATCAGAGGCTCAGTTCTGAGGATAGCATTGGTTTGGGGAGAACTGCATCTCTCCAAGCAGGAGTTTGTAGTAAAGAGGGTTTGGTGATTTGTGGCACATTCAGCTCGGCGGACGGGAACTACAGATTGTCTCTTGGGCACTTGCTGTCCTTTAGCAGTCGGACGGCACCATCAGTCATATCCAGACACCATCAGGAAATGATTCCCAATCAATTATAATTGCTCTTCACCTACTTCCTGTGTAAATCACTGATGTTTCACTGCAGATGCCAGTGAAACAGAGGAGCAGGAGTCTCTTCCCTTGACTTTGCCTATGTCTCAGGCCCACCCATTGAGTTTCTTGGGGTGGCTCTGCCATTCTGAGAAGCAGCCAATGATGGGGATTTAAAAGCATTGGCATGTTTTATTGCCTCTGGAAGCAAGGGATGGATGGGAGGAGGATACTGTGTGCTCTTCATGTCTCTGTGATCAGGGGGAGAGGGGCTGCAAGACAGAGCCCACACCTCTGGCGTTCATCTGATGGCAGAGGTTTTATGCAGAGGCAGTGGAAGCAGAGATCTCATTAATGCTGGATTAGGTCCTAAAACAGCCTTTCCCAGTGGGATCCTGGGTGGAGTTTACCAGACAGGTGTTCTCGCTTTCTTATTCATTCTTTCTCTCCTTCCTCTCCTTGTTTCTTCTTCTTCATCTCTTCCAGGCTTGTTTGTGTGCTTAGCAAGGAGAGGGTGTTCAGAGCTGGATTTGAAGCCGAGTAAGAGACCAGCTAAGGCAGGTGGCACCTAATGCTGTTTGATTTTCATGGTATCAAAACATTATGAGCACTTCTTTTGAAGTCTCAGCAGTGTCGAAGATGGAATGAAACACCTTTGAGGAATGGAAAGTCAGAGACTGAAATATCCTTTTGGAGAAGGGCAGAAAGCCAAGCAGGAGAGGCAAGATGCATGGAGACTGTGGAGGGGGAAGAGGAGTGGGGTGAGGAGGGATGCCAGGAGGCCAAGGCTGGGCACAGAGTGGGATTGCGTGTGGCAGTGGAACCATGCCAGTGCAGATCCTGTTTGGCCGGTGCAGCCAGCGCTGGCTGGGCCGGAGCGGCGAGGAGATGCGTGGCCGTGGGAGTGTGGTGGTGGGGAGCCCAGCCAGGCGGGAACACGCTGGGGCCGGCGCGGGCGGGCGGCTGCTGCAACTTCCAGGCGGATGGTTATTTTATGGAGTCCTCAGAAGTCCAAAGTTATGTGTGTTTGTTAAGCGCCGTAACGCTGAGTTTATTTAATGTGGTTTTAACTGCTGCGTGCTTTTATAAATCAAAATAATTAAAAATAATAAATTTGAAGGTTAAACAACAGCCTGTGCTGTGGCAGAGGAGAGAGAATGTCTCTGGGCTATGTTTGCGGGGAGGGAAACAGGGGTTCCCAGCAGCTGCCTGCACCGTCATGACATCGCTTGATGATTCCTCACGTTTCTGGCTGGTGTAGCAGGGAAAAGGCAGTGCCAAAATCCAGGCTGTGGCACAGCCATATCCCTTCACACCCTGTCAAGGCCATCATGAGGAAAAGCACATCCAAGCAGCAATGGCAGGCCCAGTTGTGTCCTCATGACAGCCGAAGATCACCGGTTCTCTTCCTCTTCTCCTAGTTTTAAAGCACCTACAGACACTTGGGTTTGCTGTACTCCTCATAGGATTTTCCGGCTATCGATATTCTTGTTGTTGCAGGGCATTTCTATTGATGCCACATCTCAGCCTGCATTATTTACACAGAGCTATCGAATCTGTCCCAGTATTCAGAACAGCCTGACAGAACCCAGCCTCCCTCTTTAAAGGTTAAACAGGCCAGGTCTCCTCACAACATGGGCTTGGGGCTTGGGAAACACAGAGCTCTGAACACCTACCTCCCTCCACACACCCTCCCTTTCATTTTAGCTCAGAAAGGTTACCCTGGGGCACCAGGGACTGGGAAGTGGAGGGTGCTGGAGAGTGTGTGTGTCTCTTTAAATGCTCTTTGTGTCAGCATGATAAGGAATTTGATGGCTTTATCAGAAATACCAAAGCTTTATTTAGCAGGCTGAGGCGAGTGCCACTCAGCTCCTCACAATCTGCTGATAAATTGGAAAAAAAAAAAAAAAAAAAAAAAAAGGCAGTGGGGAAAGGAAAATCTAACTTTCCTTTATTGCATTTGGGCGTGGCCCAGCTTTCAGGGAACATGGAGTGGGACACATTCTATACCTGACCACAGCTGCTCTGGATGATGAGGCCAGGTGCCTGTTAGTGTCCTTGCTCAAGACCAGAGCTCTTGTGAAGCACAGAAGCAGCTTGGGTTTATCCCATTTTCTCTTCTGGTGTCCCCACTGTTCTCCTGGCTGTATCTCTTTGCATCATCCCTTTTCTTCTTTTGTTCCCAGTTAACTGGATGGGTTATCTTCCCTTTCACCTCCATCCATGGTACTCAAGGATTTTTGGGCAATATCTGGGCTATAGTAGGAGCCTTTGGATATAAAGGCCTCACTATTCTTTCTCCATCCCCCAGACTGTGGATTTCAACAAGAGGTTTGAGTTTGGCTGTTTCCTGAGTCTCATCTGCCTTACATGGAGTTTCCTTGCCAGGTTATGTGAGTGGGAGGCTCAGCAGTAAGGTGAGAAAGGAGAGGTGTCTCATGGAGTCATTAGGAACAGTATGGAGGTGAATTCTGCAAAGTATTCCTTCTGCAGCATGGAACTGGCAGGGAGCTCACAGCTCAAATGGGAAACACCACCCAGATCAGGTCTTGTCCCAGCCTGCATACTAATCCAGCTGCAGGAGGATAGGCTGACATTTGAGGGGCATATCCACCCTTGGATCTTTGCAGTCCTCCCTGTTTCCCACTGAGCTGTGAGGGGATGTTTGTCAGTGCTCACCCCGGTTCTCCTACTGATGGGTATACCTCAGAGGAGGAGTAGACATGGTTGAGGACCTGGTTTGGGTGAGATACTGCTCTCCCACAGCAGAGATACACGATCTGATTTATCTGTTGCAGACCCCCATATGGTGGGGACCTCCTGCAGTGAGGGCGAAGCCAAGTCACAGAAATCTTCTCTCAATGCACTGCTGATGGGTTTGGGGAAGGCAGTGCTGAGCGAGGAGCCTGGGATCATGACCCAATCCTGCCTGCACTGTGTAATGCTATCACTGCTTTCCTTCTAAATAGGCTGAACGTCAATTTGGTAGTTAAAGCACAGAACTGGGAGTCGAGTCTCCTGGTCCCCAGTCACAGCTCTTCCACCAACTCCCCTATGGAAATCTGCTGCCTCTCTTTGCCTCTGTGGAAGCATTTCATGCACATGAGCAGAGCAGCACCTGGGTTTGCAGCAGAGCAAGGAGTGTGCAGGGTTTTCCAAAGGGTGCCCATTACCATGGCTCCATCAAGGTTGAAGGAGTTGTGCTGCCTTACTGAAACAAACCTGGCCCCATGGTTGGGCAGCAGTCTGAGATCTGGTTTGGGAGGTGCTCAGGACAGACCCAGTATTTCTTCTGATCTGTGTTTATCATTAACACATGACATCTATTATATATCATTGCCATGTTTTGTTGTTCATTGCGTGCCTGCATGCAGGCCACACACATTGTGACAGCTTTGGTCCCTTCTTGATCTCGTGCCTCCACACCTTTTCTTTCCATCTTTATGTTCATTCTTACTCCTCCTCTTTCCTTTCTCTCTTTCATTTGATTTTTCCTCTCTCCTCAGCTTGCACGCATCCACACAGACAAACACATACGCATACAAAGCCCTTTCACAGTTGGATCATCTGTTCTTGGCTCTCGCCCACATCTCTTTTTGATGTGGTTTCTGGAGGGTTTGGGCCAAGTCCCCCATTTCTCTCTCTGACATCAGGAAGCCTGCTGCAGCCTCTGATTCCAGCCGGATCTGGTTAACTCTCTTGGGAAACCTTGCCACCTACTAGAGTACACTAGTGCTCTAAGCCTGGGTAGAAAGGAGGAAGAGGGCTTGATCTGTGCTGAGTTACAGCCTGATGTTCTGGACAGTTACTCATGATTTACACTGATTTGCATGAGCACAGAACAAGTTGATGCAGCATGGAGTGTTTGGAGGCACTGACTATAGAGCTGCTCCTTTAGAAGATGTTTCCCTTGTTGGGTTTGTGTGGCTGCTTTCCCTCTGCAAAGCTGGCTGCATAGGAGCAGTCCCCTGAGCTCCAGGCAGGGCTCTCCCTCTCAGGTCCCATTTTGGGGCTTCTTGTTAGGATTTAAAGCACATTTGCTCTTGGTCTCAGTCTGGGACATCTTTTGGTTTTTTTGAAGCCCTGTCTGGTGCAATGCTGTGCCTCTAGCAGGGAGGACAATCTGTTCAGTTGGGCACCATGTCAGAGAGAACCGTCCATGGTCCCTGGGAAATGCAGCTGTCAGTCCCACAGGCAATTCCTCCTCCGGAAGGCAGTATAAAGATGGTGTGATTGTGAGAGGGTGAGTAGACAAATTTTAAAAGGCTGAACAGCAATTGGGTCTAAATGACTCCTCTTCTCTGGAAGGTTTCAAAGATCCACGGTCACTTTTGGTAAGAGAGGCTTTCCTGAGTGCTCCCTGTGTGATGTCTCTCTGCGGCCGCGGAGTGGCTGCATCGCAGCTGGCTGAGCTCAGAAGTGCGGTGGAGTCCTCTGGGGGCTGCTGGGAATAGTTGTGCTTTCAGCCAGAGCGGGTGGATGGGACAAAGGGGCAGAGGCAGGGGCACAGCCCGCTCTTCTCAACACCCTTCTCATGAACTCCTGCCCAAGCTGCCCTCGTGGATTGTCCCAAATCCTGTTAAGTCGGCAGCAAAACTTTCACCAGCCTCGGTGATGAGCAAACGTTTTCAGTCAGGTCAGTTCCAGGGCCAGGGATGGGGCTAGGAGGGAAATACCTGAGCGACAGTTTGCTTTAATAGAATGGGGAAGGAGGTGAGAGTAGATTGCTTTGGGCATGGGTAATGGGGCATGGAGACCTCACTGACTCAGCCAGCACTGCGAACTCTGTCCTGGTCACTCAAGCTGTGGCTGCTTGTCATCTTGTCTGAAATGAGCCCATCATCTCAGCCAGCAACCTAGCAGGCTCATGTCCCCTGCCACAATGCATCTTTCCGTGTGGCACTAACTGGCCACACTAACCAGGAGCTGGGGCCAGAGGGGCTGTGGAGCCTGGACCCTGTTGGCTTCTCTTGCAGCTCAGTGATGAGGTGGGGACAGTTTGCCCCTTGGCCGCCCACACAGCCCACACGCAAACTTTGCATTTGCTGATGATCCTGGGCTAAATTTGTTCCTTTCTAAAAGGAAAATTTGTATAGAATGGACTAAAAGGCCTCAGGCTCCCCCAGTGTGGGCCTGGGGTGCTGGGATAGCACAGCTCCTCCCTGAAGCTGGCTAATAGAAATCAGTCCTGATTAGGATTAGTCCAGCCAGCACTGAGCTGGCAGGCTGATAATCTAATAAAAATTCCCAGGATTGGTTTACTCTGGGGAGGATTTGTGCTGGACGCGGGAGGAGCAGGATTAGCCCAGCTGTGTTAGGGAAGGGAGGGCAGCTCAGGGTGGGCCAGGAGGCTGCCAAGAGGGTGGGGGGAGAAAGATGGACAGCAAGAGTAAGTGGAAGTGACAGGGTCAGACCGGGCCTTTGTCCTACAGCCTGATTAGAGAGTCTACCCCCAGTTTCTTACACTTTGGGATGTTGTCGGACAAACTGGAGCTTAAATCTGTCAAAGCGCAGTAGAGATTGGAGTTGACATCCCAGGAACATATTCCTTGCTGTGCAGAAATCCAGCCCTGCTGGGAAAATGTGAAATGCCCACCCCATCCCCCTCTGAGCTGGAGGAGATGAGCTCAACTTTTTCCTTTAGCTGTGTTGGGTGGTTGAGGCTGAGCAGCAGAGAGGCTTGTCCAGAAGCTGGGATCTGCCATGAGTGATCTGTGCTGAGTTCCATACTGGTCTCTCCAGCTTCAGCCCCTGATGGAGAGGAAGTCCTGAAAGCCAGGTTGCTCTCCAGCTGAAGTCACCAGGCTTTGTTGCATGTGGTGGCAAAGGCACCCACCATATGTGAGTGAGAACTCAGCAGATCTTTGTTTTTCCACGGAATCTCAGGGTGCACAGTAAAGCTCCTTAGTATGCAGGGAGGAGCTCTGAAGTTACAAGCAGGCAGTGACTCTTCAGACTGGGGCTGCCAAGGACTTCTTGGGCTGCTGTTGTTGAGGAAGAGCCTTAATAGGGGAGGCAGAGCAGGAAGGTAATTTTCAGGCAGTAGTAGCCAGGCCCCAGCTGTGCAGGCAGTGAGGAACAAGCTTTGCAGTGTTGTTAGTTTTTTGGCAGCCCTGTGAGGGCTCCATGCCCCACGCTGGGTTGCCTGGGGAGCTGCTGGTGTAATTGGTGCAGTACACAGGCATGGGCAACTCCTTCAGCCCCCCATCTGGCTGCTCTGATGCAGAGTGGAGGGCACCCAGGCAGCCTTTTTGCTGCAGGAATTCTTGGCCTGTAGTGCCTGGAACAACTGTGAAAAACAGAAGCAACCCAGAAATGTGTGTGCCCATTTCCCTCAATTTAAATCAAGAGTATATGGGGGAAGAACAAAGACTCAAAGTTTTCACCTTGATGTTGCACAAGATGATCTGTGGATTATTTCAGATACATTCTAGTGCAGAACCTAAAGGTGCCCTGGCACCCTGCTCTGGCTGCCTCAGCTGTTTAAGGCTCCCTAGGCAAGTCAGGAGAGAAAGTAGCGCCACAGTCTTCCAAATTCATCCTTTGACTCTCCCTGTTACTCCATTCTCTTCACCTTCAGCTCATCTAGACTGACTCTTCTGCTTCTTGCCTGGGAAGTTCATCACAAAAGCGCAGACTCTCAATGTGTCTTATCCCTGTGGGGACACTGCAGAGAGAGACCCTTTGGAGCATGAAGCAGGGAGTCCTTCCAGGAACAGACCCAGAACAGCCATTTCAGATGTTCCTGGACACAAGGCAGGAGATGTATAGGATGCAAACACCCTCCTTGAGTCAGAACTTCACAGAGAAATGTCCTTGGACCTACAGAGAGTGCAGATTTTGTGAGGAGGTTTTTGTCCTTTCAACAATCTGCTGCTCCTGTGGACGGGCTGGAGCATTTCCCAGCTGAGTGGATCTGCCTGTGGACCAGCATCCTAAAAGCTCTGGGATCTGGTGGTTGTTCGGGACACTCTCCCCTTCAACTACCAACCTCTGTCCCCCTAAAAAGGTAAAAAAAAGAAAAAGAAAAAAAAAAAAAAAAAAGGAAAGAAAAAGCCTCTAAGATGAAACCAGGATAACTAAATAACAGGAGCTGTGTCCTCTCCAGGCTCGGGTAGCTGCATATATGATTGTCATCTTGATGAAATCCCCCCGGATGTAATGAGCTGATTTTCTGCTGTTAATATTGCATCTGCTGATGAAGGATTCGTTAGGATAATGGAACGAAGCTAAAATATAAATGACTCGCTGTCAAGAAGCAGCTTTTGCTAGTGTTCTCCTGACAGTTCCTGGGCCATGGCTAGGGAGTTTTGTGTGCTCTGCACATGTTTGCAAGGTGTGGGCAATTATTGGGTCCTGCATGTACAGGGACACGCGGGTGTCAGGCTGTGTTCCCTGCGAGCCCTCTGCCTGGGTGCCTGGAACCCTCTGGCACACCATGGGCACTGGCAGGGTTCTCTGTGCCAGAGGGGACCAAATGGTGCTGCCTCAGAGAGCAACAGCCAGGGAAAGTTGCTCCTTTGCTGGGCTGAGGCTGCCAGGAGAGGGGAGGGAATGTGTGCTGCTGGAAAAGCATCTGTGCCTTCACTCCAGGTCATTTTCAGATCTGGCGTGTTTCTTTTCTCTTCCAGTTTAATTGCAGAAGTTGCTGTGTTTTCTTTCTGAATAAGAGAAATCAGTTAAAGCATGTTATAAAGTGAAACAGATATTTGCTCACAAAGCTTTTGCGAATGCAGAGTATTATTTTCATTGGAAAATGCAAAAAAGATCTTGATAAAAGTGGTTGTCATACTGCTGAACAGTAATCCAGCATCTGGGCAGAAAATCTCAAAGTTCCACTGTTGGTTTGGAGAGATGGGGTGGGTTTTCCTTGGAAAAAGTAGAAAAGAACCAGATCTGTCATTGAGGGGATTTTAATGCAGTTTTGCGCAAGTGACCCCAGCACTAGTTTCTCACCCTATCTCAGAGCTGTGCGCACATCTGAGCAGGTGTGAAATCATTATTATCAGATGTGGAGGGGGAAAAACTTCTACAAAATACTTTTAAAGAACAGCTTTTCAAGTATCTTTGGTATCTTTGACTTTCTGTACATTTCACAAAAACATTAACCAAAAAATAAAAGTGCCAACCCTTCCTTTTACCCTGTGCCTGAGGGCATTTGGTGTTTTCCCTTCAAGCCCATGGACACATGTCCAGTTCCTGGACCCATGAGAATCTCAGCTTTCACTGTTTGTTTAGGGGTTTTGTGGGGTTGTCTGTTTGTTTGTTTTAGTTTTTAATCACATTTCTCTCTCTTCTGATTACCAAGGGGAAAAAAGAAAAAAAGAATGCAAACATGAACCATAATGGCTCAAAAATGAAATTAAAAGACCTTGTTTTCCATTATTATTTTTCAAATCCCATTTTTCATCCAGTAATGTCAGGGATCAGAGCAGTGATTTTAGTTTTTCTTCCATAGCAGTTTTTCTGGAAGTGTGAGGTGGTGGTGTTCAGCCCCTCTAACCTGCACATCATTGGTGGATATTTGAACAAAGCCTGGCCTGGCACTACTTTTGAGGAGCTCCTCTCACTGTTCAGACTCTTCTAGTGAGGAACATCAGTGGTTTAATTGAATCATTCTTTACAAAAGACCGTGAATATCAATGATGGGGGAGGGTGGAGACACATTAATATGATACTGGAAATTTTGCATTGAAATGTATTCGATGGAAAACAGCCTTCTGACCAAGTGAAATTCAGAGTGTGTGGGGATGTAGCATGTAGCACTTTGTCAGCCTTTTTGTGAAAACATTTCTTTGCTTTTCTTCATGATAAAGACGATATGGAAGAAAATTTTCAACTAACATCTTATTTTCCCCAAGATATTTGGCAGGAAAAAGAACAACCTTTTCTGTCCAGTGTTCTGTCAGAATCTGACCTGTGCAAACATAAGGAAACAAGTGAGACATAGTGACCTCCCTGGAGGCCAAATGCAAGGGACAAGAAAGCCCAGGCATCTCCCTGTCTCTGTCCCACTGAATTCCTACAGACAATTCCACCAGGACTCCGATATGCCAGAAAAGGCAGAACAGGGACATTTCCTAGGGGATGAGAGTTACTCCCAATGGCAAAGTGATACCGAAAAAGTGGAAAACCTTTTGTGCTTCTGCACTTTATATTGCACAAGCTTCAAATTCCCGAACTCACAGAGGAAGAAGCTGGTGAACAATTGCAGTTGCTTTGCTATCTCTTGGCGAGAGTAACACAGCCAGTCCCAGGAAATTGCAAGTTGTGAGCTGGGCTCCAAAAATGTGAGATCATCCTGGAGGTTTGGGGATGGAGTAGGGAAATGCCGAAGGGTATAACATTCTTGGACTTGCGTTCTGAGTCCTTCAGCCTCTCTGGGCTTTTCTCTGCAGAATTAGCCTTGGCAAGGGGGAGGAGGTGGGCAGGGAGGTCTGACCAGAATCCACCCCTCTTGGCATCTCTGAGGCTTTTTATACCAGTTGCTTAAGGGCAACGAGCCAGATCCTGAGCCAGCATTGGTGTCAGCAGGGCCTCTGTGATTCACACACACTCGGGCTCTCCTCCCAGTGTCAGGGAAACTCTTTTGAGGAATTTGGTTGCAAATTCAAGCATGGTTTGGCTGGGACAGAGTGTCTATGTTATGGGAGGGACCTCTTGGCTCTGGGACTTGTTGTCGTTTAGCAGGCTCAACCTATAGCAACCAGCCTGGGGGGATAGCAGAGACTCCTCAAATCCTCCACTTCGGTTTTTCCTCCATTTCCACTCCTCTCCAGGTACCTCTATGGCCTAGCAAGCCCTGTCACCTCTTTCCACATACCACGTCTCTTGGACCATCACTTGGAGCATTTCTGTGTGCATGTTTCTCTGTGTCACACTTATTTTTTTTCTAGGGTCCCCCTGCTTCATCATTATCTTAATCAGTGTTGTGTTAAGTTTCATGTTAAGTTTGACCTTTATTTTCGGCCTGGTTATGCTGTTTATATGCCTCTGACACTTGTCCCCTGGTGCTATTACCAGGGAAACTCAGCACTGAGGCCTTTCCCTTTTCCCCTACCCCCTTGTCCCTTTCTGTTTAATTTTTTTCTTTCCTTTTTTTTTCTTTTTTTTTTCTTTTTTTTTTTTTTTTTTTTTTTTTTTTTTTTTTTTTTTTTTTTTTTTTTTTGGTCTTTTAACATGGTTTTCCTAAAAAGTTTTTGAATCAATCAAATTTGAGGCAGAAAATAGGCTTGGTCACGCCTGGTCCTTGGGTCGTGTGACACTCACTCAGGGTCCTGACAGCTCCTCAAAGGGGGCACCCGGGACGAGGAGAGGGGGTGGCAACGCGTTTCCCCAGGAAAGAGCCCGTTTCCATGGCACTGCCCCCACCTCTCCGCCATCCGCCAGCCCGAGGTGGGCCTGAGGCTCCTCAATAGGGCCGTGGGGAAGCGTGCGTGTGTGCGGGGCCGGGGAACAAAACGGAGGCGCGGGGGCGGCGGCGGCGGGGGCTGCGCTGACAGCTGCCGGGGTTCTCTGCCACCGGAGCTTGTGGGGAGCCAGCGGGAGCGACGGCGACGGAGCCAGGGCCCCAGCCAAATCTGCATAATCAGGGGCTTTTCATAAATGCCCCATTTTTCATCCCCATCTCAAACATTTGCTCAGGGAGAGCTGGGAGCCCTGGCACAGAGGGACAGTGCCTAGCGCTCCCCAGTCCCGGTGCACACCCCTGGCTCTGGCCTCCTCACTTGCTCTGCTCTCCTACACCCTCGTCCTCCTGCGCTGTCTCTGCAGGCAGACAGGTGCCCACTCGTCTGTCAAATGCAGCTCATGCTGCCCTGGCTCTGGCAGAGCCCTGCTGGGGCCGGGATGGAGGGAGTGTGGAGCCAGCCTCGTGGCTGTGTCAGTGCCGGCTCCTACCTTGGCTCAGCATGTGCCACAGCCTCCTTGGTGCTGTTGGTTTTTCCTTGGGTCCTCCCTGATTCCCTCACCTTTGCCTCTCCCCATCCTGCCTTAAGAAACCACTTGCCCTTCTGCTGACTCCAAGGCTCTGCACCTGGGATTTTAAAACCCTTTTCTTCCCCACCTCCCCCACCCCAGCCCCTTTCTGAAGCTCTCTTCTCTCACTCTTCTCCCTCCTGTGCATTTCCCCATGCCCTTTCCACTTCTTCATTTGTGCAGGGTCTTTTTCTTTCTCTCTTTTTTATAATTAATGATTAGCTTTAATTGGTTTGCTTAGGCAGCCTGACAGAAAATTAGCAGGAGCCAGCCCAGGGCTGCCGAATGCCAAGTTTGGGGACTGCTATGCTTTACAGATGCCGTGGCAGGAGATGAACTCCTTGGGATCCCCCCTTGGCACTCCCCTCCTGCTCTGCTGGGCTGTGCTGTAGCTGTGCTGTGAGTTGGGGGTCCAGGGCCTCCCCTGGTCCTTGGTGCCATCTGTGCTGGGAAGCTGGGACTGGTCCTCTGTCCCTTGCCTGACTCCAGCACTCCCAAGGTGGCCAGTGGGCACTGAGCTGCTGCAGGGTTACCTCTGGAATGGTCTGTGTCCCTTTCCTACTGCCCAGGGCTGGTTTTCCTCCTCCTTTTTGCACGATCACCTTTATTGAGCTGGGCTCTGCTCAACAGGTTTGAGCAGAGGAGACAGGGTGAGAGGCAGGGCAGGATCTCCCAAGGGAGTGCTGTGCCAAGGGGACTCTCCAGCACAGCAAAGCAGGCAGCTCTACCCCATGCTAAAGGCAGGTAATGGGGACAGGATGGGGAGAAAAGGGGGACTTTGCTCTTTTCCTCCTTCGCAGTGATTTCCCTTTGCTTTGCTTTTCTTTGCCTTTTTTATAGTTCCCATTTTTCTTTTCTATGAGAGAGAAACCGCAGGGTTCTCCCAGGGCTGGGAAGAGCGCTTGGTCCCAGGCTGCTCCCAGCCAGATGGAGGGGAAAAGAAGGGGGGCAGTGGGCCCATAATCTGGGAGGAGAGTTTTCCTGGTTAAAGAGGATTGGGGATAGAGTCTAGGACATTTCAGCGTGTTGTTTTAGGAAGAAGGGGCACACCATGACCTATTTGGGATGCTTGTGAATTTTCAGCACAAAACTTTGCTGGAAGCACTGGCAGCTGTGTAGCCCTACAACTGGGGATGGAGTTGGTTTGTGCTGCGCTGCTGGTGTTGCCTTGTAATAGCAGCCAAAAAAGGGAGAAGTGGGAAATAGCACGAGTTTCCCCCTCCTTC
This sequence comes from Picathartes gymnocephalus, assembly GCA_013390045.1. NCBI lineage: Eukaryota > Metazoa > Chordata > Aves > Passeriformes > Picathartidae > Picathartes > Picathartes gymnocephalus. The sequence goes on from WEKY01015647.1 coordinate 103,100, forward strand.
AGCCCAGGCCTTTTCAGCTGAGCAGTCCAAGATTGGCAGGAAATGATAGCTGGCTGAGACTGCTCAACTGGATCTATAGAGCAGCCAGAATATTCCAACCCCTCTGCAAAACCAGAAAGGTTTGTTGGGCTGGTGACAGCAGGGTATGTTTCTTGTCCCCAGGAATCCCAGAATCTCTCAGCTGTCCTTGCTTCAATGGTGTTAAATGGGTGATTTGCCCTTACTGGACAGCAGTCCAATTCTCCAACTGAGCGTTAATATCTACATATGCCTTTTTATGGGATCCAGAGCACATATAGAAGTGAAGTCAGAGAGATGTGGTGTCTTCCTGGGATTTCTGTCATGGAGGAGCAGCCTTTTTGTCAGTCACAGAGGTCCCTGCTGCATTCCAGATTCATGAAAGATGGAAGCCAGCGCAAACAAGTCTGCTCTCAGATCTGTGTGTTGTTCAGCTGTGAGTGTACTGGCAAACACCATGCTTTGCTACCTTGCTGCAGCCTGGCCTCTTTCCCAAAGACTGGTACAATTATAGCTCACTCAGGTGAATACACTGATAATGCATGTAGAGACTGGAGCCAGCAGGTCTCCCGTGGGGCTCAGAGGCTTTGGTCGCAGGGCTCCCTCCTCTGCCCCTGCCCCTGCCCTCCCAGGACATATGACTGTGCAGTCCCTCACAGCTCTCATGTTCCTCCCCAGTCCTGACGACACACTCAGAATCCCTCACATGGCTTTGCTAGTGTTTTGGACCTTAGTTGAGCTTTGGGCCTCTGCAGGGCAAGGCTAGGGATGAGTCTTCCTATCGTGAGGGAAGAGGGAGAGGGGTGAGGAGAAGTGTGGGAAAAATATTTGCTAGAAAAAGTCATTGAGACTTCGCAGCCCATTTCACTTTTAGGCGATCTTGATTTATTCTTACAGCAGATGTCTCTGCAGTAGCAGAAGATATATTTGATTTGTGGCAAAACTTCCATGTTCTGTGCACTTGGATAGTCTCCTTTTCTTTTTCACACCCAACCCCTCTCAAGTGGTGTTTTAAGACCCTTTTCACTTTCCTGTTTGCATCTGACTGCCCTTCAGTGAACCAGAAGGGGCTCAAGGAGGTGGTCACACGCTGAACACCCTTGTGTGACAAAAAGGCTGGGACAGATCCAGCTGGTCACGACCTAGGCTGTGTCATCTGTCTGTCAGTCCTGTGTCGATCTGTGTCTAGGACTAAATCACGCTCAGGTGTTTTTTGCCAGGTGATGCTTGGTTCAGAAAGGACAGGTGACTACACGCCCAAACCCTGTAGCCATAGCTGTAGCTACAAATGAAGCACTCCTGGTTCTCATCAGAGCTTGGGGATGGGCAGTGCTGGGGTGGCTGGATTCCCACCTGGAGGGCTGAGTGCAGAGGGCTTGGCATCTGCTTGCTTTGCAGTCTATCAAAATTATTGCTGTTACTATCCTGATCAGGACACTTTCAAAACTTGGTAGTGCCACTGGAGTGTCAGGCACTGCACAAAGTTGAAGGAAGGCACAGCTTCCTCTCCAGGAGAGCAGCCATCCCTCTCCCTGCTGTCAGAGCTGTCTTTTCTCTTCTGATTTTAGCAATGTGCATGCCGGGATTCACCCTCTCCCCTTGCAGTTTAGGGGCTCTGTGATAATCATGTAGTTCTTGACAACTGAAGAACAGCTGAGGGTCACCAGCTGTTTCACTGTAGAGCTGCAGTGGGAAAACTGAGGCATGGAGCTGAAGGTGCCTGAAGATGTCCTCAAAGCTGATGAAGTGACCCACTGAGGGATTATCCCACCTGGGCTCCAAGGTTCTCAACACAACCCATCACACAGGCTGCCAACAGAACCCATCATTGCAAAGGAAACAAGGGGAGCACATGATGCCTCCTGTCCTGCCCTGCCGTGCCTTTGGCTTGTCTTGCTGCCCTTCCTTTCCTCTTCTTCCTCTGGCACTCGCTGCCGCCAGCACATGCTCTGGCTCCTGCCTGGACAGCCTGAGCTGGCTCCTTTAAGGCAGGCACGCCAGGGGACTGCGCACGGTGCCAGCCTTCACTGTGAGTGCCTCTCGCGCTTCCCCCTTGGAAAGTTTCCTGCCCAATTGTTATGTGCGATCCGATCTGAAAGTTGCTCTCTAAGCTTCTTGTCACATTTTGACTTAATGAAGTGCAACTGGAGTGGGAATTGGGGTTCATCACGCCAGTCTCACTGCGCTCCCTTGTTGTCAGAAAACAGGGGCGGTTGGGGACCGTAATGCAACGCTGCAAGTCGTTATCATTCCGGTCAGTCTGTTTAACACAAAATTAAACAAAGAACTAATTAGTGCCTCATGAATTAATAAATGCGCAGTTGCTGGGTAGGAAGGGGAGGAAGGAAAAAAGGTTGTTGAAGGAAAGATACTGAAAAAGTCGAATTAGGATGTTGTGTCAAGGGGAAAAAAAAAAAACGGAGTCCACTTTGGTGAAGAGTTTGGATCCATTGGTTTCCTTGGAATAAGCTCCCTTCCTCCTCCTCCTGAGTCCTGCACGTCTGCTCTGGAGCAGTGATGAACAGCAGGCACAGGGAAGAGGCAGCCTTTCAGTGCTTCTTCAGGAGGGCTTACGAGAAAGACGGGGACAAACTTTTTAGCAGGGGCTGTGGTGATTGGACAAGGGGTGATGGTTTTAAACTAAAAGAGGCACAATTTAGCCTAGATATAAGGAAGAAAATTGTTATGGCGAGGGTAGTGAGACCCTGGCACAGGTTGCTCAGAGAAGCTGTGACTGCACTGTCCCTGGAAGTGTTCAAGGCCAGGTTGGACGGAGCTTGCAGCAACCTGGTCTAGTGTAGGGTGTCCCTGCCTATGGCAGGGGAGTTGGACTATATGACCTTTAAAGGTCCCTTCCAACCCAAACCATTCTAGGACTTTATGATTTTCCAGTAGTGTTCCCTAGAAGCTGGATCTGGGGTCCAGGAGCCAAATACTAATATTTATCCAGAGCAGATGTGGGAGCTAAGAGGTGTGGAGTAGAAGCCCGTCATTAGAAAGGAGGGAGACTTCAAACATGTTCATGGTGAGCAAGTCTCCTCTCTTTGAAGGCTTTTTTCCTGGGGAAGCCACAATTGACACAGTAACAGTGTGTAATCTCAGATTAACTATGTCCCAGCAGCCCTCCCCCTGCTCCTTGCCCTGTCTGGCCCCCTTCCCACACAGAGCGGTGCAGTGCTGCTGCCCAGCCCGCAGTGGGGTGGGAGTGAGGGACGTACGGGACGCCCACTCGGCCATTCCCACAGGTGCTGTGCCGTGCCACACTGCCAGGGAGCAGGCTCGGCTCTAGCGCATTGTCAGGCAGGGAAGCAGAGCTGGGGGAGGGAAGAGTCCATTCTTAAGAGGACATGTCAAGTACAATTAGCGTTATCTGTCTAAATATGTACTGGGAACACAGAATACAAGAGCAGGCCTGGCTGGCTTTAATGGAGACATATGCAAGGTCATATTGCCTCATACAATCCCCCAATCTGATTTGGGGATTACACATTCTAAGTAAATTGGCGTTATTCCTCTTGCATCATTGATAAGCTGCGACCAAAAGAAGAGGAGTAAAAAAAACAATTAAAAACCCAATTCCAAGAATTGATCGTGCACAGGAGTTACGGAGTGAAGGCGGGAAGGCAGAGAGTTACAGGCAGAGAGCTTGGGAAAGAGGGAGAGAACAAAAGAGAGGGAGAGAAAAAACAGCATGACAGAGTGGCAGGGAAAGCAGTGGAAAGAGCAAGGAAGAAAGGGAGAACAAAGGGAAGAAAAAGGTGGAAGAAAGGGTGCCAGAAGGACCAAGGATGCCAGGGTGGGAGAAGCACCTCAAGTCAGGGAGTTGTAACACCAGCCATGCCCTCAGCCTTTTTAGCATCAGGATTTGAGTGGGAAAGGAAGGAGCCAGGCTGGTTATGCACCTTCGTCATCCGAGGGACTCCATCCTCCTGTCCATCCATCCATCTGGCATATCTCACCAGCTCCTTCCTGCTCTGGGTCTCAGCCAACACGTGGCATCTATCTTTGGCAGTGGCAGAGTATGAGTGATGGGAGGAGGCTGTCCACATGCACAGAGCGCCAGGGCCCTGGAACACAGGGGTGAGCCATGGCAGCAGCACAGAGTCCCCTGAATCCTTCCCACTTGCGTCCTACAAGGGACTGAAGAGGGTCTCAGAAGGGCTGAGTCACGGTGCAAACTGCTGCACCTGGAGAAGGAGCATGTGGAGAGCCGGTGTGTGGCACAGACACAGAGCTGAAGGTCCTGGATTCAACCACAGGCACGCCTCGGGGCAGTTTGTCATTCTGTTGCCACCCTGGGCAGTTGGGAGAGCTGTTTTGGCAGGGCTGCGAAACAGAGGCTACAGGAATGGGCCAGGCACCCTTGCCACTGTGCATGAAGCCACCCTGTGCTCCTGGCCACCTCCCAGCTCTGGGAGAGGGAAGTCCCTGTCTGGCTGCAGAGCAGTCCTCCCCCAGCCGTGAGCTCTCCTTCCACCTTGCCTGTGCAGAATAAACCCCTCCAGAAGTCTCATGGCACAGCTTTTATGCTCCGTCACATTTTTGGAACATATGGTTTTAAATAATTCAATTTACTTTTTATGTGTTTTGCTGTGACTTTTTTTCCCTGTCCCTTTTCTCCTTCCTCCTCACTCTCTGCATTTTCATGATGGGAAAACGCACAGATGAGTGGGTAAGGGGGTTCAGTGACATGGGACCCAGTCCTGCACCCTGTCATCTTGTGCCCCACAAGGTGTGCAAGGCACGCCTCAGCACACAGGTGAACCTCTGGGAAAGAGGGGTCAACTGAGGAAATGTGAAGATTGGGAATGGAAAATTGGACATGGAGCAGAACACAACCTTAGATACGTGGGCAAAGTATGGAGCAGACCAGCACAAGGTCTATCTGTGGTACCTGGGGAGCAGGATTCAGGCCAGTAATAGGTGCTCTCTATGTGAAATTATTCCCAACCCTCATTAGGAGCCTCTTGCATGGAGAAGTATATGGCACTGCAGGGTACAGCCAGGAGCAGGAAAGCACTTTACTCCCTTGTGGAGTCTGAATGTCCCATGCTGGACCATGTTCTTAGCCAGTTTTTGTGAGTCCTGGCTCTTACTCATGTGTGCCCTGTGTGTTAACTGGATTCTTTCTTTTCTCACTCCAGAATGAAGTGAATTTAGAGCTAAAAACGAGGCAAGAAACGAGGCCTTGAAATCTCCGAAAGGTAGGAGAGACTTCAGACTGCAATGGGTATGTCACTATGCCCTTCTGGGTTCTCATTTCCTCTGTGCGTCTCTCACACTTAAGGCCTGCTCACTGTAGCCATGTCTGCACCAGAACTTCTGGAGTTGGACTGTTGTTACTCATAAAGAGAGATGGGAACAGAAGAAGGTCTAGTGCAGATATGGCATATGTGTGTCCTAATCCTGTCATTGTCTTTGTACACCAGTTGTTCTGAGCACCTGGTTTTGTCACTGAGAGTTTTCCTCAATATCTTCTCCACTGCTTCTATCTTTACAGCTAAAAAAGTGTGTAAGGATTTTGGTGAAAGGGAACTGCTTTATCTTCATCTATGTGTGCTGAGGGAGATGGATAGAAGTCCTTTCACTGAATAGGATTCAGTCTCCATCTACTGTGAAGTTTTGCTGAGCTCAGTTCACATAATTCAGATGGTGATGTGCATGTTCTCCTCCTCTTCTGGCACATTTTTATCTATTCCGACTACAGAACCATGGTGGTAGTGTGGAAGCATTTTTGTGCCTCCAGCAGAATCCAGGCTTTCCTGGGTTTTCCCTTTACCTAGACCCTCATGGTCTGTCTTAGAAGTAAAAACCCCAGCTTCACAGTCTCCTAGAGCTGGATAGTCACTTAGTCTGTGCCTGGTAAGAGTTAGAGGTCTAGAGCCCAGGGAAATGGAAGATGATATTGTCTCTTAAGTGCCTTATCTCCATGTGCTGGGTGAGACACTCCCTGTGCCACCTCAGGTCATGGTTACTGAGAAGTCCCTGCCACACTGAGGCAGCTCCTGCTGTCCCTGACTCTTCTTCCTGGCCCCAGGGGGACCATGAAGTTCCGTGTGTGTCACCCTAAGAGTTCCCACTCTCTCCCCATATCTCTGCTCTGTACCCCCTGCATCACCAACCACACCTGGTCTCTCGCATTGCTCCCCTCCATCCCCAGGCACCAAGACAGGTCTGAGGGCCGGAGAGGCCGTGAGGAGGGTGGGAAGTGCTCTGCCCTGTGAGACATTACTCAGAGGTGCCAGGAGCACTCACTGCAGTGTGTGCGCTTAGACCATCCCTGCAGCAGTGGGGACCCCCAATGCCCAGTTTTGGGGAGCTCCTGGACTGAGTCCGAGCAGCATCAGAGAGGCCCAGGCTGGCTGGGGTGGGAGGGGGCCCCAAGCTGGGCTGGGCAGTGTCAGAGGTGACCGGTGGAAGGCCAGTGTTATGTAAATACTGCTGCTGTAACATGGCAGGCCTGAATGGCCCTGTGCGTCCATCCATCATTGCTGGGGAACAGAAGCCTCCCTGGGAGCACGGGGGGCCAGCAGTGTGGGGCATGCAGACACAGGCAGCATGTGCCCTACTCATAAACTGTTTGTTTTCTTTTTGTCTCTCTCATTTCGGGGCACCCCACCGAGAGCAACTCTCTGTTCTGTCCTTGCAAGCTCTTCCCCAGCCTTCCCCCCACCACTTCAGGCCTTCCTATCCTCCCTTCTTTCCCCAGCCCTTAAAAAAATGGAGGGGAAAAAAGGGGGGGAAAAAAAATTCCCCAGTTCACATTGCGGCTTCTTTCTCTGACTTCAAAGGCTCCTCATCATTGTTTGGGATCGGCAGGCAGTGGCCCTGAAAACGTGATCACAGCCGGGCACAGTGTAGGTCACCACTGAGCGCCATGCTCCGAGTGCTGAAAGGAACAGGCAGATTCTTCCCTTTTCATGCTTCACAACCCTGGTTACAGCACTCTGCCTTGCCTGTGTGCTCCTCGCTGCATGGCTATTCTTGCTCTTTTTTCCTCCTTTTCCTCCAGCCCTCCCTCTCTGTTTCTCTCAGGTCCCTCATTTCTCCATTCATTTCCTTTCATCCTTCCCCTCTCTGTGCCCAGCATCACACACTTCTCACACTTTCTTCTCTTCTTTCCATTACTTTTCTTCCTCACAGTCTCCTGCCTGGCAGTGCTGTCACTTCTCTCTGTTATATGAATCACTGTTTTATTTCTCCCTTTTCCCTCTTCTAAAGGTCAGGTTGGAGGTTGATTTCCTCATGCTCCCTATTCCTGTTTAGTAGCAGCCTTCCTCTGACATTTGCCTGCAGTTCTGTCTTCACCTGTGATATCTCACTCGCTGTGCCCAAAACTATGGCAGTTCTGTAATTTCTGGATTAGTCCTAGACAGCTGACAGCCCTCTCTGCAAAGGTGTGAGCCCACTGCTTTCATGTGCAGTGGGTTTATCCCCAAAAATTTAGCCTGGCCTCACAAGGGGAGGCAGCACACAGTGCATGCCATCCATGTCAGCTTCCAAACTTGCTCTTTGGCTTTGCTGGTTAACCTGAAGGAGTGAGCAGGTAGGGTTAGTGTTGTAGATGGATTTGGAAAGCCAGGCACTGACTTCATATATATCACAGGGAAACAATTAAATCTTGTCGGTCTAACGTGGAACATGACACTGATGGTAGTGCTGAGGGCAGAGTTAGGCAGGGATAAGGCAGAGAAAAACAGGCCCAACAGTTTAATGGGCATCCCAGAACACTTCCTCAGTGGATTTCAATGAGGGAACAGCACTTTGTTGTGCTGAAGCTTGGGCATATGTGGCAGCACAGTGAGCTACAGCCAGATTGCAACTCCCTGCCTGCAGAACATCCCCCAGCAATATCTGGAGCTTCATTTTGCTGCAGGGGAAGAGCCCGGGACTCTGCGCCCCTCCAGCACCCATCCAAGGAACAGCTGTCCTCTCTCCACCCCTGGAAGCAGAGATCATGGTGCTTGTGCCTCTCATGATTTGTGAGGTTGTTTTAATGCCGAGGAGCCCACCAGGACTTGTCTCTTGCTAAATAGGCATATTAAGGGACATTGCAGCAGGGGTTATAGAGTAATAATTTGTTCTAATGAGCTGGTGTCACGTTCTCCCTGGCTGAGCTGTGCCCGAGCAGGAGCTGTGGTAGGAAGGGGCTGTGCTTGCTGACCTGTCAGCCCAGGTTAATGAAGTAGGGGGGTCAGAGAGCAGGAGTTCAGCCAGTCAGCAGCAGCTCGGGGGGCCGGAGGGGAAGGATGGGGCTCTTCCCTGAGCTGAATGCCCTGGGGAAGGCCTGTGCTGGATGGAGCAGCAGGATGTACGTTAGGGCACTGGGATTTCCATGCTGTGCTGGTGGCTTGAATGCCACAGTACCCTCATCAAACCATCCGCAGGCAGGGGTGAAACTGCTACAGCTGGGCACTGACTGGGGCTCATCCTCTGGCCTTGCAGGAGAGCCCAGATTGGCACACAGGGAAGGAGGCTGGAAAAGTAAGAGAGCACCTATGTTACAGATGCTTACAGACACGAGGGGATAGGTGCAGGGAAGTGGCCAGTGCTGATGACCAGTGTGTAGCTAGGAAGTCTAGAGAGAGATGGTGCTCATCCTTACCTTTGTGTGCAGAGTGTGTGAACAGCCAGAAGTTCTCTTTGTCCTTCCTGTTCTCTCTTTCTCCTCCCTTGATGCTCCCTCATGGCTTGCTGAGATCCTTTCTTTGCCTTGGAAACCTAATTTCTTCCATGCCTTCTGGGTACCTGAGCAGAAAAGACACAAGAACTTTTGCCAGTCTCCCAGCAACCACCCTTAGGGAGCAGGTTGGTGGCAGGACAGCCTGGGCAGCTGCAGTTTGAGCAGGGCTCCACATTCTGCAGGAGACAGCAGGAGAAGCCACGAACAGGGAGTCCTGGCTCGGGTGCTGCCTTGGGGACCCATGGCCTGCCTTGCTTCTGTGAATGACATGACCCTATTCATGCTGGGGCAGGATGGTGCCCTTGGCCACACCAATACCCTGAGGTCTAAAGCACAAGTCTTCATCTTACCATCATACCATCTTTCTCCTTCTCCTCCTCCCACTCTTTGCTCCCCCCTGCTTCTCTTTGCTTTTCCCTGTCTCCATCTCTCTCTCCCTTTCATCTACTCAGAAGGCTTTACTCTACTTCCTTGTCACCCTAATTGATTGCATTAACCTTTCAGCGTATTGGATTTCCCCAGCACCGTGCAGAGAGCACTGTGCAATATGCTTATAATCCAGGCTGTAATGGACAGAGAGCAGTCAGCGAGCCCCTGCTCCAACAGGTTCTGCTGACAACTTCGTCTCAGAGGGGGGGAGAGGAGTGAACCGGTGGGACCTGGGGCATGGCTGTCCTGCAGCCTGTGCAGACCTGGCCTCAGTGCTCCGCCCTGAGCAGGCTTGTGTTAGCTTGTGAGAGTGGAGTCCTTGGAAAAGGATCTGGCTTGGGAAGCAGGGAGATGTTATATTTGACCTATTACTGTAATTTTTCCTAGTGTTTGAGCACCATTCTTCCCTATCTACTTGGTCTACAGTTTTCTTCCATCTGTTCAATACTAAATTAATGTACGCTTTACATTTAGGCACTTGTTGCTAGTGGCAGGATGAGAAGACAGTATCATGAAATCTTCCTGTTTTCACATTGCGCTTGCCTCTGCCTTTTCCTTTAGGATGAGGTTACAAGGGAGATGGACACCTTTCCTCAGATTTCAAAGAGAAGCATAGGAATATTGTGTTGATGAGAGAGACAGCACCAAGGTGTAGAGAGATCAGGAGACAGAAGCCCTGAATTATATCTCAGGCTTGGCCTTGGATAAATCCTTTCACTCTCTGGTACCTCATTTTCTCCCAGGGTGTTGCAGGTGTTGTTTTGGTGTGGCAGTCTGCAGGAGGGTTGGGGAAGATGGAGGGTGGTTATTGCTGCTCACTGGGCAAGGGATGAGAAAGTGTCTGCAGACAGGCGGTGAAGCTACACAGCCAAGTGTAACTGCTCACACTGCCTGCAAGGCAGGAAATAAACCAACAAGGTCAGTGACAGGAGTATGTGAGCCTGTGAAAGGCCTGGCAGACTGCTGGTGGTGAGGGCAGAGCCAAGAGATGCTTTGGCATCCTTCATTTTAAAGGACTGGAATGATGGATCTGCCATAGTCTCCTGGCCATGGTGCCCCCTTTAAAGTCTCCTTGCCATAGGCTCAGTTCAGCACAATGCTTTGAACACCGGGTTGAGTTTTGCTTAAGCCAAAATCATTTAAACAAATATTTAAGAGTTTCATTTGACATGGACCTTAGGATGAGATCTAGACTCTTGCAAGGCTCTTTTGTAGTTCTCCTTTTCAAACAGCATTAGCACAAGATAACCATCTTCATTTATGGTTACAGCTCACAATGAAAAAAACAGCAATAGTGGAAGGGTTGCTGATCACTTCATTGGTCTTCAAGTTACTTCATCTTGTTGAAAGCAGTTACTCTGAAGGTACCCACTCTCCCAAGGGGATGTTTAGACCTTTTAGAAACTTGGCAAGTTCCTGAGCACACCAGGAGGAGGGGACAGGGCTCTACGGTGCAAGGTAAAGGTAAATCCCCAGTTTTTCCAGGAAGGAACACGAAATTACAGGAGTCAGAGGGATTCCAAGCGGTCATTCCAAAAAGTGGGAGGTTCCTTACAAGCCAGAAGGTAGTTAGGGTAGGGACTTTATTTTTAGGTTAAATAGAGAAGAACTAGGAGCAGGAAGCAAAGGACGAGAAATTTCAAACAAGCTAGAGAGAAAGCGTGAGGGAGAGCAGCACCTCCTAAATGGAAGGGTAAACAGGCACTCCGAGGCATTAACTTAATTGATTGTTCTGCAACAGGCTGAACGCTGTGTTACTCTGTCACCGCGGCAACAACCCAAAAAAATTGTCAGCCTGTTTGGATGAAGTGAAGCGAAACATTCTCTAATTTGTGGTGATCCGGGTGTTTGTTTTCCTTTCGAAGAGGCGGGGGATCTATTGATCTATTGTTTGCACAGAGCTTTTTTTTCATGATGATACGGGAAAGCAGGAGCCCCGGGGTGTGCTCCCGGGGCAGGTGAGGCTGCAGGGGTGTCTCTGCTGTCTTTCCTCAGATCTGCCCTTGCAGGGTGGCTCTACGGAGCCAGCAGAGGCTCCAGTGGTCGGAACCATCCTGAAGAAGCTGGAGGACACGGGAAAGTGAGTGTGAAGAATTTGTGCCAAAAACGTTTGGATGTGATAAACTTGTGCCAGGGCTACTGCTTTGGTCCCTCCTGTTCTTCTCCCTTTGGGCTCTTGCAGTTCACAGAATCACGGAAGCAGAGTGATGGAATATCCTGAGCTGGAAGGGATCCACGTGGGATCATCAAATCCAGCTCCTGGCTCTGCCCCAGACAAGCCCAGAAGTCACACCAGTTCCATCTGTATTGCAGTCTCTGGTAGTAGGTGGAGTTAGCAACAACTGCCTCAGGGACAAGAGCAGCTCTGTCCCCCTACCAGCTCCCTTTCCAGATCCATGCTATTCCATGTTATCTATGCAGACCTGTGTCTATGCACAGCCTGTGCCTGTGGGAACCTATCGTTGCACACTTGAGGGAGTGACAGGAATCGTGTTTATCCTTATCCCACTGCCATAGGAACATAACGAAGTCCCCACTTTGAGCTCTTTGTTACAGCAGAGATTAAATCCCTGGGCCAAAGAGGAGGGATTTTGTCTCCTGGGATATGGAGTCAGTCTGCTCCAAGGGGCTGTGCGGGATGGGAGATGAGGATGGCCACAGTGCGATGGGTGACTTGCTGCAGGCACAGCTTGAGGCAGAGCCAGGGAAGCCACACACATGGGAAGAGGTACCACAAGTTGTGCAGCAACTTGTGCACCTTGTCAGCAGCGTCTGGCCCTGCACAGCCCTGGGGGCCAAGCAGGAGCTCCTTGGGATGCCACTTGCTGTCAGCACATGCTTGGCTTCAGAGTGAAACGTGGCTGCAGCACTTGCTTCAGCTGGGAATTGTTCAGTCAGGGTGGGAAAGTGCAGGGGACTAGGGAGCAAGCCCACATGGCCAGGGGTGAGCAGCAAGGCTTTGTGCCCAAGACATGATGACAAGAGACAGGGGCTGTGGTAGGGGAGGGGAACGCTGGCAAAAAGGTGCCTTACAGATCTGCAGTGGGGGCAACAGGCAACGGTGGCTCAGAGCCAGTGGTAGGGTAAGTGGCAGAGGTAGTTATGGGCCAGCAAAGGAGAGCAGACATGGGCATCTCATGTCCTCATGACAGGGGATCAGTAGGAGGGATAGGCTTGACCTTCCTTGCGCTTGGCCCTGTCGAGAGGTTTCATCCTCCCGTTTGGGGTTTTCTGCACTCTTGTGGCCTTTGGGCACCCTGGGGGCAATCCCATGTTTCCTATACAGGCTGATCATTCTCATTACTCCTCAGCAGTGCCCCAGCCCATGCACAGCTGCTGCACAAGGACTGTCTAGTTGATCCCTAAGATTTCAGGGAGAGCTGTGGAATATGTTGGTGTCAACTGCGGGAGAGTGTTGCTTTGTGGAGTATGCAGGGGGAAAACCCCAGAGTATATTCCTGTGCTCCTTCCCGCCTCCCTCCCTGCTTCTTTCTCTGTTGTCTTAGGGGGGGTTTCCTTCTCTATTTGTACTGGTTTTGCTTTATCACCCTTTTCCCCTTCTCTCTCTGTCTTCCCCTCTCCTCTATTTCATTTTTTCCATCCAGTTTTTAACTCTTCTGCTCTGTTCCTCTTTTTCACAGTGTGGATATGAGTTGGGGATAAGTGACTGTGGCTGGTGACTGAGCAGTGTTCTGAGGCACTGTGTCCCACTAGGGCATCTGCCCCCGTGCTCCTGCTGGGTGTGCGTGGGTGGAGGCACCATGGGCATGGGAGAGAGGAGTGCTGCATGTCTCCTGGGAGAAAGCTGAGCTGCCAGTGAAAGTTTGGTCGTTATCAGTGTCAGGAGAAGCTAAATAACCCTGTAACTGGTATGAAGGTGAATTCACGGTCTGGTGAGCACTGAAAATATGAAAGGGCTCTGAGACAGGCAGAGTGTGGAGAGGGGAATACAGTTCGCCCATGGCTCAGGGAGTGGTGTGTTGCTGGAGCAGTGCAAGGACATGTGCTGATGCTATCCAGACCATCAGCCACGGCAAACTGCCTTTTGTGGCATTGGACAGGACAGGGAGGGTGCTCAGGACTACAGGTTCGGAGACAAATGAGACATGCACACATTAACATGTCAAGAACACCCTCAGAGAATGTCTGTGGGCAGCCATGTCTGACTGCACAGCCCTGTACACATGTGGCCAAGTGCCCACACGGTGCCACAAGGCCATGCACATCTATGTGCACAGATGTACCCATGCGGGCAGGTACACAGCTCTGTGTGTCGTCCCATGTGGAGATGCTTCCACAGCTCCCTAAACATGGGGTCACAGGCATAGCCAAGGTGCCAGCACAGTGCTCTGCCACCTGTGTCAGCTCGCAGTCATGCCAAATTCCTTTCTGGTGTAACTCCACTCCAGTCAGGCAGCACAGACTGATTTATCCTGGCATATCTTGGATGTCTGTGTGGTTACCTGCTCTGAGCAGGAGAAGACTTGCGGGAAATCTGTTCTACTTCCAGCTGGGAGAGGCTGATGCCTTGGAGAACCAGAAGATATGAAGAGAGGAAACCCCCTTCAGCTCTTCACCTGGAGCTGGTAATCTCCTTGCACCAAATCCCTGGAATAGGGGAATTGAATTTGAAGCTCAGCCAGTGGTGATTTAGTGTTAGACATTTGCAAAAGTGACTTTGATTAATTCATAGTAAAATCAAGTAGCACTTGGGTGCCAGCACCACATTCCAGGGTGAGCCAGCGACCAAGGTGCGCGCTGGGCAGGCTGCCAGGTGCCTGAGCAATCCCCGCGGAGGTGGCAGCGCCATCCAACCCACAGCCTCTCCCTGCTTGGGCTTCTTAATTATTAATTTATTTTTCTCCCTTCCTTGGCAAAAAAATACTATTTGGTAACGACCTCAAATTGCAAAATGCTGATGATTTGGAGAATGTGTCACAGAAGCTCCAGGGTGATAAAGAGGAGACGAATCCCAGCCAACAATCCGGCTCAGCCAGTTTGCCTATTTATTAAAGAAAAAGCCCAGATCATTAACTTTTTTGTTGTTGTTCTGTTTGCGGGCAACTCCCTGCTGGCAACTTTCGGGTGCCCAGTAAATTAAACCAAGTATCGGCCTGGTTCAGGGCAACCTGAGCTTCTATTTAGAGCTGTGAGAAAATGTTAGTATGTGAATAAACCCTTTAGGGTACCATGCAAAAGTGCTCTCTGGCATAAAAGCCGTGTCAGAAAATCCTTACTCTTGCTGCCTCGTGGAGGGTCAGGTATTGTTACTGGAGAGCTGAGCTTCCCTTCTCCCACTGCTTGTTCACACAGTTAATTGCCCCTCGACACCTCACTGTGCCATGCTGGTCCCCAGAGAAGCAGGGCTGGAAGAGAGCATCTGTAGGCACAGGCTTTGCTGTTTGCCTGCTTAGTTTAGTTGTTGAATAAAGAACAGTTTAGGGATGGGCTTGCCTGCCTGGTGCCTCTGTGAACTCCGAGAGTTCCCTGTGCTATCAGGGAAGGGTGATTACGTTTCCCCTCCTCTGGAACATCCCACGTGTTCTCTGAAGTAGTGCTTCAAGGTAAATCAGATGGCTGAGGGCTCCAGCTTCCCTTAATTCAGTGTCAGGACCAGGCTTGCATGGCCATTATTCAGGAAGTTTTATCAGAAGCACAAAGCTAGCATCTGCCCTCCTGCTTCCCTCTGGGCATCACCAGCTCTCCTGCCCTGGCTTTGGCACACGGAGACTCGAGGGACTGCCTCACAGAGCCCATTTGCAGGCAAAACTCGTTCCAGCTCCTAGAGAGTCTCGGCTGTTTCACTAGCTGCGGGAGCACGGTGGCTTGTCACTAGTGCCTGGCACAGCAGCTCAGAAAACCTGCCAGAACTGAGGAGCTTGCGTGGGAAAAGGGAGCAAAGACACTGCTTAGATTGCTAGCCTCTCCCCTTCCCTCTTCCAACCCAGCTCAGCTGAACTAGGGCTGGATTTTAGGGTTTAATCTCAGCTGATATCCACACACTTTCTCCCAGAGGTAGCCACCTTCTTCCCTAGGCCTGGCTCGTGTCCCTCCACACTCATTTCTCTGGTGAAGCCTGCCCAGATGCGTGTTCACATGGATGCTGATGGGAGGAGAAGGGTATTTTTCAAGGGTTCTGCTTGGTTTTTTTCTTCTGAAATATAAGGATGTGCAATTTTTTTAGTTTCAATTTAGCATTGGAGAATTTTATAATTTAGTAATTAAAATCTCTGATAGGCTTTAGAAATTGCAGCTAATTGAATTTAATGGGAAGATGATTTTCAATTTTATTTGATTACCCGGACCCCTGGCATTGGTATTTATGGGAAAAAAATGGGAAATGTGCTGTGTGGGCTAAGATGGCATAATTGAATTAGGGCTAATCGGATTTCTTCGTCATGAATTTCACTATAATTTTCCTATAATTTTCCATTAGATATCTAGTTTACAAATATTCACAAAGAAATGAAGCTCTTTCGGAATGGAGATTGCTGGCTAACAGGATTACAGGGACGATAGCTCGGCACTGCCAGCCCGGGCTCCTTCAGTAATGCAATCGCTGCGTCTGCCTCACACTTACCGCCCGCCGCTGCTCCCGCACCCCCGGCCCTCTGCCAGGGCTCCCGGGGGGCCGCGGCCGCGCTGCCGCCGGGGCTGCGCAGCCTCTGCACGGCCGTGTCCCCGTGCCCCTCGGCGGCACACGGATCCCGTGCCCGGCACACAGGTCCCCGCCGGGGCTGCGCGTGCACCCGCGGCGTTGTCGTCCCCGCCTCGCTCAGAGCCACTCGCATGCATGCTGGCACATCCCCGGTGCCAGCAGCGTTGAAGCTCAGGAAGCCCCGTTGCACAAGCAGGGCCAGCCCACGCGTGCTGCACCTCGGGCAGCTCTCAGAATGCACCCACCACCAGCTCGGTACGAGGGGACGCTTTGCCTTCCCTCCCTGTGCTCTGGTGAGGATACTGCTGTCACATCCCAGAGGAGGAAGAGCAGTCAGTCCCCACTGTGTGCAGTCCTGGGTCTGTTGCCCATTTTGTACCGCCTCCATCATTTCCCCTCATTGTCACTTCTAATGAATGAGTGACTGCTTCGCTGGGGACAGTCCCTGACAGTGCTCTGTACCTGCCTTAGTGCCTGCATGAGAGCAGGGGTGACATGGCCTCTGCCTGTCATGTGGCAGGTAGAGCGGAGCAGACAATGTGCCAGGTTCCCTCTGCCTTTCCTCCTTTCTCCTCTTGCCCCTGCCGAAGCCACATCAAATTCAGAGTGAGTTTATGGAAACCAGCCCTACTCCACAGTGTCAGAGTCCTGTAAAATCCAGCCTGCCTCTCGACCTGCCCCACCTCTGTTACTTGCCGGGCTGCATGTTGGGAGCCTTTACCGATCTGCCCAGCCCATGTCAGGACAGAGTTGCTGGGGGAGCAACTCGTTGTCCTTTAGAGTAAGTAAGGTAGCAACTCCTCTCTGCCCGGTCCCCCTTGACATCTCCATGGCATTAGGCCTTCCACATGTGTCTAGAGTAGGACAGTCTCTGCCAAAACATCCATGACAATCCAGCCCTGCCCTGCAGCAGGACCGTGCACAGGGCTTCCTGTGTCTGTGCATTTACATGTGACTCTGTGTGTGTGCACATGGCATGTGCTCACGTTTTTGTTCACATCCAAGCATGTCTCTGCAGGAACACAAGCTGGCTTGCGGATCCTCTAGACAGAAGTCACCACTTTGTTTTGCCTTTGCCCCCTGCTCTGCAGGAATAGGTTTTGCCCAATCTGAGACCCATCCTTGGGCAGCAGTTTCCCATCTCAGCTGCCTGCTTTGCCAAGCCCGGGCTCAGGGGTTTTGTGGGGTTCAGGGTGGTATTTGCTTCTTTTGCAGGCAGAGCACCTGCTTTTGAGTGCCAGGTACCTTCCCTATTGGCCCTGATGCCTGGGTACAACTATGCCCTTACCTCCTCACCCTGAAATCCCCAGGCTGCACTTTTAATTGCTGCAGTAAATTGTAACTAATTGTTAGTGCATTCAAACTCCTGCCACTCCTTCCCCCCAAGTCTTCCTGGGCCCCAGTGGAGCACATGCCGCATACGTTCAGTGCCGTATGGCCCGTTCCCAGTACAGTCATTCCCTCTGGGCAGTGGTCAAGAGATGAGCAGCATTGGCTTCCAGGAGATGCTGGAAGCTGTGGAGTTCCTGGAAAAGCAGTAGCCACATGGTGGAGAGCTGGTGTCAACCTGTTTGAGTAAGGCCAGAGGAAGAGTAAATGGCAGAAGCGCTCCCAGCAGAGCCCTCCCCAGCACGCTGAGACTTAGCACAGCGGGTGGGGAGCCATGTGCCAATAATGTGATTGAAACTGAATTGAGAGGAAAGGAGGGAAAGAGAAGGAAAGGGAAAGAAAGCCTGGATTGTCTGCTCCTGACGCCCAGGCCCCGAGGCTTCTGGGCACCTCCCTTGACGAAACAGAAATCAAACAAAATTACAGAAATAGGGCAAGAGCATTTGCCTAATAGACTCCCCAAGCAGGAGGAGGGGCACAGCACTGCCAGATCTCCAACCTGCAATCTGAGAGCCAGCGCCCTGATCCCACATGAATCCAGAGCACAGTCCCAGGCCCCCAGGCCAGCTCCAGCTAAGGAGGGAGAAACTGCCAAGAAAATGGGCTAAGCATAAAAAACAAAGATAGAAGAGACACAAAAAGGGGGATGTCCCACATCTCAGTGTGACTCACCCCCTGTTCAGCCCTGGCACACTGTCTGCGGGGAAAGCATTAAACTGTAATAATAATAAATTAATCATCCTTCCCCCTCCCATTGCACTTTTCATCTGAGGATCTCTGAGCACCTGGCAAACATTAATTATCAAGAGCTCCTGATGCCCCTGGGAGGGTGGAAAGGGACACAGAAAGATCTCTTCACCTGCCATGGAAGGGCAGATGTGGCTGGAGTGGTCGGGGCAGCTCTTGCCATGGCACAGAAGCACAGTTCAGAGCAGGGTGAGGGGTGCTGCCTTCCCTCGACTGCTTCTGGAGAGCAGGGCATCTGGTAGCCTCTTCATGCCAGGGCACAGTCAGAGGCAGCTTTTCTTCAGAGTGGATCCATACCCTGGAGGGATAAGGGACGTAGGGGAGATGCTACCCTCATGGGAGTCACAGGAGCAGAAAGCTTCAGAGCCCTTAAGAGAGGAAAGAACTAGCTTTCCTTGGGTAAGAGGCAAAGGAGGGAGTATGGGGAAATAAAACCTGATCCTGTGACAGGAGATCGCTGAGATAGGAAATCAGGCCTTGCCATTGCGTCAGCTGCAGGGCGTGGATTTCACCTGAAAAAACACCTTGGCAAGTTGTTCCTGCAAGGAGGAGTGGGAGGGACAGTGGGAAGTCTGTGGAGGGGATCCTCCAGGTGCGTTTAGGTTGTGTATGTGGGTTCATGTATGTCATGGTGTACAGATATGTGTGTATTTGAATGTCAGTGAGCACAGAGTATCATTTTTTTTGTGGAGGGCATGTTGCATGTGCATGCTGGGATGGGAGGGGTGGGGAACATTTGTATCCTGATGTGTGAACGTGCTCAGCTCAGTGCACATAGAACAGGTATGTTTAGAGGGTCTGTGGGGCTGTGTATGTGTAGTGACAAATCCACGATAGAAAGTGTGTTCCCCTTTGTGAGGTGTTGGAGATACAGCTGGGGCCGACCCTCTCAGGGAACAGTGGTGGTGAGCAGAACTCCCACTCCTTAAATATTAAGTTCACGGGAGAAGCAAAAATGAAGACATCTGACATAAAGTGCAATGAACTTACCAGACCTGTCAACAAACTGAAACCTGGAAGGAAATATTGAGTCCAAACTGAGCTATTACAGAGCCTGCACAAACAATTCTGGCTCTGTCCATTATTTCGCAGGGTGGGATATTCCTTGGCAGGTGCTGTAGTGCCTGGCTCAGGTGTATGGACCAGGGTGGGCTCTGCTGAGGGTTATGGGTGATGTCGACTGCGCTGGTGCCTGCGTTGGGGCCAAGTGAAGTGCAGACAGGTAGGATTTTAAAGGCAGCACTGGGTGACAGTGGTGATTGGAGCTGAAGGCATGGTTAGAAACCAGTGAGTGAGGAAGTCGGGGCAATGCTGATAAAGTTTTGCCCATGTCTCATAAAGCAGGAGCTTGACTGCACCAGGTGGGAAGGTGAAGTCCTGTACAGGGCTCTGTTCAGGAGTGCTGCTTGGCTGGGCAGCCCCCAGGCAGGGCACACTTGCCTCCTGCCTGACACTGCTGTTCCCACTTGCTTCCTGGCCTGGAAGGTCCCTGGCTGGCTCTGTTTCACTAGACTTTGTTTAGATTTTTTTCTGAGAGAAGCCAGAGTATTTGTGGTTTCCACAAATGACTCCCCTCTCCTCTTCCCTCTCCCTGCCCTCTGGCCTGCTTCGCTGCCTGTGCATTTTTGCCCATGCAAATGCAGCACTGCTGAGGTGCTGAGCTGCAGTTCGTGTTGTGTCTCGGGGCTCAGGACACTATCTGGGTGCAGCACATCCTGGTGCATGGAGCCAAACACAACTGGGCTCCTTCCACCCCTGTGACTAACCTGTCCGGCCACTTCTGGCGAGTCACTTCCCTCACTAGTGCCTCAGTTTCCCCATCCCTAGTGGGGTAATGATGCTGGCCTCCTTTGAGAAGCATATTGAGTTCTGCTTATTAAAAAGATTAAAAAAAAAAAAAAAAAAAAAAAAAAAAAGAGCTGGTAAGTCCATGGGCCGCTCCATGTGAACCCCGGTGAGGAGCCCAGCTCTGCCAAAATCCTGGAGCCAAACGTGGTGTGTTCACAAAGACAGCCTACAACCTGCTCAAAATACCTATTTAATCAGGTAAATAATCTGCTCGTTTGTTTTAAAGAAAGAGGCTTATATCTGTGTTTACCCAACACACCTCTCAGAACCTCCCTCGCATTCTTTGCTACTTAAAAAAATAAAGCCACAAAAAATGAGGAAATTCACTGCAAAAGGGCCCCCTTCCCCCTGCCTCCCGTGGGCCCGCCGTTCAGGGGTAGAGCGGCGTGATCCTCCTGAGGTCCATTGGGCAAGATGCGTCCAGGGTTGTGACACCCGCAGGTGGCGGCCACCAGTGCCCCGAGGGCTCCAGCCCTCCTCGGTGCGCGCTCCGCACCGCACGGCCGAGCCCGGATCCGCGTGGGACGGCGGTGCCGGGACAACCCGCTGTGCCCCTGCCCGCAGGTCCTGCCGTGCCCGGTACCCGGGGCACCGGTGCCGCTCGTACGGCCCCGTGCGCCCCGCTCCATCCCCGCGCTTTGCTCCGCGCCGGCGACTCCGGCACCGCAGCTCCGGGCCTTCCGGAGGAGCCAGCGCCGCAGCCGCGGGGCGGGTGGCGCCGACGGCCAGCAGCGATGGCAGCGGGGCACCGCGGCCAGGCCGGTCCCGGCG
>WEKY01015647.1:124085-221853 GCA_013390045.1 Picathartes gymnocephalus
GAAGCGGAGCGCTGTCCGCCCCGGCCGCTCCTCCGCGGCTCTGCCGCTCCGCGGCCGCGGGGCCGGCGCTGCGGGCAGCGCAGTCTCTCCGGACGCGGCGCCGTCGCCGCACCGAAACTTTTGTTGGCGGGTGCGCGGTGCAGACCTGCGGGCCGGGCGGAGCGGGGCGCGGGGGCGGCACCAGGTGCGGTGCGGTGCGGTGCCTCTTTCACTTTGCTTCTTTCACTTGTTTTACGGAAGTTGCTCCCGCGCCCGCCGCCGCTTCGGCCCCGCTCTCCCGACCCCACCGAGGTGAGCCGGGGGCTCTGCTCCCTCCGCCGGTCCTTCCCGGCAGCGCGGCCCCCGCGGGCCGGGGCAGCGGGGCGAGGAACGGGCTGGCCGTGAGAGGATGTGGAGGGGAAGTTTATGGGGGTTTTGAAATGATTCTGCCTTTGTATTTGTTGTAAGTTGTGTGGGTTGTTTTCTCTTTCATTTTTTCCCCCTCCTGAGCTCTGGCGTGTCGGTGGTAGAGGTTGCTTGTCAGGTTCCTGTACTGCCTAAATGAAAAGGAATTTAATTTATTTGGGACAAGGCTGTGTCATATGAAGAGGCTGCTTATTACATTTAATGAGTTGTTTTTTGGTTTTTTTTCAGCCTGGGCATATCTGGGATGGGTTTGTTTTTGTCCTTCCATGTGAGGTGTACAAGACCTCCCCCACCCCTTCACATCATGCAGGGAGGAGGAAAAGGTGGCCAGGCTGGGGCAATGTTTTGGTTTTAGATTACAGGCCCTAGTATTGGGGTTGGGTGTGTGTTCGGTTGTGGCTTTTTGTGGCTTGTTCACTGGTTTTTGATCAGGTATCAGGATGGGGAGTAGGGTCTGGCCTGGTGCTGGGTTTGGCTGGTGGCCCTGCTGGGCGTGATAATGGACAGGTCTCCATCATGCTGGAGTGTGATTGCAACCAGGAGCTGAGGGGCTCAAAGTGTTGGTGGGTTTTCCAATCCTTGGACCATCTGGATCAGAGTGTCGTTTAGGTCTGACAAAATGTGCAAATTCAGAGTTTGGTAGGAATCCCTTGGGTGATGTTACCTCCCTCTTTGGGACCAAGTCCCACCACCGTGGCCCTGTACTGGCTAACATGCTCCTCCAAAATGGTGTAAACCATTCTCTGCCATTTAAAAACCAAATGGCAGCAATAAGCCAAACAGGCCTGTGCTGGCGATGTGCCATGGTCCAGGTAATTACTGCTAGTGTGTGTGTGTGTGTGTTGTTCTTTTTAATAAGGAGTAAGATGGTAATAAACTGGTTGATGATTGACCAGGCCTGAACTATGTACTCTGATATTGTGAGCGAGAGGATAATTTTGTCGTCGTTTATTCCATTTGTTTACTTACTTCTCCCGTTGATATCAGAAACCGAGTGGCTCCGGAGCCACTTCCACCTGTGAGCGCGATGTGCCGGCTCTGCTTGGGTCCAGCCGTGGGCGTGCGGCTGCCTCCCTTCTAGATCAAGAAGCTGGGATGCTGCGTGGGCAGCCCAGGAGTTAAGGATGTGGCGAAACTGCAGGAGGGCAAATGCTTTAAAGAGCAACAAAACGTGATTTACCCCGATCTCCATCTGGAGGAGCCGTGGCAGCTGCCCGGCTGTCCCGGCCGGGTGGCCCCAGGCGGGCAGGGCTGTGCCCCGACCCTGCAGTGCCCTCTGCCGGCTGGAGCCCTGCCCTCTGCCCTGTGGGGCTCCCCGGAACAGGGGCTGCCCAGCCAACCCCTCCCCCTCCCCAAAAACGGGACCCTCCTTGGTCTCGGAAGTGTTGTGAGTGCTCAGCCTTGCCACCGCTGCGCCCAGGTAACGCACGTGGGTTTTGGTCTCTGGTGTGGGAACCTGGGGCTGCAGTAAACCATGGAAATGAGGATCGGGGAGATCTCTTTAAGTCAGCACTACGGTCTGTGTGTGGGTGAACCCGTCTTGGCGTGATCCTGGGGCAAAGACCTGCCCCATAATCACCACCTCTAACCCTTATCTACTTGGGCCAGCTTATCTCCCTGAGGTCGCTGCCTCTTGAATTCTCTCCAAGCCCTCAGGCAGTGACTCTCCAGAGGCAATGCCTGAGGGCTGCTCATATGAGCTTCCAGCTGGCTGAGGCAAGTCCAGAGGGGTTTCTTTCCCAGAGGGACTCGGTATGTGGGGTCTGACAGTCTGCTGTTGCTGAGGGCTTTCTCAGCTCAGTCAGTCCTTGCATGGACCTTCTAGGGCCAGAAGGGTTAATAATGGTTAGGGGCTGAAACGAATTTCTGGACCAAGTCCACCTGCCCAGGAATGTGGCAAGATGTTCCCTACATGTGACTTTCTGCGAGTCTGGTTTTAAATACCTTGACTGACTGGATAGTTGTCGCTTCCTTTGGGAAACTGTTCCCCAGCCTAATTATCCTTGGTATGAGATTACAGGAACTGACCTCAGAATGAGGACCAAGACACCTATGGTAAATGGGTGGAGAAATACCTAATTTCCCACTCAAAGGGTCATTTTGTGCCATTGTCAAATCACTGCTGTTGTTTGAAACACCCAGTGGATAGAAACACGTTTTTTGAGCTGGTGGCAACTTTTATTTTTTTTCTTTTTTGACCAGATTTTTGGGGGGACATTGGCTCAGTCAAGGTTGGTATCATTCCTGAGCTCATGTTCTGCAGAAGGTTCCCAGGCAGCTGCTTTGGGTGTTCATATCCCTCTCCAGTAGTTCTATGAGATGCTTGTTGGGTGGAAAGCATTCAGGAACTTAAGCCTACTGAGTGAAGGTTGTTCCTTGGGAGAAGGGTTTAGCAGAGCGGGGATTAACCTTCCCATCATGGAATAAGCGGCGCCCAGCTGTTACTTGGAGAACATGCTTCGTAGCTGCTTGAAGTCCACAGGAGTGTTTCTACTGCTTTGGCACTACAGAGAGATAACTCACAGAAAGACCAGAAAGTTGATCTCTGAGATAAACTCTTGTTTCCTCACCTGCATTCTGTCTGCTGGGTCTTATGAGTCCTTCTAAACCAGGTGTGCCACTGACAGAGTGGGGTCTGCTGATACGTGCAGGTACTACACTGTTCTGCTCTGAGACACAGAGTCCCAGAGGGGAAGAGGCAACTTGTACTGAAACTGGCTGGGAATGGTACAGGTATCTCCACTGGAGGGGATCAGATATTTAATGTGTAGTTTCCATGTAATCAGTTTCTGTTTTCCTGAACTGTTTATGCTTCTACCCTGAGTCCTCTTTCCTGCAATTGGAACGTAGTATCTGAGCTTGGAATATATCTCAGGGCTTTGCCTACACAGCCTTTTCTGTCCCACTTTTTGCACTTGGCTGTCCTCACAGCGAGAGCCTTAGTGACCACTTTGACTCTCCCTCTGACGTCAAATCGTACCCCTGGGCTGCTGTGCAATTTAGGCACCCTCTGAAAAGTTGGTTGAAAGTGTCTGGAAAGTAACGAAAAGTCCTGTAGCTGGTGAAGATAACCATTGCCTGTGCTGCATCTCCCACCTCCACATGGGCTCCTTCCCTCCCTCGCAGGGTTTGAAGATGCAGTCGTTCCCAAGGTTTGGAGAGCTCAGGTGCCACCCAGGGCTCAGCTCCCAGAAGTGCTGACATTGCAGAGGCCATGCTAGCTGATCCAGCTGAGGTTTGGGAGAACCAATGTCCTCGTCCTCAGCTGCACTTTGCAAAGCAAAGAGGGGGCAGAGGAGGCTTGGCTGGAAGCAGGGGAGGGGCAGAACCTCCAGCAAAAAGTCCCACGCGGCACCGTCTCCTCCCCTCTGGTTCAATGCGGACTGGATCAATTTGGACGTCTTCAGCAATAAAAAATGCCGATGTCGTCCTAATTCACTAGGCCCCGAGATGACAGCAAATTTACATTTTTTAATTAAACTAGCAGCCAGTTTTTATGAGAGGGGGCTGGGTTATGCAAATCAAATGGTTGTGTACGAAAGATTAGGAGAGTTTGGGAATAAATTCCACAAATGCTAATAAAAAAAAAAGAGAGAAAATGAGAGGGAGGGAGAAAGAGGGACATTGTTCCATTAGCCCCTTTTAGGCTGATTTCCCTAGGGAGAAAGCTATGGGGGGTGAGAGATGGAGGCAGCTTTCAGAGACAGGTAAAATCCATTTTGAGGATTGAGAGCCCCTTGGACCAGGACCTTGTTGCTCCCTGTTTCTTCTCTGAGGGCTCGCAGGTGAGATGGAGGCAGAAGTTAGTGGCAAAAGAAAAACTTGCTGGTTTCTAATCCCCATTCCTGCTTGACCAGTGATGTACCAGCTGGAACAGCCTGTAGGGCTGGCTTGAGGATGTAGAGGGTACACAGTGCTCAGATGCTGGAGTGGCACGGGTGGGTGAAGGGCTGGCCCAGGTCATCATGGTGCTGCCAGAGGGTGGATGTGGCAGGGTGACAGAGCAGTCCCTGAACGGACAAAGCCCAGGAGCTACACAAAGTTTCTGTGGATAGGGCCCATCTTTGGGCTGACAGATGGTCACAGAGCAGGCCTACAGCTGGGATTGGTACCCTGAGGCTTCATCTCCTTTGTGCAGCTCTTGTGGGTGGGCTCCTGGTCCCTGGCAGGGGCTGGTGGTTGGAACAGGCAGTAGTGCTGATCACAGGTGAGGGGCTAGACTGCTGTTCCATGTAAGCACGGGCTTTATCTGCAGAGCAGAGTGGATTTCGGAGAGGGATGGTGATACTTTTCCCTCAGCCCAACTGTGGAGCCCCTTGTTGCCCATCTGTAGAGCTCTCAGAGGTTGACTCCAGCTGTCAACATCTCTTTCCAGTGTGTTAACCTGGCACCAGTCTTCATCCCTTTCTCAAGGGAGTTTCCATCTTTCTTCATGTGGTGATTCCAGAAAATAAAAGTTTGTCAAGTCCTTTCAGGAATAAATAGTTACAGTGAACAAAAACCATGTGTTTCAATCATGTAAAATACGTTCTTGTATAAGTTTCCCAAAGAATTCCAAGTTCTCATTGCATTTGGGAATTAGGTGTGGTGGCTGGGTACCAAAGCAATTGTTTGCTCTGCTACGGAGAAACAAAACCAGAAAATTTCTGGAGGCTGGGAAACTGCTTAAAGCTTCCAGTCCTAAGGCAGTTTCATGCTTGGAATAAAAGCTGAACAACATGTAGGTTGGCAAGAGAAAGCAAAGGGTGGAGAACAGGAGATACAAGGGAAAAGGATGGGAAGACTAAGGTCACTGGGTGCATTTTATGACAATCCCCTGAGGATTTGGTGCCTCACTAGAGAGCTTTGCCACCCATTCCTGGTTTTGGGGTGTGAAATGATGATTCACCAACATGCTCATGTTTTGCTTTGGACAGGTGACATTTTAGCAGTGCCTCTCTTGTGAAATCAGTAAAAACACCAAGCTCTGCTGGAGCATTTGTAGAGGTGTTCCCCACACCCAACACCTACATCCCTGTCACCCTGTCCTCAACATGCACTGTGTCTGCCCCAGACACTCACCCACCTCCACGTACCCAGACACTCACGTGTTGCTGCTGTGCTGAACTTCATGTTCCCCAGGTTGCTCTCTCAAGACACTGTCATGATGAGCACTCTGGTTCTGTGCACTTGCATCATCGTTGCCATGAGTGAATCTTTCTTGGCAGCAAGAGAAGATGAGTGTGGTCTCTGCCATGTGTTGGGTGTCTCTGTGCTCCCACCACTCTGCAGTGAAACCTCCACTGTTCTGCTGCTGGGGCGAACAATGGCCTTGGCATCAGCTTAGTCCACAGCCTCAGACAGGCAGCTATAAAGGGGATTTTTGTAACACGAGTTTCTGAGCTGAACTAGGGCCAAGTTCAGCCTAAATCTAACAAAGAACTCTAGAACAGGTCCGTGAGACATGCAGAGTCTGAGGATTTGGTGTAGGATGAATAACTCCTAATCTATAAAGTGGGCATAATCACACTCCCTTGTGCAGCCCAGAGCCAGGGCTGGGTGCTCAGGGATGGAGATAAGGGAATGAGCCTGGCTGCTGTCCATGGCTGGGTGCGGGGGGCCGGCCAGGAGCGCTCCTCCCTCCAGCTGGGGTGGGGTGCCTGGGGTGTGGGAGAGCTGGGCCAGCTCTGGGAGCTTCCTGGGAGCTCCTGCCCTGCCTGCCCCATGGCACATTTGGCATCCCAGCAGCTGTGGGTGCAGGCTGGGTTGTCATGGACCTGCAAGGGGGCCTCTCCAGGACCTGGGCTGGGAGGTGAAGAGCTGGGCTATTGTGTTGGAATGGTGCAGTGGTGTCAGCCCTGCTCCCAAAACTGGATGGGCGAGGGCAGAACAGAGGAAGAACCAGGAACTTTTAGCTTCCATACATGGGAAACTGTCAAAAGCCAGGTAGCAACACCAGCTTTTGTCTGGTATTTCCAGAAAAACCCGGCAGGACCTGGCATCCCAGGGCATAATTTATTATGGAAAAATAAAATAATAAAGTACCAATCCCTTTGAGGCGTGAGTCATAGAAGCATCTTCCCATTAAAGCAGCTCCACCTCTCCGCCTGGTGTTTGCCAGCTCCATGCCTGTATGAATCCATTCCCTGATCTGCCTCACCCAGGGCAGCCCTCCTCCTCCTCCCTCTCCTCTTCCTCCTGCTGCCTGTGCTCCCTCAGCACCCC
Organism: Picathartes gymnocephalus; assembly: GCA_013390045.1. Lineage (NCBI taxonomy): Eukaryota > Metazoa > Chordata > Aves > Passeriformes > Picathartidae > Picathartes > Picathartes gymnocephalus. The sequence continues at coordinate 130,695 of WEKY01015647.1, forward strand.
TCTCCTCCAGCACCCCTTCCCCTGTCTGGAGGAGCACAAGCAGTTGCACATCTCAAGCCAACTTCTCCCCAGGCCCCCCATCTTTGGGCCAGGTGGATGTTCTGTTGGTGTGTGTTGCAGACAAATGTCTTCATCTTTTCACCCACCCACCTCCCAGCCCTGTGCTATCAAGTTCTCTGGGCATGGCCCTGGCTCCCACATGCCCTTCTCCTGGGCATGTGGTGTGAAGGTGTGTGTGTGGTATCTTTCCATGCCTTGAAGCTCTCTTCCAAGTGGCCCTCTGCAAGCAGGGAAAGGAGAGGAAGCTGCTCCTGGAGTAATTACCATCTGCATGTCCCGAAGGCAGGCAGCAGATGTTAGCAGAGGAGGACCGGATTGGAAGAGGGTGAGGGAACAGAGGCTGGGGAAAGGGGTCTGATTTTGCTTTTTGATTGCATATGAATATTTTTAACTGAAACTTAGTAGAACAAGAATCCCAGTTCTGTAAAAGTTGATCCATGCACTTGGAAACTGGAGGGGAAAGCTCCTTTGCTCGCTCTTGCTGTGTTTTCTGTCACTCATTCGTGCTTTTCTCAGCCTTTTTTTTTGCTGCACTCTTTAACTTTTCTTACTAAATAGCTTTCCTTTATGTCCTCCTTCCTTTCCATATTCCCACAGACCTGTCACTCTTCGTCACTCTCCTGGACTTCCATTCTGTCTTTGATTCTGTCTTGCTTTCCCTTTCCTTCCCCCCCTCTTCCATTGTCTTACTCTTATTTTTCATTTTCCCATTTTTCTGTGGGCTGATATTCAGATGAGCAAACTTCTTCCAGTTAAAGCAGGTCATGAATATTAGGATTTTTCTATCAAACAATGAAATATGGCTCAAATTACCCTAAAGAATAGGGCCCTTTTCATAAACCACCTGCTGGTTTTTTTTGAAAGAAAGCACAACCACTCGCCTGTGTGCTCCAAGCAGTTGTCTCACATCTCTACCTCACCAAGCTTTGCCATTCCAATTTCTTCTGCTGAATTTGTTGCTCTTGGTGGAGTAAGTCTGCTCTTCCCAGACTGCCAGCACCCAATGAGTCTGGGTTTGGACAGGTTGGGACAGGATGAGGATTCTGGCAGGATCCTCACTGCTTTAAATGTTGGTTTGTGATTGTGCATTTTTGATTGCGGTGTGTGTATTTTGGGGTTTTATTTTTGTTTTTGACAAACAACATTTTGGTCTGAAACTCATTTGGTCTGAACCTCTCAGCTTGACCGAGGGATTTCATTCAGATGTCAGCACCCAGTGGGGCATGGAAACACGTGGACCCCCCACCTTCTCCTTGTCTTGCTGGTGTGGACCAACCATTGCTCCCTGGCATGAGGAGGCTGTGGTGGGGGTGACCTGCTCAGGCCTGGGCACCCACCCAGGCTGTGGTCATTTCCTCCTGGCTGTCATGGTCCTGTCCCTTTTCTCCCAGCCACATGGCTGCGGAAAAGGAACTCTGAGCACAGTGGCCACAGCTGGCTCTGGGAAAGCCACGTTTGTGCTGCATGAGATCCTCCATTCCTTTTGGTCCTGGCTGTGCTTAACTGGACAGTGCTGTGCCTTTGCCAGGGCAGCACCAATGCAGCTTGGCCATTCAGCCAACGGAGAGTACTGGAGCTGTGCCCCAGGGACCTGGGAAACTGCAAGGACAAGAGCCTCTATGCTCCCGTGGGAGTTGCCATAAGGCAGGCATGGGTAACGCCAGAGATGGGTACAATAGAGGATACCAGCTTGTCTCAGACTTGTGTTTTGTTTTCAGTCCAGCCTATTTATACTCTTCATAGTTGCTGTTTTTTCCCCAGTTACATGAATGTCTTGTCCTCGCTGTCTTCCACCTTCCCTCAGCAAACCTTGCCACTTTCTGCATGTCTTAGCTGGGAGGCTCACAGCACCATCCCTTCTGGGCAGAGACCACACTATTCTCAGTGGTGTGCTCCTTCCAGGAGCCTGGTCCAGCCCTTCCACCCTCTCCCACCTGTATTTCCCTGGACAGAAACTGCACACACAGCCTGGGCTGTGTGAGCACAGAGTTTGTTTTGCCAGGGTGACCTGTTTAATCATCTCATTTTCTGGTGGCCGTTTATTCCTCGTTTCCACGGTTACAGCCCCATTAAGAAGAGAAGCAATAAGGCAGCGAGTCAAACAGGTAATAAAAACATTAAAGCCATGTGTGTGTTGGGAGGGAGGGAGGGCGAGCAGCACTCAGTGAGACGAGACGGGCCGTGCCAGGGAGACAGAAGAGTCACAGGAGCCCGTACACAGTGCGGTGATACCCGGCTCAGTGCCCAACCTCTGCAGGGGCCTGACAGCCAACAAAGTGTCCTACAGCATCCCATAGCCTTCTGCCCTGCTCTGTTGGAGTGTGCTGACACTCAGGACAATGTCACTGCCACCAGTGTGCTATTCTCCCCGTTGCTGTGCCACTAAGGCAGAGTTGGAAGCGGACAAAAGCACTCGAAATTAGTGTATTTTTTCTGGTTTTGGGGTTTTTTTTTAGGGCTGTGACTATCTGGCAAAATTTGTAACTTGCTGTTTCTGTTTAGGTCTGGTGATGCTGGTGGACCCAAATGTTTGTCCCTGTAACAGCTCTACCGTGGCACTTGCCAAGGTACCTGCTCTTGCTGGTGTCGGCTGTGCTGCTCCCCTGCAGAGCCATAGCTCTGCACAGCTCCTAAAGCAGCACTGACTGTTCCACATGCTACACCAAGATACAGCCAGCTACCTGAGCCTGCACAACCCAGAGTACTGTGACACTGGTTTGAGGCTTTCCTAGGTAGAAATACCTATTTATGGGAGGCCATATTTCTGCAGCCTCCAGGAGAAAGTCAGATGCCATGGAAAGCCAAGTCTCTGCTCCACAGCAGCCACAGCCAGCAATGATTGTGGGCTGGGGAGTGGGTGGGAGCTGCTCACCTGGGAACAGTGGGGGATGCCTTTTAGGCCACAGGTAGAAATCAGGGGAGAGCTGTGGAGAGCAGGCAGCATCGCTGGGAATTAACTCTCTCCTGCTGGGAGGAATCCCCAGATGTCTGACTTTTCACTGTGGGCTCCCAAAAGGAAAGTAGCAACATGAAGAAACCTAAAGCAGCAGCTCTGAAGTGAGGAGAAGGTAGAGCCCTGGTGTCTCAAGAGAAAGAAGAGAACTGTTTTCAGCTCCCTTCCCTCCAGGCAGTGGTCCTCGGGGAACCCCTCAGGGCTCTTGGGGGGTGGGAGCCTTTTGATACTACATGCTTGTTACCCCAAAAGTGACTTGGCCAGCAAGGAGATGGTGGCCGCTCTTCCTTTGGGAAATTTTGGGCTAGATGTACTCCTGGGTGTAAAACCATGACCTGACTGCAAAAGCCAGCAAAGTTACTTTTCCCTATCATTTCCCAGTGGCCATGGAGACCAAGCAGCATTGGATCTCAGATGATGAGATGTTAGTGAGGAAGTTGACACTTCTAATACCTGTGTTTCATGTGAGGGCCAGTAGCTGCCTCTGATGTTTGAATGAGATTGAAATGATGTCACTAAGAAATAATTTTAAAACTTCCTTGGACACTTCAAGCCCGAGGCTTGGATTTTCAAAGCTATGCTGTGTTAGAGAAATTTTATTTCCTTGGAGTTGGATGTTTATCAAAATTGCAGCATCTCAAAGCAGTGAGGATGGCTGGACTCTCTTGCGACCTGCCCTGGACTGGAGAATGTGGACTTCGTGAAGCTGCCTTTCATTTCAGTCCGTAGAATTGGTTAGGGAGCTGACTTGATAGTTAAGTGTGAAAACGATTTTCCAGGACCCGTTCCCTCTTACCACACTGATGTGAAGGGCCTCTTCTGTTCCAGAGAGTGGAGAGAGGGCTTTGACCTTCCTTTGTATGGTCTCTGGCCACACTGTGTTGTGCTGTGTTTTACCCAGGGTGGGTACAAACCCTCACGCCGTGTGCAAGCTGCTTACAAGTAACGGCCTTAGGAGAACAAAGCAAACTGTGTAGCTGGAAACTCCCCTGCTCCAAATGGGTTTGAGGTGCCAGGTCACTGCCATGAAGGAGCAGGTGCCCACAGGCTGAGAGGGTTCTGACCTGTGAATAAGGGTAAGTTTCACTGTGGATGAAAAGAGGTTAAATATAACAGTCCCACTCTCATAGGTGGCACAGTGCTGACAGCAAAACAGAAATAACCAGAAAAGCAAACCATAAAGGAGAGCAAGAAAGTAGTCACAGAACTGCAGGGAAATGGGGTGCTGTACCTGCTAGCTCTCTCTGTTGAAAGAGTCTGCCCTGGCACAGCCTCATTTTGCCTTGGTGGGATTTTTTAATTTCTGACATTGTTTTGGGTTTTACAGTTTCTTTTCTCCAGACTTTATCAGAAGGCATATTTGTGGTGAGAGCCTGTGAAAGGACTTGGCTTGCTGAGTAAATGTTCAACGTGGAAATGAGCTGCATGACCTTGAGGAGGGGGAGAGGGAGGAAAGCTGACAGAAATTCATAAAAAGCTGAAAAAGAAAAGAACAAGGAGAAGGGAGGAGAGGGGAGAGGAAAAAAGATAAAAGGCCTGGCCAGACTGGAAGAAGTCACACAAGAGAGGAATAATGGTCTTTCTTGTTACAGCAGTGACTGGACCTGTGATATTAGGCATCTTACAGAGCCTGATTCTCAGTTGCGCTGCGCACTGACACTTTGAAAAATAGGCCCATTTAAGGTGACTCAAGTTGGGCAACAAAAGTCAGTAGTCACTTTAGATCATCTTGGCCTGTGTTCAGGAGGGTGAATTTTATCCTTGGCGAAAGGCCAGTGGGAGGCCCTTCTGTGTACTGTTCCCGTTCCCAGAATAGGACTTGGGGTGGCTCCTGGAGCTTGTGTCGACTCTCTGGGGCAGGGGCAGAACCCACTCCTCAGGTTTTGGGCTGAGCCCTCCCTGTGCAAGAGGCAGCAATCACAGGCTGGGCTCATGTGTCAGCCCAGTTGTCTTTGGGCACAGAAACTGGGCTTGAATTTATTTGTGGAATTTTTGGGAGGCTGTGGGTGTCTGGAGAAGGAGCTGGATGGAGCAAAGCCTCTGCCCTCAGTACAGGAGCTGACAGGAGTAGCAGTGCAGGAGGTTTCCCAACCGTCCTTGGAGTTCCTCAAGTGGGTGAGATTGAGATGGAGATGCTTTTGAAAACTTATAAGGATGTCAGTCAGAAAAGACCAACAAAACACTGTTGCAAGGATGAAAATTTGCATAGAAACACCCTGCTGTCACTACCAGAGACCAAGGTGTGAGGTCCAAGCGTGCTCTGGAGCTTGGCTTTCCAGAGCTGCCTGGTTTGGGCTTGATGGTTTTTACTTCAGTCCCACATCTAGTCCCGGAAGATCTAACTAAAGTGGATGTTAAAATTGTGTTGTAAGGATTGGAGAGAGATAAGCACCAAGTTTCTGCAGGTTCATATTCCCGATGTCCTTAGTACCTGGATGACACCAACTCCGGGAAGCCCCTCGGTCCTGCAGTCCTTGGCTCTGGTGCCATTTCCATGGAGGGATCTGGGCACACAGGGACCTGGCACCTAGCAGTCACGGGGGCTGGAGCAGAAACGCTTGTGCTCTTCAGGAAACCAATGGCTTCTGCTACATTTTTTGTTGTTTGAATGCATGAAAAAAAGTGTAAATGCACATAGATTCCCCTTACAGCTCATTTTACTGTCATTTCTTTGACTCCCCAAATTCTCTTAATTTTCAAGAGAGGAAGTCTGACTTCAGCGGCATCAGCACTTCCAAACCACTGCACACTGACATGAGCAGTTCAAAGTGTGGGGCAAGGATTCTGCTGAAGCAGAGCCTTCATTTGTGTTGAAACAGGGCTGATCACCATTCTTTGGTTAAACCTGAATAGCTGCGCTAATGGTCCATATACTCATCTTTAAATTGTAGTTCATTTAGGTGAGGGGTCAGTTTCTTTCCATAAACCTGAAAATTGTAGAGTAAGATTTTCATCTTCACTCCTTGTATGGGAGAGCTCTACTGTATGGAGGGGAGCATTTTTTTTATTTCTTTCCAGCTGGAGTGCGTGAAATAGTAGGGAAAAGTCTTGTCTAGTGATGACCTCAAAATAATTTCTCTAGCAGTGCAATGTGACGTCAGACAGACAGTATGTGGCTGGGTGGGAAGTGCAGACAGTGGGGACACGAGTGCCTGACAGGGAAAAAGCATCAGTCCAAGGCTTTGGGAGGAACTGGAGCAAAGTCACCAGCGCAGATGCCAGAGCAAGAAACTGTAACTGTACATTTAATAGCTTTGGATGTTTGCTTTTATGTGACAGTTGCTGCTCAAGCAACATATTGGAGAATTCCAGACTTGCATGGATTTCAGGGATTTTATTTATATGTGTTCAGCATGGGACATGAGTGGGATGGGAGCATAGGGGTGTTTCAGCAGGAGAAGAGCCCTGTACCCTGCTCCTCCCTGCCCCTGCGGATGTTGATTTTATGAGCTGAGCCTTCCCCTGTTAACTCCTGTCTCTTACTCTTCCCTGAAGTCACTGTCCCTCCAAACCCACCTCACTCACCTGCTCCCTCTGTTCCCAGCATCATCCCACACTCCCCGGAGCATCCTTTGTCCTATTCTTCTGCCCCCTGATGTGTTCACCTGCTCCTGCAGAAGCCCTGCCCTGTGCCGAAACCCCATGGGGAAGTCAAACAACCATGCCCGGAGTGCTGCCCCTGCCCGGCCTCCCCTGCCCGGCTTGGGGTAAGGCTGAAACTGTCCTGGGAGAGCTGCAAGGCAGAGGCAGGTTTTCACAGTTTATTCTCTGAAAGGAGAGCCTGCAAGGGGTGAGGGGCAGACTCCTTGCAGCGAAGGTGTTAACAAATAGCAGGTGATTAAACATGACAAGCAGTGACATTTCTGTGTGGGGTTCTCAGTACCAGCAATGCCAAGAATGAAGCTATAAACCCTGACATTTTGTGTTATGCACTGAGGTTTTTAATAGACCTCTTTCTCTCCCTCACCCCTGTTTGTTTCTTTTATTCCTCTATTCTTTCTGTCCTTTTCTCCCTCTCCTCTCTCTTCCTGATCCTCACCCTGGCTCTGCCCCATCCCAAGTGCCCCCACCTCCATTTCCCATCCCTCCCTCCCCGCTCTTATCTTTGCTCTCTTGCTTCACCAGACTCATTTGTTCGATGTCCTTCACTTTAGCTTTTGTTTCTTTCTCCCTCCCTATTTTCTTGTTACACTTTTCCAAGATTTTTTGCTTTTCATGGCATCATTCACCCTTCCTTACTCTTCTCTTCCACCCCTGAGCTCCGGTCTCTGCCATATGCACACGCTCGCAGTCTCTCACACATGCACTCCCACACTTTATTGCACACACACTGCCACTTCCCGCACACTTCCCTGCTCCCCCTACGCTCCCGCTCTCTCCTGCTCTGTCTCTCACATACGCTCGCACTTGCTCTTTTCTTTCTGTGCTTCCCCTCTCCGCTCTTCTTTGTCTTTGTTACTCTCTTCTGCTGTCATCCTCCCTCTGTTCTTTTCCACTCTCTCCCCTTCTCCCTCCCTTTCCTTTCTCTTTTTGGGGTCTGATGTAATACTCTAACCATGGGCAGCCAGGCCAGTTGCTTGTCAGGGAGCAGGTGTCCCACCCCTGACTGATGTTTTTGTTAATAACATTTTTGCCCTGACTCAGAAGCCGTCATTTTGAAGATTGGTTGGTGGGGTTTTTTTAAGGACAGGAGCTGAAGAGGCTGAGCTTTTGGGAACAGTTGCTGGGTTTGTACTAAAAGGACTGCAACAGTTGTTCTGCTGAGCAAGAAACGTTGGAACAACTGCAGATTCTCTTCCCTCCCCACCCCCCCCAATCTATCCTAAGGGCATTTAGAGGTGACACCCAATGCACCGTCCCCCTTGCAGCCAGCTCTAATTGGAGCTGACGAGCTGCCACTCGTTCTAGGCTTTGGAAATGGGTCACTTCTGCCACTGGAGTTGGCCCTACCCAGCCCTCTCTATTGGAAAAAACATTTCCTCCTCTTCTGCCTTCTCCTGGTGAGGTTATGGGCACAAAATTAGCAAAATGCCAGAGTGACCAGAACAGTCAAACACGGGGCTCTCCTCCAGCTGGTCACCTGGTCTCTGGGGCTCAGTAGTTATGGCCCGGCTACATGACCTGAACATAAGGAAGGGGTCTCCAGGCACGGAAGGATAAAAGGGGCCAGTGGCGGTCATTGGCTCCCTGGTCCATGACCTACCCAGCTCACTGTGTCTTACCCGGCTGTGATCCCTTTCATGCAGAGGCTGGGAGGCAGGGCATGATGCTTCCCACTAGGCGGGATGGAAATGGTGTGGGCAGGCCCATCAGAGCTTGTCCTCTCTGCTGAATCAGCCATGCTGTTGCCACCAAGGCCAAGACCTTCCCATCTGGCTGGCCCCGGTGAGAGCCATACTGCAGAAGTCATCACCAAGTGCCTCCTGGGAACTCGAGGCATCTCCAGAGGCTCTTTGAGCAGCACAGCAATCCCTTCTCACGTGGCTGCAGAATCTCTGCCTCTCCCCAGGTCCCTGGGGAAAATCTATAGGGAGCTCAGGGAGAATTACCAGGCACAGGCTCTGTGCTGTGCATCAGGGATGTATCAGCCCATCGCTGCAGCTGACACCTCTGCACTGAGAGCACCCAGGGTGTCCAAGAGGCTCTCCTGGGTGGACAGCAAGGACAGAGGCTGGGGCAGCTCCTATGGGCAGGAGGTCCCCAGGTCCTCAGTGGAAAGGGCTCAGCAGGTATTTGAAATTACTTCAAACTAAACTGCAGCTTCAGTCCCAGTATTTCCTCTTCCTTGACTCTGCACTCATTCTAAAAATCAAAATATTTCCCCATAAAGAACTGCCTTCCCATAAAAGGGCCTCTCCTTCCCTGTCTGCCCAGGTCTTATTGATCAAGCACCACAGACGGTGGCTGCAGCTTCAGTTGCCAAGTAGGGCAGATCAATAGAAACTCAGGATGGGATTTTTGGCAGCTGGAACATACATTTGTTCCTCCTTCCGTCCCACCATCCCTCTGGGAAATGGTCAGTGTCACAGTGGAAGCAGGTGGAGCAAAGCTCTGTCCTCCCGCTTGCCGCTCACCTTGTCATCTGTCCTCTGTGCTGCAGCCCTGGGACCAGAGGCCTCTGCAGGAGCATCTGTGAGGCTGCAGAGAGTGTGGGCCATGTGTGGAGACAGAGTAGTCCCACCCTGCGCTGGCTCAGTGATGGGAAATGACTTCCTGAAGGCCAGAGGGAACTTGGTGCTGGAGTTTGGGCTTGGGGCCATGTTTCTGGCTGTCCTTTGGCAGCACTCAGCCCCTTGGCCATGGGCTTGGGACAGTGCTTCCCCACTCAGAGCCTTCCCAGGCTGCCCTGTCTGTGTGGGACCAAAAGCTGTGGGCTGGTCTCCAGCATGAACTGGGGGAATGAGACGCGGAGGGGAGCACTGGGGAGGAGAGAGATGCTGTGCAGACTTGCCTCGCTCCATCTTGTCTGAAGAGCAGTTAGCTCCGCCATAAGATGTCCTTAACCCTTACTAGCTCTCCTGGCTGCCCAACCTCTGGCAGGTGCCGAGCGCCGCGCACAGAGAAGTTAATGAAATGAGTATTTTGGAGGGCGGGGGGGAGGGAGGCTCTGTACTGCACCCTGGGGCCCTGGGTTTATTAATGGTGACCTGCCATTAAAGACTAAAGTGCTAACCTGGTCATATTTAGCAGCTTTCAGTGGTATCCCAGTGGTCTCTGCCTGCAATATCAACTCCTGCTTTCCCCCATAGCCCCAGCTCGGCAGGAGCTGACTCCAGAGTTTCTCTGCTACAATGAGTCTGGTGGGCAGCACTAAGAAGTCTCTGTGCTGCTGCTGCCAGACAGATTTCCACCTCCTCCTGCTGCTTCACACAGCTTCCCCTTCTTACTGCCAGGTCTTGCCAGGCAGCGCTTGGAAAAGAGGACCAAGTCCTGGCATCTTCATGATCCCCCTTTATACAGACAGTCACTAGGAGAGGGAGATGTGCCAGCATGAAGCTCAGAGGGTTTGGTCACGAAGGAGAGGCATACTCCAGCTCTGCAAAGCGCTTCCACAGAGCTCTCCGAGAAGGCACTGGCAAATTATCCCTGTGAGGTGGCAGGCTGGTAAGCAAGGCAGCAACTCTGCCAGACCTGATTAAAACAGGACTCGAGGCTAACAGCTTCAGGTCAGAGCAGGAGGGCTGCTCCCACTGCTGCTGTCCATCTTGTTCCAATCTAAGAGGGATGTGGAAAACCCAAGCTTGGGGCGATGTCCCCTAGGGGATATCAGCAGTTGGATATTGCAGTGACAGGCACTTTAGAAAGATGCTGGGAGATGCTGCTGCTGCTGCTGGTCCAGGCAGGGATCAGTGTTAGCAGAAGAAAAAAAAACACCAGAGTTTCCTTGAAGCTAATTCTGCTCTTGATGCTTCCCCAGAAGCAAGATCCTGCTGTGCTCCGTGTGCCAGCTGAGATTATTGCTTTCCCTGATCACTTCCTCCTGGATTGAAAACTCAGCACAGAGTATTTTGCAGTGTGTTATTCCAGGATACCTGCTAGAAGCTCAACATGGTGCAGACTCTGGCACAGACACCAGGGAATCGTCAGGCGTCTCCAGCTGAGGCTGCTCCTGCTGCACAGATCAGGAGGTGGGGGTGCACCTGCCCCCTCGCACTTCTGTTTGACCTGAGATGAGGGCACAAAGAGCAAGGCTGTAGGGATTTTCCTCTCTCCAGAGAGCTCCATAAGCCACAGATCCCGTGTCCTTGCAGCCCTGCCCTTCATGTGGGCATGTTTGTCAGTGTGGGCTGCAGGCCATTCCCCAGCAGAGCCAGCGAGGTTAGGGGCCTTGTTCCAGCGCAGAGCTCCAGCCCTCGCGGCCTCCCAGCAGGATGAGTGCCGGTTTGGCAGCCAGGCTGGGGGCAATCCTCGCTCTCTCCTTTGGCTCTGTGCCCCAGCTGATCCGCAGCCAGGTTTTGCTGTAATCCCTACATCCTGTCGCAGGTCCTTAATCAGCTGAAGCCAGCCTGGAAAAAAAACCCCAAAACCTAAACCCCAAACTGTTGTGGTTAAAGCTCCCCATTGCCAGGTGGTGGGGAGGGGTGGGCAGGAGCCTTCCCAGGCACCAGGTGGGAAACTGGAAGGGTTGGGAGAGATTACAGTTTCCTTGGTAGGGATGGAAGCAGAGAAAAGGGTGTTTGTTTCTGCTGGGGGTTTCTGCAGGACCCACTCATGCTCTTCCCCTGCAGAGTGGACGGGTCTGGTTTTGAGGCATTGATTCCTCCTGTTCTCCTACTGCCAGCTCAGCTATGGACATTGCCCCTTCAGCCCTCATTGGGCAGGCTTGGAAACTCTCCGGGTTGTTGTTGAGTTGGTTTTTTTCCCATTTAATGCATAGAATAACACTGATGGGTCTGAACAGCTCCAGCCAGGCGACGAGGGGAAAGAATAACAAGCTCCTGAGTGTCAGGCAAAATTATGGGCCATTGCTATTTAGGGTGAGTCTGGTGGATTTAGGGCCTCTCTGTTCTATTGTCCTGGCTGCTCTGAGCATTGGAGCAGGCGAGACACAAGTCAGGAATTTTATTGCAGAGCATGTTCAGGGGAAGGCTGGTTCTGAGTATTTCCGGAGTGAAACAGCGGCCGTGAGGGAGAGGGAACCGTTTCTGTTGGAAAGTTGGTGAGATTTGATACTAGAGGCTGGAAGTCCTGGACACGTGGTTATCCAGCAGAGAACAGAGCCCCCTTGCATCCTGGTTTCTGTCAGGATTCAGCTCCACATGTTCATCACACTCTCCAAGTCTGTGTAGGGTTGGTCTCCATCCATCAGACCTGGGCTGACTGTCCGGCTGCTGCGTCCCTTGACAGACCATTCTGGTCCCCACTGCATCTCAAGAGCGCATGGCTCCTTGTCTTCTCTTGTGAAGCATTCAGGAATGTAGTTCATATGAAAAACAGTGCCTATATGTGTGTGTTGAATGGGGATTAGGGGTTTTGGTGTCATCTCTTGGATTGCTTTTGGCTGGCACTGGTGATATAACCAGGGCTGGCACTGCACTCACATTGCCAGGTGTTAGGGGAAGGGCCCAGCTGAACAGCATAAGCATAGAAGGACACAGGAAGGCTGAAGGAGGTGTTGTACAGTGTGATAGAAGTGGGTCGTCCATGGGAAAGTGAAGTCTTCACAAGTCCTGAACAGGGTGTACCCTAAGCCTCCAGATTTTGGCAAATACATTCTGTCCCATGCCAGGGTGGGGAGAAGTGGCAGAGAGCAAGAAAGCCATTCAAGCCTGGCTGTCTGCATAGGCGTGAGGCTCAGCAGGGTGAATTCTTTGCTTCTTTGGGGCCCTTTTTATTTGACCGGATTAAAAAGCCTATTTGAGTTTCTTAAACCATTTAATCTAAAATCCCCAGGTAGATGCGCCATTGGATTCCATTTTAAGCTTATAAACAAAATAGGTCTGTGTTTGTGTCTTCCTCCTTTTGTTCTAAAGAAGAAGGGTTTGACCTGTCCTCCCGGGAGCTGGGGGCAAGTTGAGCTTAGGCTGGTGCCTGTGAATCCCCGTGAGCTTTCTGAAGGGTGGGAAGAGTGTGGAGACTGGGGTGCTGGTGTGACCTTCCTGCAGCTCCAGGTTAGGTGTACATGTGGCCTGGGCAGGTGCCAGGAGGAGGGAGCAGGGGCCAGGCTCCACTGGCTGGTCCGCAGGGCTTGGTACCTATACAGAGTACTGAACGTAGGTAAAATTCCAGTAGAACCATTGCTCTGCAATTAGTTTGCCTACGTGGAAAAGGAGAAGACCATCAGAGATGGGAGAAAATGGGAGGAAGGCATGGAATGGTCTGGATAATTCCAGTTCCTGTAGTCCTTTGAGAGGAGCTGGTTCTCCTCTGCTCCCAGAGTGTCCAGCTCCTTCCAGGGTTTCCTCCTGCATCCATCCTCTCCACCCAGTTTCCTCTTGTCTCCCCTACAGTGCCATGTGGCTTATTGCTGCCACTCCCTGTGCTTCAGAGGAGGTTCCATTGTCCCCAAAATGGGACAGTTCAGGATTTGTTCGCAGGAGAGAGGTGCTACTGATGCCTGCAGCAGCTGCAGGATTGTCACAGGTCTGTGATCCACAGTGCCAGATGTTCTGAAGGAAGGTACCGAACCCACAGCAGGCAAATGAAGGATGATCTACCCCTGTGTCTCCTCAAAGTGCTTTCCGTGTGTCCACTGAGATCACCTTGAGTCAGTGATGCCTGCACACATGTGTGGGGTGACAGTGGCAGCGCTCAAACCAGCTGTAATGGGAGCAGTGTCCCTTCCAGATCCTGTCCCCAGTGCTGGAAGCACAGCTGAAGCACTGGGCCATCCAGCTCCTCGTGCAGCCATGGAAAAGCTCGTTCCAGCACAGCCATAGAAGGGCCAGGAGGGTAGGCTGTCCTCACCTCCTGTGGTCTTTGCTGTGAACAGAGAGGCCTCCCATGTCCGGGGCTATCAAGGAGATGCTCTATGTAAGGGGAAGGTGGGAACAAGACTGTATCCTTGCCACCTTCCTTCTCCCAAGGAACTGAAGACAGACAGAGGGACAGGCATCTGTCCGATGGCAGCCAGAATAGGAGGGAGCCTTGCTGGCTTTGCCAAGGGAGCCTCTTTCTATATGGAAATGAAGAATTTAGGCTAATGGAGCTCAACCATCTCTAATTTTGCGATGGCAGGAGGATTTTGATTGAAAGTAATTAAGCAAGCTAGCTGTAAAATTAATTAAAGCAAAAGGGGGGGATTTTTTTATTGGATTGGATAGCGATATAGCGGCTGTCAAATGGGGGACGGATGGGGGTGACCTGAATTCTCTGCCCTCCCTCCTCCCACTCGGGACGTTTATGTCACTTTAATCTCCTTACAGCGGCTGGTGTGCATTTGTTTGAAATAATCAAGGAAATATGGTCAGAAATTGTCAGCTTTCAGATCTAATTTACCTGACAGCCCTGCGCAGACCAGTAAGCCTCTGTGTGTGTGAGTGTGTGGTGCATGTGACTGTGTGGTCATGGAGGACTCCTTGTCTCCTCTCTCCCCTGTTTTTGTTCATTCTGTCTTCTCTTGATTCCTAGCAAAAATACTTCTGACATATCTGGGGCCACCCAGCACCTTGCAGGAAAAAGAAATAAGTTTGACAATTTTCCTGTCGTCCCTTCTCCACCCCCACCTTCCCATCACTATCTCCTCCCAACCTGCTGCCTCATCCTTGCACCATAACCAGCTTTAGGGTTTAGGCAATATAGGATTAGAGGAGGTGGCTATAATTCTTTATTCCAGATGGCTGGCAACTGCTAAACCCACTGTCACAAGCACCAAGTTATAAAAATACTTAAATTAGGCCCTTTGTTTCAGCCCATGTCCCTGCCAAGCAGCTATCCTGGTGTCCTGCCGGGAGCTCAGCATGCACAGAACAGGTGGGGGACTCTGAGTCCAGACTGTAATAATGCTGGGGAGAGGCTCCTCCGGACTCACACCTACCTGAATTCCCTTACTCAGCTCCAGCTGCTTCTTTTTGCCTTTAGCTCTTAAAGAGAGATCTGCAACAAGAAGGAGCTGGGCATGAGTTGTTGTGTTCACTTAGCAGGTGAACATCCCAGTCCAGGGACATACAAAGGCTGCAGTTCCTACCTATCTGACTGGGTGCGTGGGGGTGTGCACATTCCTGACAGAAATCTCAGGCTTCCCCCTGGACCTAACCCTGCAAGAACCCAGTGACCTGAGCTCAGCGTACAGGAAACTGAGGAAGGAGGGCAACTTATGTAGGACTGGTGTTTTCTCAGAGTTGTCCTGGTGCCTCACATCTGTCTTGCTAGGTTGGCTCTTAGGGTTATTATTTTTTTATTTATTATTATTCATTAAGCGCCAAGAGAGTTTGGGCTTTTGTTTGTTTTGTTTGGGTCTCCATATAGAGGCCTTTGCTGAGGCAGACTCCGGTGCCAAGACCTCTGGCGCTTTTACAATTACAGCCCATGATCCTACTGTACTGTTTATGTAATGACTCTCAGTCCCAAGGGATTCTGCAGCCTTTCTTAGACCAGAGCACCCAGCACCTGGCAGGGAGAATGCAGGGCAAGTTCTAGACCCTGGTGCCAAGGAAAATCTCTGGGCTTTATGTCCCAGGGAATCATTAATATGCAGAGGGCTCAGGCTGGACCTGCTGCAAGGATCCACATGCAGGAGAGTTGATTAAGCTGCTTCAGAAGCAGCAGATGATTCATCCCTGCCTGGTCTCTGTGGTCACAGGGTCTCTCAGTAGCTCAGACCTGATGTTCTGGCTGTTGGGTGTCTGCAGCACTCCGGTCTGTTTCTCATACAGGGATCTTAGTGACTGGTCCTTGTGGGCCAGCTGATGTGACCGGTCCCTGAGTGTCCCAGAGCACCCCAAACCATCTCAGCTTGGGGATTGAAACTTCTAGCTGTTAAGGAGGTGTGTGGAGGTCTCCACACCAGCTCTGTAACCTGCAGGACATGGGTAGGACTGGTCATGACCAGCTGCATGGGGCTGTGCTGAGGTGGGTGATGAGCTCATCACCATGATTCTTGGGTTTAATTCCAGCTTTGCCACTGATTTGCTTAGTACCTGTAGCCATGTGAATGCATAGCTTTGTGCCAGTGCTTCCTCATCAGTATAATGGGTATAATTAGGCTTCCCTGATTGAAGATGGCGCTGAACACTGAGTGTGCTGGCAGACTGCTTGCTTTTGTTTAAAAGTCCCTTCTGAAAAAAGGAGGTAAGACCAGATTTTAGGGTGCTGGTTCCCATATCATATCCCAGACATATGTGGGTTAAGGTCTCTGACAATACCCAACCCTTTCCTTGTGGGACAGGTCTGCTCTGAAGAGTTGGCTTCCCCTAAACCTAACAGGACAGAGTTGGGTTAAGACTAAGTGCTTCTAAGCACTGTCTCCCCTGTATTCAGCAAAATACAGAATGTGGCACTACTGATCTTCTATGTTAATTACAAATATAACAGAATGTAACATGAAGAATAGTCTAAATAATTTCATGGCCTGTTAACCAAAAGAGAGCTTAAGTTCTGGGACATGGACCAGGCTACCACTGATAGTGGTATCTGAATTCAGTGGTGTCTGGAGGAGGGGTCATACCATGCTGGCTGCTCTGATTTCCCACTGTAGATTGCAAGACCAGATGATTAAGAGTGCATTAGATAATCTTCTAACATAACATTCCCTACAGGCAGTTACTGGCATTGCTGTAGAGACATCCTGAACGACGTGTTGGAAAAGGAAGTGCACAGAACAGTCTTTCTGCATTGTGAACATGTTTGAGACCCCCATGCAAAGCTGTGCTCTGTTCTGACTCCAAGTCTCCTCAGACATGGCCGAGGAAAATGCACGTGAGTGCTGAACTGGGGGCACCTTCTGTTGTTCTATTTGCACCTGCTTGTACTTGTTCAACACCTCTCCCCTCTCAAGCACTGCCACTCTCACTGCAAATGAGTCTGGAGACCCTGACTCCAGCACAGCCAGGAGTTGAGAAACATCCCGTAGTTGGGTGAATGGGATGAAAAGTTCAGATTGAGGTGGCTTTTCTTTTTCCCTCCGTTTAGTGTGAGTTGTAGTGGAAAGGCATAAGCTCTCTTCTGTCACTGACGTGGTGTCAGCTGGGAAATGATTCTTCTGAGCCAAGCAGAGTGAAATGAGCATAAGATCAAAGAGGGGTCAAGCCCAGCAAGTCAGGAAGATCTGGGCTGAATGTCTGGAGATGAGCTGCCCATCCTCAGTCTGTGGGGAGGAGAGTTGTCCAGAAAGGGACTGGCAGCTCAGCTAACATCAGTTCAGAGAAAGCTTGGGAATGTGCAGCAAGACCTCAGGAGAGAGTCAGGAAGTCAGACACCTGCCTTTCCTGTGAACTGCTGACCCTCACAAAAAATCCTGCTCCAGTGCTGAATCCTGACTGCTGTTCCTGTGCGTCCAGCTGGCTTGGGGCAGCAAAAGGGAGAAAAAAAACAGAGCCAGGATCACAGGGTCCATCCTTAGAGCCTTGCCAGAGCCAGAATTTTCCCAGCTCATGTGAAGTTGGCTAATCAGAGCTCCTTTTACAGGAGAAAACCTGCTTTTCCTCTGTTTTGTTCCCATTCCCAGTAGCTTGGCTTGCCCAGGATGAGCTCTAGAGCATGTGGGTAGAGTTTAAGCTTAGGTTGTCAGCCTTCCCTGTTACCCAACGTGCAGCAACACAGAAAGATCTCATCTGAAGATATTTTTGGTGCCTATTGTAGGTAGCTATTCTCAAATGTTTGCCTCAGTAGCTCACAGTGCTAGCTGGCTCCAGCCCTGATGTGTGACTCAGTACACACAGCATTGTGCAGTCCCATGTTTGCTAAATCTCTTCCAGTACAACTGCTCAGTTTGCAAATAAAAAGACAGCTCAGTGAGGGTGTATCTTCTGTGCAGAGGCAACTCAGGGAGTACTGCCTTGAGCCTCTTCCAAATCTAGGGCTTGGCTCCTGGTTGTCCGGGGAGCAGCATGGATCTGACCTGACCTGGGAACGGCCCTACTGCTGTGAGGACACAGGTGGAGACGTCCATCACCAGCTGCTCCCAGTCAGGCCACTGCCTCCCTTCCCTCTGCTGGGGTGCAGGAGGAGGAAACCTCAGGAGACGTCCCCAGAAGTCCCAGTATGGCACCAGTACAAGTCACCCAAGTGAGGACACTGGGACCCAGCATGCCCTCTCACACTTCTTGGAGGATAACTCCCGTCGTGAGGTGGGCTTGGCAGTGCCAGGTTAATGGCACTGGGCCAGGGCAGGGTCAGTCCCTACAAGGCATCTTCTGTCTGTTTTTAAACTTCCCAGGCAAGGGGGCTGCTCTTGGAGTCTCCTCTAGAGGGTCTCTCTATTACAAGATTTTTCTCAGGGTTTGTTTGCTCTGTGGTTGCTCTTTCTCTCTACTATTTAAAATAAAGGAGCCACTTCCCCAAAACCCAGCTCTAGCTTCTGAGACACAATTCCCCGAACACAGATTTTGGGGAAGGCCATCTCAGCAGACTGGGAGAACAGGCAGCAGAGGTTCTTGATGCTGTCTGGTGTGCACACAAAGGGCAGGGCTGGTGGTGACCACTGAATTTGATCATTCTCCTGCCAGGTGACCCCTTGGCATCCTTTCCCCAGTGCCCCAAACCCTTTCCTTGCATCCTACTGCTCTCTACACCCTCGTGCTGGGGCTGGGATCATGCCTTGGCCTTGCTGCGGCCGCTTCCTGCCTTCCAGCACACGATCTCTCCCACTGGTTTTGCAGCCGTTTTTTCTGCCAGCGCAGGGCACTGAAAAGTGCTGGCACTGCCAAAAACCCTGTGTGCACTACGACTCCCCAAACATCCCTTTATTTTTATTGTTCTGTTAATTACTGTTTAAACTTTAATAAGTCACTTCGTCAGGAGGGGGGACCTGCAGTGAGGTTTCTGTGCAAACACTGGGCCCGGCGGTGACTCTAGTGTAACATAACCCTTTATACAATGTGGGAATGTTTAGACTGTAACAGAAACTTGTTATTTTAATGACAGTTAAAGGGGGAAAAAAAAAGAAAGGAGCAAATGAAAAAGGGAAGCAAGTTTGTTGGGGAAATGGCTCATCTCAATCTCTCTGTCTAGCCTCTTTGCTCTTGGCTTTAATGATATCTGGATAAGGAGGCTTTATGGCTTCAGTTGAGGCAAGTCTTGTTCCCAGAGATGCCCTATACAAGGCAGTATGTGATCCCTTCAGTTCTGCAGGATGAGGCCAACAGTGGAGAGATGCTGATGGAAGCAGCATGGCTTGATTTTGCTCAGACACAGCAGCAGATGCCTAAAGCCAGTTTGAGCTCAGTCTAATTATTCTGACCCACACAAGAGACTTTCCCCTTCTATTCAGAGCTTCTTCCAGTGTTTTTTTAAGTAGCTCTGCTGACACAGATGCTGGCATGTCATACATAGAAGGGTCCAACATCCCATGGAAAAAACGGACCTTGAAGCATGAAGATGATGCTTCATTTTGACTCCTCAAAATGAGGAATTATGGAGACCTGAGAAAGGGAGAGAGCCTGGCTCACACTCTTGGTAGTGGGAGGACATAGGATTCACAGGCATCCTTGATTTTGGACTGTGTCTTCTGACATCTGCATTGCTTTGAGGTGGAGAGTGCCTGTGCAGTGGCTGCTGTCCCCGCACCACAGCACTGAAGTCACCTCCAGGTTTGGCTTGGCTATATTTAGCACTCACTATAGACAAGACCATATAGAGTGATATATATGATCTGAAAACCTTCAACTCCTGCTGACCTCTGCTGCTACAGTGAAATCCCCCAAATCTGTACAGTCTGAGTGAGGAGTGATGTGAGGCCAGGAGAAGGGAGAGCTCCCATGTTTTCCCTGACAGAATTCCATGTTCTCCCTCCCCAGGCTGGTCACAGTCCCTGGCAGGTCTGGTTCTCTGGGAAGCCCAACTTTTTCTGCCAGACCTGGCTGTTGGGCCCGCAGCGAATGAGGGGAGAGTGGTGTAAAGAGGGTATGGGGGTGTGGACTGGAGCTTTGGCAGGAGATGCTGGGAAGGAGAAAGGTGGAATGGTGCTGGGAACTTGAGGAAAGAAGGCAGGAGAAGAGGAGCGCCCTAAGGCCAAGGCCAGCAGCTGGGATGGGAAGGGGAGCACAAAGGGCAAAACTTCGGAGAGGAGGAGATGTTAGGAGGGTGTGGGGTGTAAGGAGCACTTTGCTGGGAGAAAGAACCTTCCTCAGGTGCCAGTTCATTGCCGGGAGCCCAGTTCCTCAGTTCAGGGCCCCCCTCTCCTTTTGCTAAGTTTCTGGCCAGAACAGGAGCCGGAGGGACTTGCACTCCATAAAGCTTTTCGGTGAGGGTGAGTATAGGGTGGAGTAGGAGAGGATGAAATCATGGGCCTCTGGGGAGTGTGTATTTTCCCAAGTGGGTGAGCATGCAGGGAGCAGGCCAAAACAGTTCATGCTTTCCTCACCCGCTGCTGGGGTTGTGATTGTTATTGATTGGGTTTGCTGTTCTCGGCACTTTGTGTTTTTCCAGCTGAGCATTGGCTGCCCCTGAAATTTTTCTTTTTTTACCCTCTGCTTTAGTTCAAATACCCACAAACATGGCAGATAGGGCAGGTGTATGCCCAGCTCTGTGCCAGCCAGCACTGCAGGGGCTGAGCCTGCACTGGAGCTGCACAGGGCTGGGAGAATGCAGGGGTCTGTGAAAGGTACCAATAATGTGCAGACCTGCTTTCAGTAGGATTAAATTCATAGGTCTGCATTATCTCTGGATGTATGTCATACAGAAAGGTAAAGAAATCTGCTCTTGTGTAAAAACCATTGTCAGGGCTTCATGTTGGAGCAAATAATAGTGACATGCACAGTCTTTCCCATGCTTGGGCATGTATAACGTATAGCTGGCTTAGGGTGCATAAACTTCAACCTCAAAGCCAAAGAGAATGCTAGCTGGAGAGAGAGTTTTGCTTCATTTCCAACACATGGCCATGACTTTCAGACCCCACCAAGCCCCTCATGCTGGGCTGTTCTCCCTCCAGCTGTGTGCTTCTGTCCATTCTCCGCAGAGCTGTGCCTGCTCATGGAGCCAGTGGCAGGAGCCGTCCCTTTAGGAATGGTATTTTCTAGGTTCCTGTGTGGGGCCAAACATGTCCCAGCTGCAAAAATAACTAGTCTGTATATCCTGTGGAAACAGGAGCAGCAGCGACACATCTGTCTGGTCTGGGCAGAGCCAGCTTGTAACTAATGCCCCAAAGGGGCATCAGGCAGCTGCAAGCTCCTTGTCAGTGTGCAGAAACCCAAAATAGAGACCTTTGGGGAGGACTAGCCCCTTAGAGGGTGAAGCTCTGCAGTGGGCAGAGCAACAGATACCTCTGGGCCTCTTGCAGGACCAGTGTGTTCCAGCAAGACATTAATATTGACTGGCTTCCCTGGCCCAGCTCAGGGCACACAGGCTGCTGGCGTGGCCGGGTTCACGCATCCATCCCCCGGAGCAGCCCCAGCCTCCTTCTGGCTCCCTCCTGCCTCCCCTGTGGCCAGTGGGGTCACTTTGGTTGGAGAGCACAAGCAGAGCTCAAGGATAGAGCCCCCTGGACGGAGCCAAGGAGCCACTGAGTAAAAACGCTGAGGTTTTCCTTTTCTGTACAGCGCGTTTCCCTAAATTGCCTTTGACTGTGTGCATCGCTAATGAAAGTTTATGCCCTTGTTAGAAGGACAGGCAGGTCCATTCCAGTTAGGGCTGGGTCTATCCTTCTGCCAACTGCCCTCCCCAGCACACACACACTCTCACTCACTCCCTCTCCCTGGTGAATAAGTAGAGGCTGTTANCCGTGAAAAAAAGAAGGGGGGGTAAAAAAAAAAAAAAAAAAAAAAAAAAAAAAAAAGAGGAGGGGAAAAAAATTTCCATATTTGTGTAAGTTGCTTTAAAAGCATTTTATCATGTCATAAAAAAAAAAGGAAAGTACTCTCGGAAATTGATCCTGCACAAGAGCCTATTGGACAGAAGGATGTTGGGATGTTAATGGCTATTTTGCTCCAGGGTGGCTTATTAAAAAATTTATACATAAATGCTTAAAATTGCATAAATTATTAAAAAAAAAAACATAGTAAGCAATTTGCAATCCCCATCTACTTTTCCTCTTTTTCTTTCCCTCATCATTCTTTTCTTCCATTCTTTGCTACAAAAAGAAAATATTCCTTCCCACTTCTCTTACCCTTGTCCCCTCCCTGTCTGAAAATGTGGTGTGCCCAAAATTGTACATGTCTGTGGGTAAAATAAATATGATTTTAAATGGTACCTGCCACTGACCAGCAGAGCTAGCTGTGAGGGGGGAAAAGAAAAAAAAAAAAGAAGGGAAGAAGAAAAAAGAAAAGAAAGAAAGAAGTTTGGATATGATGAGTGTTTCTCGCAGGCGTGGAATGTCACCCACATATCCTGGAGATTGTACTGGGGAGGTTTATGATGGTTTCCCATTGATTTGTTTCCCCGACGCAGCTGCCGACCTCTATTGAGGGACAAACATAATCAGCACTGACGCAAATTAGATGGTTATTCGTTTTGAAAATTGACAGAAAAACAATAAAAAAGATGAAATGCTCCCAAATCAATAGATATAATGAAATTCAAATAATCCGAGAGATGAGGTCTCCATGGCAACTGATAATGTGGAAAAGAAAACAATTTAATAAAGGACAGACACACTTTGAAAACAGATTGGGCAAAGGGAAGCCGGGGGGGGCGAGGGAGCAAGGGGGGCTGTGGGTTGGGTAGTGGTGGGAGGGGGCAGCGGGAGGAGGTGGTGGTGGGGAGCCAGAGCCACTGCCTCTCCGGTTGGTTAGCAGTGCTGTAGTGAAGGATCACTGTCCATCCCAAGGACGCTTGCCATAATTAAGAGAGGCTTTCGGTCCAGAAAGTGCAGATTCAGGTTTTAATACACAAAATTATTTCAGGAGCACTGAATCGGAAAGTCGTTTGTTATGACCTTCCTGAGAGGCCTGGAGCAGGGCATGTTGGAGGCGCGGCGGCTGAGCCAGCTGAGTTATGGCATATTTGTGTTTTTATAGTGCAGAGGGGAGGGGGAAGGGGGGAAGAAGGTTAAACAGTATTTACAGCTCAGTTGTTTTCAGAAAGGAAAGAGAAATAGAGTTCATGAAAAGATGCGAGTGGAAGAGAGAGAGAGAGAGAGAGAGGGAGAGCTCCCCTGCCCGGCACACACACTCTGCTGGGACGTCAGCTCCAGTGTCAGCATTCCCCGGTGCTCTGTTTGCTTTAAGGTGTGAGGTGCAGATGGGCTGGGGGTACAGAGGGGCTCTTTGGTGGGATGGGGAATGCATCTGTCCCTGCTGCAAGTCTGGCTGCAGGGTCCAGCTGGGAGTCCAGTGTCTTCTCACTCCAAGCTGCAGAACAAACTGCATCTGGTGTGCGGGCTCATGCTGAGTGTGTGCGTGGTTTGAGTGCACACGGGTGCTCTGCTCACACCGGCGGCCGCCTGTGGTGGCTGCACGTGTGGCTGCTGCTGGGCTCTGCGTGGGTGCTGCTGGGCTCTGCGT
Source organism: Picathartes gymnocephalus (assembly GCA_013390045.1). Classification (NCBI taxonomy): domain Eukaryota; kingdom Metazoa; phylum Chordata; class Aves; order Passeriformes; family Picathartidae; genus Picathartes; species Picathartes gymnocephalus. Next base: position 153,744 of record WEKY01015647.1, read on the forward strand.
GGGTGCTGCTGGGCTCTCTAGGGGGCTGCTGGGCTCTCTAGGGGGCTGCTGGGCTCTCTAGGGGGCTGGCTGCGTGTGCGGGGCTGAGCAGAGCCAAGTGCCTGCGGGGTGCAGGTGCTGTATCTGTATGTACATATATCTCTGTGCAGATGTGACACCAGTACCGTCACAGCTACACAGGCTGGTGTGCATTAGCATGTGCATACAGTTACGTGTTTGTGTGCAGAGTCATGTGTGCCTCTGTGTGTGAGAGTGTACCTGCACGAGCACGTTTCTGTACACGTGTGCGTTCCCACGGATGGGATAGCACAGGCACATGGACGGGCTCTCAAGGATGTAGGAGATAAGAAGATGAGCCCTAATGACCAGAAGGAAGAGCAGCAGAAGGCAAGACACGGAATTAGAGTGGTGTGAGCACTGGGAAGCATGGAGTGAGTGCCCACATGGCCCAGCCATGCAGATGCTCTCCCATGCTGCTCTGACAGGACTGCTGAGTTAACAACTCAGGCATGACCCACTGCTTTCACACCAGAGCTCATTCTCCTCTGGCCTTATCATTCCTTCCAACAGGATGGAAGCATTTCTCCTAACCATGCTGTACAATATTTGCAGGTCGCAGACATCTTCAGGGATTCAAGAGCCCTTGAGCTCCCAGTGCTGTGTGCAATGGGTACCTACTCTGGATTCACAAAAGAGTTCCAGCCCCACTTGGGGATCACAGAAATCTCTAAGGGCTCTGAGTGCCCCCTTTGCACATCCAGCCCAGAGCAGTTACCTGCTCTGCTCGCATACAGCTCAGGCAGCAGCCAGGGGCTGTGGAGGGGACGTTACATGAGCTGGAAGGCTGAGATGCTCTGGTTTGCTCTTTGTATGCAGCCCTTGCTGAGGTTTCACTCACCTCCTGCAGGCTGACACACTGATTTACTTTGCAGGACCCTGAAAGACCACAATTATGAACTTTCTCTGGCCCTGCATTTCTTAGTGGTGCAACAAGCATTCACACTCCCAACTTCTATTTAGCTCCGGACTTCCCACTGCAGTTAATTAGCAGTCTGCATTCTTTGTTGGGTCTGAGCTTAATAGTGCTGAAAGGAATTGCAGATTGCTCTTAAACTGCCAACCAACTACCAAAGAGTCAGAGGGACCCTATTTTAGGAGCTGGCTCACTTAACCCCTGTCCTCAGTTAGGGATGAGCCCAGCCTGACACCAGGGAGCTGCTGTCCACTGACTTGGGTCATGAGCAGTTTGGGTTCTCTGTAAAATCATTCATTAAAGGTGGTCACCAAGAGGAACGGATGAAACTTTGAGCAATTCCCTTCTGAATCTGTCCTTTAAGAAGTCTGTTGTCTCTCCCTGGTCCTTGTTATTTCCCCAGTGTCAGGTGTTTGCAGCCAAGTCTGGTTCCCTCTTGATCTCACCTCCATGTTTCCCTGCACCCCTTGCCTTGACTCCTTCAGCCTTTAGAGAGGGGTCTGTGCAGTGTTTCCAGGAGGCTCATGCCTTGGCCACATGTGGTAGCAGGCTTTGCTCCAGAGACTTTCCCAGCCCTCTGCTTCCACCACCCCTTCGCTCCCTCTCTGCATCCGCTGTGTCCTCCTGGCACAGCACTCCAGCTGTGTTTCTGGGCTATGGAGAGGTGAAGTTAGGCACTCTGTTTGTATTTAGTTGCCCCGACAACACGTCTGGCTTCACAGGGAGTTTTCTAAGGGCTACAACCAGCCTGCAGGGACCTGAGGGTGATGAGCTATTACTCTTCACTCTCCCTTTTGTGTCTTTTTCCCCTTGGTTTTCTTCACAACCTGTGGGGAGATTGATGGCAGGATTGTGATGTAGATGTTAGCAGTTCTGTTTGATTTATAGAGTTACTTAGGCTGAGTGAGGCTACTTATGCTCCTCTGGATAGTAAACCTTTTTACCGGACTAAAAAATTAATAACAAATAAATAAGGCAAGGAAGAGAAACTGGATCAGAAAAGTTGATCCTCTTGGCTTTATGTTACTTGAAAGATGGTGAGGACAGAAGGCTCCCAGGGAGACACTGCTCAGCCTGGGGAGCTCACTGCATTGGGTTGGAGCACTGAGAGCAGGTTTTCATGGGAAGGAAACTGCTGAAATGTCTTATCAAAGATCCTGCAGTGACAAATGAATGAGGAAGTTTGCTGCAGGACACAAGGGACTTTTGAGCTTCAATCTGTCCTCTCTCAGTGCTTTTCCTCTGCTGTTATTTTATTTGCAACAGTACCTACAATTGCAAAGGCACTGGGCCCACTAAGCTGGGCAAGAAATCCTTTCCCAATGGGTGACCCATGGAGGGGAGTCAGGGCAGAAGGGGAGCCTACATGATGTCCTTTGTCCAAAAAGGAGCAGCAGCAGAGCCAGGAGCAGAATCAGAATTCCTGACTTTGTTCCCCACTTTTTTCCCTCTTATTTACACTCAGCTCCTTTTGTTAATTGTAGAAGCTTCCTGTGTTGCTTGTATGCAGAAAGGAATTCTTTTCTTGTCCTTTGGAGGTTCCAGGGCACATGAGTGCAGAGCAGGGCAAGGGGAAGGGCAGAGATGAGGAGCTTTGCCTCTGCACTTGGGTAAGAAGCAGACCCTTAGTGGCTCTCCCAGTGAGGAAGCTGGGGGTAGACAAGATCAAAGCACATTTGGAGTCATTTTTGAGATCTGCCTAGGAAAAGGTTCAGACGTGCGTTACTAAAGAGCTGTGAAGAAGGATTAGTCCTGTCCTTGCTCGAAGTTGAGCCACTTTCCCCACCAGCTGTGCCAAATGCATGTGAAGAGCTGGTGGAACAGCAGCAGAGCAGATCAGCAGTAGGTGAGAAAGGGGTGTCAAGGGAGCCCGGTGGGGTGAGGCAGAGGGGCCGGGGGAGGCTGTCCCCATGCAGCCTTGGAGGGGAGAAGGGCCCTGAGTTGGGCTGGGCAGCAGTGGGGCAGGTGAGGAGGTGCTTGCAGCCTGATGCAGCAGCCGAGGAGGCAGCACAGTGCTGAGCATTTGAAGGTGTCCATCCTGCTCTGCTGCCTGCCAGCCAGCTTGGCTCTCCAGCAGGGACTCTGCGGACTCGGGAGGACTTTTTGAGTTGCAGCCCATTGCACCATTGCAGGAGGAGCGGCTGTGCTAGGGCCAGCTCACTCCTAGTGTGAGGTCTGCACTGCCTTTCTCTCCCTGGCCAGTGATATATGGCATAAATTAGGCCTCTGAAGGGGGATACTGCATCCTTAAGAAGAAATATGTCCTCATTTTTCTTAAACACCGTTTGCACTGAGTGAAATGTTTAGAAGGGACGCTGAGGGATAACTTTATTTCTTACTAGGGAGTTCAGAGCCGTTCAGTTAAACCCATAAAACACTGGGAGTAGGGAAGCTGACAGCCTGCCCGTGCATTAGAAAAGCCATTACTCATCTAGGGGAAGTTCACCCCACGCTGGAGCCTTGTGTTACCAATGGGGCAGTCCAGTGGAAAACATGGGATCATCTCCCCTGGCCATCTAAGGGGTCAGTGGGATGCTCAGAGGTGGAAAAGGCTCTGTAACAATCCAGCACAGTGACATAGCATGCTGATACAGAGACCCCAAAGCACTGGGTAAGGCTCATTGGTGGGTAACCATCCTCATTCCCCCTCCCCTGTGTGGGGAAACTAAGGCACAGAAATCTAGGGAGACTGACAGTTACACTGTGGTTCGAAGCCAGGCTGGAAGCCATCATTTCTGGCTCTTACTCCCCAGCTTGAATCACCAAAACCAGATTCTATTCCAGAGGCAAGGAGTGAAAGTCAGGAGGCCTGACCTCCAGTTCTGTTCCTGTTACAAAGCCATGTTCCCAAGTGGAGTCGGGAGTCCTAATTACATCTTCATTGCACCAACATTCAGCCCTTTCTTCCCAGTGGGATTTAGAAAATCTCCTGGAAGATGAAGGCAGGGTCTTGTAGATAATAGTAATGAGAATTCCTGTCTTGGGTGGTGGTTGGCGGTGTGGTGGGCTGCATTACAGGTGCTTATGCTCACGCTCAGGCACCTGGCCAGTGCAGACTGCCATCGTTCCCCCAGTAAGTGGATGTTCAAGAGGACAGGGCCACCCAGCGCACCCAGAGTTGTGGCAGACAAGGCATCGGCCACCAAGGGGGTGGTGACTTTCTCTTTGATATTTTATTTTTGGAGACTTGACACCAAAAGATTTAATATTTGTTTGAAATGAGAAACAGTTCTCGAGCGAATTTGGAGAGCCTGGGAATTAATGTCAGACCCCCCTCCCCTCCCTAAACATCCCTCCTCCCCGTCAACTGAGCCCCCCCCTTTCAATTTCTGAAGCTTGCTGATTTGAATATTTATAAATATCAGTAAATTATTTATTGTAGCAATCTGCTGTGCCATTTCACCAATTGCCATTAACACTTTAGGGCTCGCTCTTTAGGAGGACGTGACTGGAGGAGAGGGGCACCTGGGGCTGGGAGCAGACACTGGGGAGGGGGTCCTGGCTGCCATGCCAGGAGGGGTTCTCCCTGTGGGCAGCACTGGAAGGGCTGACATGTTTGCAGGAGAGGATGGGGACCTTCTGTGTCCAGTACCAGGGGACACTGGGAGAGGACGTGGCTAAAAAGGGAGGCTCATGCTGACCGGGGAGGGCAGCAAGGGGGTGGCCTAAGGGAGTGGGCTGTTTGTGCTCTATGGCATGTAGGGACCTGGCCCTGACTTACAGCTCAGCACTCACTGCTCTTCATTGGTAGTGTTTGCTCCCCTGAGGAGGAAAATTCCTCTTGGTTTCTCCTGTCCCATTCCCTCCCTTCAGAATTACACTCCTGCACAGAAAATACACACTGCTCGGAGATGCTGTGGCTATTTTCTGTTTGGGTAAAGGAGGGGCTCCCCGTGTTCATAAGCTCTTCTCCCAGAGAAGCCCCGTCAGCAGCATGGGAGCAGCCAAATGGCCAGGTGAGAAACAGGAGCAGCCCAGCCTGCTGGCAGCACCAGGGCAGGGCGCCAGGATCACCAGAGCCCATGGCTTCCCCCTGCTCTTAGGCTGTCCAGTTGCTCACTGCCCAGTGCCAGTTTCTGTGCACTGCCCCTCACTGTCACCAGGAAATTACAGCTGAACTCTGCAGCTGAGAAGGCTGAGCAAAGGGGAGCAGATGGGCTTGCTGAAGGAAATTGGCACTGCTCTCTGCCCCTTTGGGCCAGGGCTGAACCAGGCTCTGGGAACTGCAAACAGAGGGAAAAGTAGCCCCTTGTGGATCTGTAAATGCCAGTGTGGCAGGCAGGAGAAAGTCAAGCAGTGAGGGCTGCAGGCAGCCTGTGCTCTGGCAGGCACTGTCTGTGAGGACCAGAGCAGAGTCCCCAGCCTTTCCTCCCCGGTTTATGGATGGAGTATGTGGGGAGAGCCCTCATGGCTGTGGGAAAGCAGGGAGTGAAGCTGACAGCTCTTGAGTAAGGACACCCTGGATGCTCACTTCGTTTCTCCTCCCACGTCTTTGATTCTCCTTCTCCTGCCTGCCCAGAGCTGAGCTGGAGCCTGTCACGTCTGGCTCTCACACCGAGGGCTTTCCCCAGCTCCTCGCAGACACGCACAGGCGGGATCCATGCTTCCAGGGCAGAGGAGGTTGTTAAAGAGCCTTTGTGAACTCCCCAAGGTCAGCTAGAACAGACAGCATCCACTAATCCAAGGTCATTTCCTGGGCTAAAAGCAATAAAATGTTTTATTGATAAACTGAAGAGGGGAGAATATGCACTAAATCCACTCTCAGACATTGTGGGCCATGCCTGGGATGTTCTGCCTTTGCCCTGGCCCTGCCTGAGATAATTCACAGGTCTTCATGCTGCAGGGAAAATGTTTTCTGGTAGGGGCTGAGCATTTGGCTGCCTTCCCTGCCTTCTCCCAGCGTGTGGCTGGGCAGTGCCAGGGCACTGCTCCTGAGAAGCATGTTCCCAATGCTCCAGTGGCCTTCTGCAGTGAAGGTTTGGCTCCATTTTAGGGACTGCAGCTCAAGTGTGAAGAGGCTCCAGTGTGCATCCTCACCTCCCACCCCAGCGAGCCGTGCTGCCCTCCCTGTTTGGGACTGCTGAGCAGACTGGAGTCTCTCCAGTCAAGTTTGCACCACAGTGGTTAAAAAAGAAAATGACTGTGCAGCATGTGAGCCCTCCTTTCTTCCCCCTCCCCGCCCCAAATAATGCCGTTAATAATTAATCGAATGAGAGCTTGCAGCTCCTGGAAAGCTGGCACTGGGACCTCCCTCCTGAACAGAGCTGCTCAGCTGGGCTTAAAACTCTTCAATAGGAATATGAAAGCTCCATCTGTTCGATGTACCCGGCCTTCTGAAGTGACAACGCTGTCCCTCCCCAGCCAGCAACCCTCTCCCCCCAGAACGGGCCCTGCTGCCCAGGGGTGCCCTGCACCCTGGCTCTTCCCACAGCAGTAAGCTCCTGCTGTTACCCTCCACCCATGCCAGCTGCTTCATCCGGCTCCCATACGCCCTTTTTTTTCCAGCTGGGACCCTTCCTCCCCTCTGCCAGGGTGTGTTTTCATTGAACCCAAGCTAAAGACAGGCTCACGCTCTCTCCTCCTCTCCCCGTAAAGCCGGACTTATCTTTGTAGCAGTTTGCCTCTTGGCCGGGATGGCCCGTTTCTGTCCAGGCTGCAGATCCTTTTGTTCCTGCACACCGTGTGTCCCCCCCCAGGCCATTTTCTCCCTCGGGGCAGGCAGGGCTAAGCCGTGCCCAGCTTTACAGCACCCCGCTGTGGAGTTGATGGGTGAGACGGTGCTGCTTCGGGGGCTGCATGGAGGGAGAGATCCGGGCTCTGCGTGGGGAGGGCGTGAAGCAGCCTGGGCTGACAAGGCAGCGAAATGGCGAGCTGAACCTTGTCCACCTCTCTGCCAGCCCTGGTTGCAGCAAGCTGTGCCTTTCCTTCAAAAGGTGGATGGCCATCAAGATGCCACGGCGGTGGGTACAGAGGGAGAAGAGCCCGTGTCTCCTCGAAGGGTGTGGAAAGGGGGAAAGAGGAGTAAACTCCCGGTGGCATTGTTTTCAGAGGAAGTGCTCAGTGTAAATAGAGCTTGTGGGAGAGTTTGTCCCGGGCAGAGATGAAAAGTCTGTGTGACAGGCTTAGGTTATAAATGGCTTCCTTAGATTGATGTGAAATCAAAACATTTCTATGTAGACGAAGAAAATTAAGGGGGATGTTTACTTAGCCTGGAATCTTTAAACAGTGATTTGGGGTGGGGAGTTTGGCCTGGGGGGAGGGTGCCTCTGCCTGGCTTCGGGGGTCTGGCTGTCCCGACCTTGGGCAAAGATGGCTCATCCAGCAGCTCAGTTTCTCTCCCTCTGCCCGAGAGATTGAAACACAGGTGCTCTGGTCTCCTCCAACCTGAGGGTCATGTTCAGCATTTCTTTGTAAGAAGGGTTTCCCTTCTGCTCATGGACTTGACAGCCTAAAAGAGGGGAATAGGAGTGTTGATAGAGGTAATGTCCCTCCCATTCCATAGCCAAGGAGGTAAGGGAGTGGAAAGATAAAATAATGTGTCCGGACTTGGAGAGAGGTGGTTGCAAGCTTGGCGGGAGAAGCTGGAAGTTCTGATTTCCACCTATATTGGAATACACAAGACGTAGATGTGCAAGAGCCCAGGTATTTCAGAGCAAATCCCATTCCAGGAAGGTCTCTGGGAGGATTAGTTTTATAGATCAGGGAAGTGGTATGTTTTCAGAACTTGCTTTATTTTTAGCTTAAACTTTAGGAAAAGATTCTCAAAATGTTAAAGAGAAAAAATCCCAAACACAAGGAGAGGGGAAAGGAAAGATGCCAAGGGGCAGGGCAGGAGCTGGGAGGCAGAAGCTGGGGAGGTAGAAGGGCAAAGCCAGGGTGTGTGAGATGGAAGAAGGCAGAGCAGGAATGGAAGACAAGTTGCAGGCTCCCTGGAATTGCTGCATACGCGGCAAGTGCAGCCTCAGGAACGTCTGTTCCTCTTTTCCTTTGAATAAATATTTATATATTCATTTGCCAGCTGGTGCACACACTTGGCTGCTCACCTCCAGACCAGAATAATGGCAGAAAGGGGTAAGGCAGTGAGGATTTGGGCTGCTGCATGTCTGCCTCCCAATTACCTCCAGCTGCGAGCGGTGCTGATCTCACCAGTTAAGCAGGGCTGGCTATCCTGCGCACACAGGCAGGGAATCACTAGGCAGTGTTTGGGAGAGAGGCTGGTGATTCCGTGCTGACCCAGTGCCCTGGCCCCAGGCAGGCACCTCATGGAGGCTCCGTCCCAGCCACCTGCAGCCAGCAGGGTTCTCCTGGCCTTGGCCTGAGCCCACAGGCATGAGCCACGAGTGTCCTGGCCAGGCTCCACTTGGAGCTCACAGCAGCCTCCTGAGACTCCCTGTGTGGTACCAGTTGTACATAGGATCGGCCTTCACTTTGTGCCCTAAATAGTGCGAATGCAATTGGAAGGGAAGGTGCCAGTAAATAGAGACTTGCAGCTTATGGGCATCTGCCTGTGCCCATCTGTATTGGTAAGGGCTGCGGGTTTGTGTTGGGGAATGTGTGAAAGGGAAATGTGTGAGGGAAGGCACAGGAATGTATTTTGGGGAGATGGGACTTTTTAACCTGTACATGTAGGACTATGTTTACGGAGTGTGCCAGCGCATACACACAGCTCTTTGAACAGCTGTAATTTCTAGATGGGGAGGTACGTGTTTGGGAGCATCATGTGCTTTCCCTTCGTGAAAGCATGATTGCATGTAGGTGTTAGTGCCAGGGGGTGCGTTTGGAAAGTGGAGGAGTACTTTTTGCCTCCCTTTGTGTGGGGGGCTGATACATTTGTCGGAGGGTTATTTTTCTTGCAGTCCTTGACAGGGAAGCGTGTCTGAAGCTGTCAGGAGTTTACGCTAAGCAGCCGCTCTCTGGCTGTTGGACAGCAGGTCTAAAGTTTCAGTCTGTTTGTATTGGGCTGTCATGTTATGGGATTAGGGGCTGTCACGGTGGCTTCTGGGTGCATTGTAGGGGGTCTGATTAATCTCACTGTGCTTCTGTGGAGCAGCACCTCTGTGCTGGTGACAGGGAGGTGTGGGCTGAGCTGCCACGAGGGACTCCTGTGCGGTGGAGGAACCCATTCTCATCATTTGAGGTCTGGAGACACGTTCTGTTTGCTTTCCATGTGACTGGCCCCTCTTTCACCACAGCGTAAAATCCAAGAGCCCATTTTGGAGGGACCTCCACCTCCAGCAATGTCCCCACAGTAACTCTTGTGTCATGTGTGACCAGCAAGTGTTTATTGGGTGCTCTTCCTGAGCCCTGGAATGCAGGGCAGGGTCTGCCTTGGCTCTGCTCTGGGGGAAGAGCCAGGCTGTGTGCCCATTGCAGCCTTCCATCCTTTAACCGTACTTAGTCTGGGCATTTCTCAGAGGTATCAGAAATAAAGAGAGATATGAGACAGTGCAGCTGCTTGAGAATAATTATTTTGCTTTTATTTGGGATTGAACCTTATTAATCGTTGGTGCAATAATTATGCAAGTGACTCTGATAGAGACCATTTAGTTCAAGATTCTCTGTGACCTTGAAGTTGAGACCTTACCTTCTTCCTCTCTTCCCCCCACCTTCTCTCACCCCTCCTTTACTAGCTGTCACATATGAATAAAGTACATTAAAATAACAAACTCACACTAATTAGCTGATTGTGCTGGGAAGTATGAGAGCAGAATTTCCTGTGTGCAAGAGCAAGCAGGCAAAGGGGCCAGATCAGCCAGTACCAGCCCACAGCAATTTTCTCCATACTGCTGTGACACACCAGTCTAGTTCTGGTGCTCCAGCACACGCACTTGCCAGGGCTCCTGTCCTCCATACTGGTTCTTTTAGGTGCACACTGGTTCTCTTCTCTGAGACTATGCAGAAACTCTGTTAGGTGAATTCCTCCCTGTCTGTAGGGTTAGGCTTGGGAGCTCCTCCCTGTCCATAGGGTTAGGCTAGAGATGCTTGGGTGCAGTCACTGGCTGGTGTGGTTTTGGAACCCACTACATCTGGGATAGAGCTGGGGACCTAAAGCAGGTGGTGCTGCAGTCTAAAGGAGAGAGCAGTCCGGACTTCTAACAAACTCATATGCTGCCTCAGCCAGGAGCAAAGGTTGATACCGTGCTCACCTGCCTGAGATGTTTGGGGCCTTTCAAGCCCAGTTCTGTCCCAGCACAAAGAAGTGCCTCATTCTTGTGACCAGTGATGTATTTTGGTCCCAGCAGGTTCAGAGGATGCTTCTCACTGAGCTATTCTGGCTGGGCTTCCACTCAGAGCTTAAGAAGTACATAGTAGCTCCACCTTTCCAAGGGTGAGACTGGCCATGCCTGAAGGTCCATTGGGTTGGCACCATCCCTTTGCTGTTTGGGTTCAAGTTGTCTGATCCCACTAATGCCCTTCCTTGCCTCTTTTTCCTCTCTCTTCCCAGCTGAAAGAACTATATGCACTGACGCAGCCTCAGGAAAACCCGCAATGGCTGCCAAGCGCAAAGGCGGCCTGAAGCTAAATGCCATCTGTGCCAAGCTGAGCCGCCAAGTTGTCTTCGACCACGGGGGAGCTGAGCAGGCACGAGCGGACAAGGGGCCGCAGCAGGAGAGCAGCAACAAGGACCTGCCCCAGCCCGGGGCCAAAGAGCTGGGGACAGAGTTTTCAGATGGACTCAGCCGCGTGCAGAAGATCGAGGAGGACAAAAGGAGGGAGGTGATCGAGAAGTGGGTGAACGGGGAGTACAATGAGGAGCCCTTGCTGGGGCGAGCAGAGGGCAAGGAATGTAAGGGCACCGAGAGCGCAGAGGTGCCCCCCGAAGGGGTTTACATGGTGCAGCCCAAGGGCTGCAGCGACGAGGAAGATAACGGGGACGAGGCAGATGCTCTGAGGGGCTCACAGGATGGCACCTTCTTGGATGACAGGGATTCAGATGGGCCAGCAAAGGACGAAGCCTACCGGTCCTCCAGTGGCGAACCAGGCTCCAAGCTGGGGGCAGGAACCACCTCAGGTAAGCCCTCTGTCCTCTCCACTTCCTGACACAGGGTAACTTCAGAGATTTTGTGTGTCCATGCCAGGTCCTGTAGCACCTGCCAGCCAAGGGGAAGGGTGAGAGCCCTGATCCCGTTGCACAGGCCTGTCATTTTGCTCGTGGGACCATACAGAGTTTGCCTCTGGCTTAGCATCCTCTTCCCAAGAAGGGTGGTGTGAGGGTGCATGTGGCTGGATAGCTCTTTCCAGACCACAAATCCCTGGGTAGTGCAAACCTCAGCCTCCAGACTCCTTCACACCACTCAGATGGCCATAGCTGTGGTGGGTGCTGGTTTCCTGTCTTGTATTCCCATGAAAAGGATGAGAAGCAGAGAGAACTCTTGTGACAAATCCCAGCTGAATTCTGCAGGGTGTCCACACACAGGCTGGCTGAGTTATCTCACCACACTCATGGCCACATGTGGCACCTTGATGAGTGGTTACTGACCGTGGAAGCCCCAGGATGAGCTGGGAGAGGGCCAGGAACTCTGGCAGGGCTGCCTCTTCAGTGGTTCCCGAGCCCCGACCTGCGGGACCTCGGGTGAACCGAGCTTGCCCTGGGACAGGCGGCCACACCTGTGGGGCAGGGCGGGACGGGGCCACACCTGGGCAGGACGGGACGGGAGCTGTCACCAGGATGAAGGTTCTGGAAGGAATGGCCACCGAGGTGTTCCTCCAGGAACTGGACCGGACCGCAGGGAGCCTGCAGGGGGATGAACCCAGCCAGGACAAGGCTGGGATGGTACCCAGAGAGCCCCTAGAGAGTCACCCAACACCGAACATCGCGGTCCCTTCTCGCTGCTGTGTGGTCCCTCGGCCTGGTGGGAGGCGCTGAGGTGACGTTCGTGTCGTGGTGTTGCCTCCCCTCATGAGGGGCCCAGTCCTCGAGCTTTGCCTACTCTGAGCTCGGGATTGAGCTGGTGAAAAGGCCACTCCCCCCACCATCTCGTGTACTCTCCCTCCAGCTGTGTATTTCCTATTTTTGGATTACTTCTGCTTTATTTTTGTGGTGCATTCAAAAGCTGAGTTTAGCAAGAGATGTTGGGGAAAGCCTCAGATGACTTTCTTGCTCCCTTTCTGATACCCAGGTTTCCCCCAGATTCATTTGAGGGGGTGTATGAGTGCTACAGCTTGACAGAAGCTTTGGGTGAATTGAATTCTCTCCGTTAGGGCAGAGCATCTCCCTCCCCATTTGTCACTCAGTTGGGCTGGATCTGTAATTGAAAGATCTTCCCTTAATCTGCTCCACCTGCATGCACCCCCTCCCCTGATCTCAGCATTTTGTGAATCCATCAAACTTTCCTCCTTTTGTGTGTGCACATGTTTTCCTCCTCCTGTTAATAATGCAGCTGAAACTCATCTCCGTCTGTCCGTTCCCCTTCTGGAGAGGCACATTCTCTAGTCTTTCACGAGTTCAGTGGCAGTGCACATAATTATGCATATAAGATATAAACAGAGCTGTTTAATTATCCTTCGCCACATCAGTGACAGAGTAATTAACAAACATTGCAAGATCAATGAGGGAAAGTGTGACCTTCAGTTTCCTTTGATAGGAAAGCCCTTGTCGTTCCCAGACACAAGGTGATTGTGCCTGGACTCTGGTTTAGTTTGTTTTAATTCACACCACTCCACCCCACCCCACCATTTGCAGCTTTTATTTGCTGTGAAAACTAAAAGGAGGGGAACTTAAATGTGAAAAAAATGTTACCAAACTGGGGAAAACGAAAAGGAGCTGAGATCTCTCACTGGGGTAGGAGATTTCAGTAAAATACCTTTGCAGGGCTGTATTGTCAAAGGATTATGCAAAAATGGGTAACTGGGGCGGGGGGGCGGCGCTGAAGCTTCATTTATGTCTAAGGCGGGTAATGGCACATGAGGGGACCAGTTTACATGTAGAACCACGTGGGATTTGACTTGCAAACTGACGTGCTGCCACGTCTTGAGCGTGTGCTTCAAGAACCCTGTTATAAATTTCATTTGCAATATTTCCCTGAAAGGACAAGAAACATCCCTTGCTTTGGAAAGGACAAAGCTATTTTCCTTTACTTTTTCTGTCAGTGTTCAGGAAATGAATTTTCAGCTGTTCATCATGAGGTCCTCGCAAAACCTGATGTTCCTAGGTGTGAGCTAAATTTATTCCAGTGAGATTTGGAACTCCCTCTGTCAAAAAGGAGGGATTTTTCATAAGAGTTTGGGGGTAGTGGGAGTCAGACGAAAGGAGAGGAATACAGCTCTGCCTTCCCAGTCAAAGTGGCTGTGGGGGAGTCATCACAGAAACCTTGATTTGAAGATTTGAGCACCAGTTTCTCCCTATGAGAACAGAGGGTCCAGAGCTGACAGTGCTGAGCAGTGTTTAAAACTGAGCCCATACTTGCATCAGCTGGAAACTGGCGTGAAAAGCAGGAGCCACACAGAAAACCAAATCCTACATCTCACAGGCTCCCTTGCTTAGTCGGAAAAGTGATCCTAATTACATGGAGATGAGAAGGGTTCCTGCTTCCTAGAGTCCTGATGTGTACACACATTGTCCACTTTCTGGGGTTTCAGCTAGTGCTTATGTCTTCCACCAGTACCACCCATGGTCTGTTGCCAAATCCTGGCCACCTTTGTGTCCTTCCAGGCTTACAGTAAGGCTTGTTGTGCATCAGGCAGAAGTTCACAGAGGCTCACTCGATGCTATTCAAGCCTCAGTTTGAAACAAGATGGAGTTTCTTTTTGAGCTTCCCCTTTGAAAAACAGGACTAAGGAGTCAGTGCTCAATCTTGCCCTGTGTTCCTCCTCCCTGGTCCACCTGGGAAGCACACTGAGGAGTCACAAAGCTGGTGTCTGTTAGGAGATGGGTGTCAGAAGCTGATCTGGACGTGCAGATATGTTTCTTCATTCATTCAGGCACCCTCTCTTGCCTGCTGACCGGCCCATGCTTCTCTGTGCACATTTATATATAGCAATGAGATTTCTCAGTGCAGTCTCTGACACAGATCCCTTTCCACAATTGCTCGCTGACGCACACACACCCAGGGAGATTTTCCTACACATGTTCTTCACTTCATCTGTTACATAGTGGGCTAAAGTAGTCAGTAGGAGCTTCCCCTTGTAGAAGCTTTTGGGATCTGCCTTTCTTTTCTTAGCTTCTTGGCTAAGTCTCTTGAAATATTCATTGGCCCTGTTTTCAACCAGGAGAGTTTTCCCTTCCTGATTTCCTGGGGAGACTCCACTTAGAAGAGCATACCTGCCAAGTGAAAGTTTCTCACTCATCATCCTGTGTCCCCCATGTCTATGTGTTTTCCCTCCCAACAGAATAAAGGACAGAGCCCTGGCTGGGATGTCCCATCCCCCAGTATCCAGACCTTGCACTCCATTTGGGCTGTTTTGCTTTTCCTTCCATATATAGTGTGCTGCTGCAGGCTATTTTTAGCGCCTTTTTTGCTAGCTTCGGATCCTTTGTGATATGATAGCTGCTCTGAGACACACAGATCTCTGCTCTTTGGCAATGCCCACAAATGGAGAGCAGCAGCAAGGGGAGAGGGAGCCCTTTATTATCACACAAGAAAGGAGAGGAAAATGCGGTGCAGGAAGGGGGGAGGAAAACACAGGGATAATGCTTCCTGTGGCTTCCAGGACTCCTCACAGGGATGTGTTTCCCAACTGTTGTCCTGCTTTGTTTTTGTCTGTGGCCATGAGGAGGGTTTTCTGTCAGTTAGGGAATATTAATTACCTCTTCACCGTTGTCTGAAAGTGTATGTGAAGTGAGGTGGCTGAGTCTCATATGATCCTTCTGGTGCCTCCCAGCTCCCTTCTGCAAGGTGCCTCCACTGGAGGAGATTGGGTGTGTAAGCAATAAAGTGCAGGTTGTCTCAACTTCAGGGGATGTGTTGGGCTCATGCTGGATGAGTAGAGCTGCACTTCCTGGCAGTGAGCAGTGGGAACTGGCCAGAGCTTTGTCTCAAATGTGGGTGAGGAAAGACTGAGCAGCATGGGCAAAGCTGTTGATCAGGGAGGGTGTTGTGATGATCGGGAACCAAATCTGAGCAAAGGAAAAGCAGAATTCAAGGTGGGTTTGGGGATTGAGTTCATGACAGTAAAACCTGAACTCAAACTTTATGAAGCTCAAAAGAAGTTCTGAACCACCCCCCACCCTTTCCTATAGGCTTGGATTTTGCATCTAACTGTTTACACCAGTTGAAGTATAGCCACATGATACCGAAGATGGGACACATTGGCTTTCAGGGCAGTGGCTAAAGCTAGCAAAAATCACATGTAATAGTTTAATTTTGTATCAGATCCTTAATGTGGTACTCTTTTTTCCCCTTGCAGCTTGACACAGGCTGGCTAAAGTTTTTCTGTGCAGTGCTTGGAAATCAGGGCGTTATGAAGGAAGTTGTTTTACAGGTCCAAAAAGAAAGGAAAAGCAGACCAGGGAAAGCAGATTTACCAGAAACAGGAAATTGTTGGACCCAGTACGGATTTCATGGGTTCATTCTCTTTTGTTGGGTCACAGAGTTACACTGAAATGGAAGTGGGGAAAAGAAAAAAAAAAGAGGTGAAGAGGAGAACTTCTTTAAAGCAGAATGAAAATTTTTAATATGCTGTGTGTGAAACATAAAGTTGTCCTTCAGGCAAGTCTTGTTACTGAACCCAGTGGGTAATGGTTCTGCATTTAACGTCCTGTAAGATTAATACCAGCCCAGGAGGTTGTGCTACGACTGAGGCTGACACTGGGCAGGGGCGTTGCCACCCCTTCTGTGACTAACAGGGTGTTTATTCTGGAGTCGGGCGTTCCAGATCCCATACAGAATGCTGGACTTAAGTGCCTGGAACTGGAGGGTCATTTTGGGCTAAACCAGATCCCAGCAGGTGTGGCTTCGTTCTTCGCCTTGCAGGCTCCAGGTGTGTTCTTCATATCGCCTTCCCCCAGAACCACGTGCACAGGGAACCAGTGTAGCAGCACTTCTGCTGCAGTAAAACAGCTATTCCAGGCAATCCTGCAGCAGGAATGTGACCTTCATGGTCTTGCCCATTTAGTGCCCGTCACAGGCAGTCTTTTCCTCCATAGAGTCCTGTGAAAACAGATTTGTGGGAGCTGGTGGCTATTGAACTTCGACTGTGCTCATTGACAGGCTCTTGTGTGCACGGAAATGCTCTCGTGTACGTGCCTGCCTGTGCAAGTGGCATCACTGGTTGTCAGATCCCCCACATCTTAGGGATCTTTTGGATCTACTGATCTGCTCTGTGGCAGCATCTTGGTGCCTTCCTTTTCCACTGTGTTTCAAGGCTGTGTTGCTTTGTTTTGAGTGGGACCCCATGGCCAGAAGTTCCCTTCTGCTGCCAGTGTTACCTCCCTGTGCTGGCTGCCTGGGAAGGAGTGTGCTTGCCCATTAGAGCCAGAGCAAGTGTTTAGTAAAGATGACAAGGGAGGCTTGAAGGACTCCTGCACACAGTAAATCTTTACTCTGCAGGAGAAAGCAAGAGGGAGAGGAGGAGGAGCGCTGTGTCAGACTGAAGCCTAAATGAGGCCAAGCTGGCGCATTAGAGCAATCTTTATTTCCTCCTTTACACTGATATTGGGTGACCTCCAGGTGTGTGTTCTTCCCATCCTGGTGGCCTGTGAAACTGCCTGAGGGAGTAGGGGAGGGAAGAAGGGAGGGAGAGACCCAAGGCAGGACAGGTTTTGCTCATTGTTCCTCCCTGCAATCAGGCTCCATTAGACTAAACCCTTCCTGCCCCTTCCCCAACCCATGCTCCAGAGCACTGGCCTTCTCCCCCTCCCTGGAGCCCACATCAGGACAACAGCATTCTCTCCTCAGTCTAAATCCTGATGGAGAGAAGGCTGTTCCTTACCTATTTTTCACATGTGTGGACTTTCCCCTTTCCTGATGTTACTGGAAGCTGTTCCTGGCTGCTCGAGAGGCTGCCTGTAGGTTTCCACAGCATTCACTGCACTGTGGCTCTTTTCCACATGGCCAGTAGTAGCTGTCCAGTCATAGGGATCGAGAAGGAAGAGAGCAAGCTAAGTGAACCCTTACAAAATTGACAGGGAAGGGAAGGACTGCAACAGTGATGAGGAGCTGTCCTGTCTTTGTTTTGCTTTCTCTTCTCCGCTCCTTTCCGCACTCCTCATTGCCAAGTTTCTCATGCACACAGCCTTTGCTGCTCTTCCCCTGCCTTGATTCATCTCCACCTCTGCTGCTTTCCTCCTCTCTGCACTGTTCTGCTCTGCCCTCCTCCTCCTCCACCCCATACATTGCCTTGCCCATCTCCCTTACCCATTTCACACCACGCTGTCTTGCCTGCTCTCAGCCCTGCTTGCTCTTCACCAACACACATGGCATTTTCACATGGGTTTTCCCCCTTACACATGCTGCCATCTATTCTCTGTGCACCTCCTTCCATACACAAACATACACAAGGACAGATCTGTACAAACCTTGGCATATTGGCATTGGTCTCACTTCCAGTAAAATTACTTTTTCTTCATATTAGGCCAAGGCAAGAGTGCAGAGACATTTATGAAACTTTGTTTAATGTACTGAAAAGCCATCGGCTAGAACATTTAGGAAATTGATTTTCCTGGCATTGATGAACTCTTTTTATTTTACCCCAGTATTAATTACTTTTTTTTTTTTAAACAAATTAATTTAAGAGTCATAAAACCTAACAAGTGAGCCAAACGTCAGTAGATCATGTTCCCCTCTCCCCTTCCTCCCCCCCTTCCTGCTGCTAGTGCCGGTATGGGAGGAGAAAAAAAATCAGTGCCTTGTGTGACTCTCTGCTCTGGTTTCTTTGCAGGGGAAGCTTCATCACTGCGGGACTACGCCGCCACCACCATGAACGAGTTCCTGGGCATGTTTGGCTACGACGACCAGAACATGCGCGATGAGCTGGCCCGCAAGATCAGCTTTGACAAACTGAACGCTGCTACCTCAGAGGCCAGCGCGGCTGCTGCCTCTCTCCCTGGCGAAGATGCCATGAGTAAACGAGCCCGCTTCTCCAAGTACGAGGAGTACATCCGCAAACTGAAAGCTGGAGAGCAGCTCTCGTGGCCCATGCACTTGGCCAAATCTGAGGAGTTGGGCTCCAAGCTGGGCAAAGAACCTTCCTCAGTGCTGGCACAGCCCATTCGCGTGCCAGGTCCAGATGCCTCCATGCTGACGGAGACCAAAGCCACCATCCTGCCACTGCCCTCTCCCAGCAGTTCCCAGATGCAGGGCCTGATGTCACGGGCCTCCAAATATGACTTCTTCATTCAAAAACTGAAGACGGGTGAGAGCATCAGGCCACAAAATGGCAATACTTACAAGAAGGCCTCCAAGTATGACCTAGAAAACGTCAAGTACTTGCACCTTTTCAAGCCTGGGGAAGGAAGCCCAGATATGGGAGGAGCCATTGCTTTCAAGACAGGCAAGGTAGGCCGGCCTTCCAAGTATGATGTGAGGAACATTCAGAAGCTTGCTCCTGTAAAAGCTCCAGTCCCCAGCCTGGCCCCTGCTTCCCTCGCCAGTACCCCCAGCAGCACCCCCATGGCTGGGCCAGAGCAGTCCATCTCATTGCCATTCAACACTCCTGAGTACCTGAAATCAACTTTCTCCAAGACAGACTCCATCACAACTGGAACAGTCTCTACAGTAAAGTAAGTGTACTCTCGCTTCTCTTATCCAGGTGTTAGTTGGGGATCGTATCAGAAGTCTGTGTGTGGTTCAGTGGGCAATTCCAAGTTCTTGCACTGTTAAATACTGCACTGTTCATGAGATGGTTCTCTTTGCTCTCTGTCGAAGAGTTTGCTCCTCTTTTACACCTTACATCTTTATTTGTCTGGTTTGCACTAAGGCTGTGACCTGCCATCAGCAGTCATAGCCATGAACCTGGAGTCCAATAGCTCCTGAGTTCATATGTTAAAATGAAAGAGGAAGGAATGCGGTGCTGTCAGCACTCTTAAGGTCAAGGTTGGAACTACTTTATTTTCTTCTCCCTCTGGTTTCCCAGGCATCTGGATGTGTCTGTAGGAGAACCTGATTCTTGTTTCCATTTAACTCAAAGGGATGACTCTGCTGACTCTACTACTAGCAAGATGGGGCTTTTTGTTTGTCCCAGAACTCAGAAGACATTTTGGTGCCTAATTCCCATCAATTTCCATAGGAGTTAGGCATATACCTACTTCTGTGGGGCCAGGCCTGTGTCTTCTCAATTTGCTTACACAAATAGAGGTGATTAAATTACCCCTCAGACTAGGCAAACTCATTAGCCCAATTACCATTAATAACCTCCTGCACATACGTTGCCAGCAGTCTCTGCAGTGATGCCATTGACTGAATGGAGGTATCTGAAGGCCTTGCCAAACCCTGGATTACTTTTTAATGTGACTTCCAGAGGTGGGAGCTGTAGAAGAGATACATATGCATTTCAGGCTACAGCAGGGAGGAAGGGAGAGACTTCTCTGCTTTCTTGTCCTGGTTTGGATTTACTTGTTTCTCACTATGAACCTGGGGCTGTTGTGAGCTGTGAAACCCACGGGGTCATCTGTAGTAAGTCTAGGGTCTTCTGTCCTGCCCTCTGTGCCACCACGCACACCCTACTACTTGGTCCTCTGATGAGGAAAAAGGCTGTTTTGTGTTTGGTATGTGAATGTAGGAGACCTTGGGCTTGCTTGAATGCTCTTTGCAGTCCCAGCAAAGCCTGCATCACCCACTTTCCCTGTCTCCCCACGTGGAAGGCAGAGCCGTGTAATGATTCCTGTCTTCCATGTGAAATAGTTGCTTATCAGCTGCCTGCAGACAGATTGGGAAAAGGTGTATGGGAAAGGACAGAGGATTATTAACATTTGCATCCGCTCAGGATGCTCAGGGTCTGCTCAGGGTCCTGCTCAGGATGAACCTGTACATGTTCCAGATGACAGACATGGAGATGACTCCTATTACTTAAAAACACAGTGTTGTAAATACTCCTGTAGACTCAGTGCCTTGTCGTGATGGGTGACTTGGTCCAAGACTCTGTGCCTGAAATGTCTTGAGAACACTCAGCTGCCTGGGGTTCAGTCACCATCCTAGAGCTGTGCCTGAAGGCACAAGCAAGATAAGCAAGCCTCTTATCTGCTGTGATGTTGCACTGGGATCCCAGTTTGTTTTCCCTTCTCTTGCTCGTTTCCTTCCTCTTGCCAGATGTGGGTTTGCCGGCACCATGGTGATCCTTCCTCTGGCCACAGGACTTCCTCAACCAGGGCATCATGATGAGGCTGCAGCTGGAATGGAGGTGACCAGGGCCTTCAACCTGGCGCTTCCAGTGTCCTGATCACATTCTGCAGTACGGAATGGGCTCTTGTCCCTTCTCCTTCAGGCTGCTCACTAGATACAGGCTTCCATGATAAAACATAGCAGCCCATTAATTGTGCTGCTGAAGGCACTGCTGACTGTGGTGTCTGGGCTGTGGCTTCCCATTCCCAGTCCCCACTGGGTTCAGTAACCTGGCAGGAACTGCACCCTTGCCATGGGTTTAAACTCTCTCATATCCAATGCCATTAACGTGCCCTGAACTCATCTACCTTTGGGTGAACTCTGTGCAAAAGTGTCCTTGTTTAAACCAAGGAGGAGGAGTGGAGGCTGGCTGCAGGCAAAGCACACAAGATGGTGTGCAGCCTGTCTGGAGGTGCATTGGGGTGGCCCTGTCTCTTGGGTAGGCTGGAGTCTGGCCCTGCATCTCATTTTCCTTCTTCCTAAGCTCACTAAGAATGTTATTTTTGTCTGCTTCCTAATGATGTAAAATAACCCAGGCTTATGTGACAGTTGGGGTGCTTCTCCCATTGATTAAAATATATAATCTGTCTGTTAGAGTTTTGGAGTATCTGTGAAACAAAGAGGCATTTGAAGCCCCATCCAGGGGCTGGAGCCACTGTTCCAGCGCTGGTCATAGAACCCCAGGGCTGCTGGCCACAGGGGAATGGGCAATAGCTCACAACATGGCTGGCACAGAGACTTTCCTGCAGCTGAGCCAGGGGCAGAGCTTCTGTGCACACAAGGGCAGCGCTGCCAGGTGCCTCAGAGGGGTGTTTGTTTGCATGTGGACATTGATTTTTGTATATGGGCTTGTAGTTTTTCCTGTAGAAACAGGTTTTTATGGTTGATCTCAGTTTCTCCAACAAACTGCTCTGAGTCCTGCTAAGAGGGAACATGCAGGAAGAGTGGTAGGCAGTCTGTGTGTTTCCCTAGGAAAAGAAGGCACATGATTTGAAGGGCAGAGGGGAGGGAATTCAAGCTTCTGGGTGTCTTTGCTGGTACCCTTCCCTGGGCCCGCTCTCCTGATCTGTCGGCGGTGTGTGGGAGAAACAAGGAGTTTAAGCTGTGTCCTGTTCCTGCTAACCAGCTCTGCCCTGTGTGTCTCTCATTAGGAATGGATTACCCACTGACAAACCAGCCGTCAGTGAAGACGTAAATATTTACCAGAAGTATATTGCCAGGTAGGTAAAACTTTTGACTTTGCTGGGGAGAGGGCTGGGATTAAGAAGGTGGAGTGGTCATGGGAGAGACAAGGTCTTGTCTGGATCAAGTGTTTAAACCAGACACTGCCACTTCCATTTCCTGTGGCATCTGTACTTGCTCTGTCCCCCTGCTTGGAGAGCAGTAGCTGAGAGACATATACAGTCACACCAAGAGCATCCTTAGCTCCCTGGAGCTGTTAGACTTTGTGACAAATAGTGGAAAATTGCTTCACTGAATAAGCCCAGGATTTAAATGGGAGTTCTGCCTCTTGGCTGTTGTTCTTTATGTCCACTGCCTTTTTTCTCTACCATGTGCAGTGTCTGCAGGAGGCAAGCAGAGAACATCTCAGCTCTGAGAATCTAGGCTGGAGAGATTCACAAGTGACTTGAGTTTAGGCAGCTCTTGGCATGAACATGGGATGTTTATCCTAGAAAATTTTTGCAGCTCATTTGTCTGAGAAACCCTCACTGAATCAGGTACAGAGTAGGGCACCTTATCACAGCTGTGGGCATGCTTAGGTCAGGACCACAATGCTGAGAGGAAGCCCAAGGCTGCTGGGGTGGGACAGAGTAATGCCACAAGGGCCAGAAGGCCAGAGGAGATGGTTGCATAACACCTGCCTGGTTTAGAGCTCATGGTGAAAAGGGTCCATCAGGCTTTGCCCCCAGCCGGTTGAATCATCCATTGGTAATGTGAGAAAGCTCCCAACAGAAGCCCCTTGTGTCCAGACAGACACGAGGCAGGGAAGCAAGCACACACTTCTCTCCAGGGAAAAAACTGGAGGGTTTGCTCCTATCAACACTTGGGCACTTATTAACGAAAGGGGAAGGGAGTGTGTGCTGTGCTTTCCCACCTCACCAGAGCCCACAGAGAGTCTCCTTGTGGGAGACAGTCAGCTGCTAGGAAGGTGAAGGGAACTTTTTGTCAGGGAAAAAGAGTGGGAACAGCACTCTTCTAGTGCAAGAGTGGAATGAGAAGTGATTTAATTTCCTCCCTTTTGCCCAAATCCCAGATGTAGGAGAAGGGGGGCAGAAGATCCCATGGGAAGAGAGGACAGTTGTGCCACCACAGGCAGCTCCTCAAGCAGCAGTGCCTCAAGTGCATGTGGGAATTCAATGCCTTGGGGGAGAGTACAGTAGTAGAGTATATAGAATGTAAGAAAGAAAGCAGGGGTTCAAACCACTCTTTGCATAGGGAGAAGAAGCAGCATCCTTTTATTTCTGAGATTGCAGGAAGTGGGAGAGGAGGTGGCACCTTTCTTTCCCCCATTCCCCTCTCAAGTAGAGAACTGTAAACACTTCAGCCACATCCACTGCTCGTGGAGCTGTGCAAGCCCCTTCCCCTGGGTCAGGCAGGTAGCTGAGAGAGGATTGGGAGCTACCTCAGGGACACCACATCCTACTTAAAAGGCTCCGCAAGCCACCCGTTGGCAGCACAGCCACTTCCCTTCAATTTACACACATTTAAAAAACCAGTTTAAAGCCTTAAAATCAAGGGGTGGGGGGAGAAGAGACACAACACTCTTATGTCTGTACTGCATAATTAACTTAATGAGTTTGCCAAAGCCACTGCCAAAAGCTGCCCAGGGATAATCCATTCTTTCACACAACCAAACAAAACCTCTTACTTAGCTAGTTTGGGTTGGGTTGTTTTTCCCCCTTCTCCTCCCTGTATATTTATAATTAAAAGAAAAAAAAAACCCACAGAAAAAATTGTTATTATTATTATTAGTGCCTCAGCAGATGGTGCTTCTGGCAGCACTTGCTTAAATATTTATTTCTGTGTGGGTTTCCTCCCCCCTTGTAATTGGGGTGGGTTTTTTTTCTTCTTTCACATCATCGTTATGGAGTAATGAGTCTGTAAACACTCTCTAAGCATGCTGACTTCTTTATTTATTATTTTTATTATTATTTATTTATTAACTCTTGCCAGATCAAGACTTTCTGGCCAAAAAAAAAGTGAACTGATTAATGTAAAGGAAGAGGGCGTGGGTTGTTCTTGTGCAAATGAATCTATGTGTCTGTGTTGACAACTTAGGAGTTTGGATTTGTATGTCAGTGTGATGAGCTGGTCTGTGAGTTTTCTTGTTTCAGGTGTGTGTGTGTGTCTGTTCGTATGCATGGAAACTGTTGGTATATTTGTGTAAATTCAAGGGGTGTTGGTGTACTGTAGGGTCTGTGCATGTAAATGTGTGTGTGTGTGCATGCGTGTAAGTGTGGTGTGTAAGCTTTCCTGTTATGAAAAGCCTAAACAGATGCTGTGCTTTAAAAATTAATAGCTTTGAACTGTTTCAAGTGTCAGAAGAAACACAGGATAATATAACCCTTTAGGAGCCCAACCTTGCACACTGAAGGAGCAGAATTTCCCCTTTGTGCTGGGTTTGCCACTTCCCTCCTTACCCCAGCACACTGTTTGGTGGGACACCTGTCTCTCCCTTCCTATGCTGTAGACATCACACACACCTTTCCTTGGCAATTGGAAAGGACGGCAGGAGTTGAAAGTGCTGGAGTGCTTGTTTAGCTGTTGTTTTTAAAGCTGAATCTGTGTGTTATTCCTGCTAGGATGCTTCAAATAACTCATCTCCTGGAGTCAGATCTCGTTGGTGTCTGGCCCTTCTTTTACTCTAGTTGGTATCTCTGGTCATTTTGCATCCTAATTTTTTGATAATAATTTGAACTGCTTTGTATTTGTCAGCAAGGTCTATATCATCCTCTTCTCTCTGCCTGGCCTGCACCACACAGTTCTCCAGCCCTGCACAGCCCTTTCCTCTTTCTTCCTCATCATGTCAGTGGAATAGAGAAGAAGCTTCCCACAGGGCAGTTTCTTTCCTTGAAGACCTGCTGGTTGTGCTGCTGCCATAAAGCCCTGGACTAGCAGGACCAGCTGGTGACATGTGCTGTGGAGCCACATGTCCCTGGTCAGTGCCACAGTGGCTCTGGCGGCTGCCCTGGACAAGCCTAGCAGTTGCCCAGGCGTTGAGCAGGAATCTCTTCCTCTGCTCTCAGTTCCACACCTTTGTTTGTGCAGCCAGCCCTGCTGTTTGCCTTGTGGTTTGTTTCTTCTCTGCTGCTGAGGTTTGTTCCAGTTTCTCAATCACCTGTTCTGACGTGATCCTGATTTCCTGCAGTATTTCTTCTCCTTCCCCAGGGAAAGGCATGTCTGCTCCTGGCATCTGTCCCTGTCTCCCTTTGTGAATGCTGAGGCAAAGAAGTCATTTAATTTTTTAGCAATGTCTATCTTTTCTGTCAATTAAGTCCCCTTTCCATCTCCTAGAGGCCCTGCTGTCTCCGCAGTTGACCTCCTCTTCCTTACTGTGCTGCAGAAATGGCTTATTTAGTATTGCTTTTCATGCAGACATTTTCTATCCCATAGCCTTGTGTTACCTCACCTTGCGATGATCCGTAATCTTCCCTGCTCCTGCCCCATTCCTCGACTGCCCCAGGATACCCTCACTCCTCTCATTTTCCTTTTTTATCTGTTGCCCTTCCTCATTTCTTTCCCATGCCCTTTATCATACGCACTCCTGCTGTGTTTAGCACTTAAGTGACGTGAGGAACCTTTGAGGAACCTTTGAGCAGATGGTACTTCATCTTTGAATGTTTCCCCTCTGAGTCCCCTTCTCTCCACTGCTTTTCCCTTTCAAGCTCTTCTGCGGTCCTCTAGAATATACATGAGGGAGTTCATTGCACTGATTACCCCATTACTGGATCATCCCCTTGTGCCAATTCCTGGTGTGTCTGTCAGTCAATAAATTCTGCGTACTGACTGCTTGTATGTAGGTATTTCTGTCTTTCTGCCTTTTTTGCCACCCTGTATGTCAGGAGTTTTCAACTTTGCTGTATGCAGCTTTTTTGATATCCTACTAAATGGGTTTATACTTAAAATTTAGAATCCATCTTTGCCCAATCCATATTTTATTTGTCTCTTTCTGTCATGGAAGGTTTCTGAAACTTGCTGGTGTGGTATCTAAACTCTAGTCTAGAACTGTGTGGTGTTTAGTTCAAGGAACCCTCCCTCCTTATGCTTCCCCAAGTAAACAACTTAGATAACGGAGACAAATTTCAAGGGGAAAGACAGATTAGGGATGTACAGGACCTGAGTGATCCGGCTCAAGAGGAACCTTTAAATAGTGACAAATCAACAAGGGAAGGCAAGAGGGTCACCATCCTTGGAGGGGATAAAGGAGATGGGGTTTAATGCCACAAACATGTGAGATGAAAGCAGGAACAGCACTTAGTTTATTTGTACCTCGCTTACAGGCACTGCTACGAGGACAGTGGTTTATTCTCTCTCCCTCTCTCCTGTTTGCAGGTTCTCTGGCAGTCAGCACTGTGGACACATACACTGCGCCTACCAGTACAGAGAGCATTACCACTGCCTTGACCCAGAGTGCAACTACCAGGTAGAGCAACGCTCAAAACTCAGCAGCACGGCTCCCCAAATGTAGCAGGGAGTGTGTGTCCTCCTGTGCTTTCCTCCCACATGCATGCACATGCCTTTTCACTTTGCTGCTCTGAAAGAGGATGTGTTCTGAATTTAACAGAACTTTATTTTGCTCCCATTTAACTCAATCTTATACCACTTAACCAAACTCAGACCGCTACAATAAGGAGCTGAATATAGATCAGTGCAAGTCAGTGGGAACTATTCCACATTTATATCGGTGAAACACCAAGAGCATAAATTGTGCTGTGTTACAAACTGTGCCGGAAACTAGGGAATGCTGATGTGTTAGTCTGTCTCTTTCCCTCCTGCTGCCCGAGTGACTATGTAGCAGCAGTATCTGCAACAAAACACCCAGTAAGACCAGCAGCAGTGCGGGGTTTGTGGGGAAGGCGTGGGGGTAGGAGCGATGCTGTAATTGCTGGGAGAATTGCCAGGGTATGCAGGTCAAGCCAGCAGGTCACGTGCTGTGTTTGTTTACCCGTATCCCAGGTCCAGGAGTTGGACACTGGCAGTTCTGTGCTCAGGCTGATGCGTGAGTGGGAATCCCAGAGTTTGCCTCTGCCGTGCACCAGACATAGCTTCAGCCCTGCCCTAGGAGGCTTTGGGTCTCAGGGGATGAGTCTGACCACGGCAGAGGAAGTTGATCTGGAGCTGCTGGGCTTGGCTGTGGGTTTCTATTGATCAAAGGAGTTTCTCTCCAGGATATACATACTGGTCCTTCTAGCCCAGCATCAAGTAATCAAGATGAGTCTATCCCAACTGTGACACAGATATCCCTGCACCAGAAAGACAGAAACACAAAGGATGGAAAAACAGAAAAACCTATTATTGTGATTGGCCTCATGATTATTTCCTAAGGAGTCTGGAAGCTGCTTGCAAAGGAGCTGTCTGGTCTCGCAGGGAATAAGGATTTAGGCTGCTTTTTAAAATGCAAATTATTTTATGGCTGAGATATATTTTAGAATAAGTAACGCTTTGTAATAAGTGGGCACAAATTAACGATGATTGGCAATAGCAATCCTGTATGTACGCCCTGGGAAATCATAGCTCCAGCCTCCAAGGGATTTCTGTTGAAATCTATATCCATATATTCCCGTGCCAATACCAACAAGATTGATCAGGATTGATATTATAGGAGGAAAGAGTGGAAGTGATAATCATTTGTTTCCTATGAGGCAGACTAGAAAAGTTGTTAAACATTAGAATAGAGGCCTTTTCAATTACTGCTCAAAATAAATGGATATTGATTTCTTTTTAAAAAAATCAGATTTACTTTCTCACCTTCAGTGGTAAATATTGATGTCTGTGGGAAATAGAAATAAAAAGCTTCATTTTAAAGGCACTTAGCCTGCTCTGACAGTGGGATACCCCTTCATCGCTTCAAGCAGGTAGAGGTCAAAAATGATATTCTGGTCATACAGATTTAGCTCTGAACTCTATTTTCTGTAGAAAAGAATCTTCTTCTGTAACTTGAAGAAAGTTCTGTGTCCCTGTTTTCCTAATAAAACCATCCTACCTTCTAGGGGATGCAAGAGACTTAGAATGGGAAGACAGTTTAAAAGAGTAAAGGGTTTTTCCTGATTTCTAGTCCGACATGAATGTAGCAACCAGTGTCTTGCTAACCACTACAGTGAGTGACTTGGAAGATTGGATTACTTACTTGTAGGCTGTTTAGTTCACTGGTTTGCTTTCTAACTATAGCACTTCTTGAGATAGTAGCAGCTAAAATTATGTTAGAAGAACTGCAATCTTAAAGCTGCAGGGAGCAGATTCTGGGCATCACCCCAGTGTCATGTTTACTCTAAAACTTTTCATGGGTATCTACTTCCCCTTTACCAAGAAGATACATGCACACAATTCCTCTTTAATCTGATTCTCTTGGAGTGATTACTGCCAAGCTTCCAACTCCTGGTCCCCTAAGTTTATTAACAACAACAAAAGACACCCACCCTGCCCCCAGGATTACTCACCCACTGGCATCATGTGTGTCTCACTGCCTGTCTCTGTATCTCTGCAGAGATTCACTAGTAAACAGGATGTGATTCGGCATTACAACATGCACAAGAAACGTGATAACTCCCTGCAGCACGGCTTCATGCGCTTCAGCCCCCTGGACGACTGCAGCGTGTACTACCACGGCTGCCACCTGAACGGGAAGAGCACTCACTACCACTGCATGCAGGTAACGGCAGCCGGGAGCCGCTGCGGGAGCCACTTCCTCTCCGGGCTGGGCTGTGCGGATTCCTGGGCTCTGGGGCCGCCCAGAGCTCCCTTGTCACGGAGCAGAGGGGGGACCTTCATAGCCTGCCTTGCTTATTTCTGGTTCAGGAGCCTCGTTGACAAGTCTGTGCCCTGTCCTCACTGCACTTGCCCTGCCAAGTGTTGGGCATGGCAGAGAGAAGCCCCATTCTCAGTTTTCAGAAGCCTTGTCCATGCAGTGAGGCAAAGCACATCTCAAGATTTTCTTATAGTCTTGGACTTGTTCAAGCAGGTCCCATTCTCTGAGACTCAGGGACTTCTTTAATGCCACTGCACTGTCTCTACTCAAATCCGATCTGTCCCTCCCTTGAAGGAGAGGGACTTTCTTGTGGCACATCTGCCCTTTAGCAGGGTTAATTTCCTCCATAATCAATTTTTAAAGTAATTAAACCTTAATGTCACGTATCTGCACTTAACACCCCTGGTTCTCCATGTCCTTCGCCAGTGGCACTCGTGTGTGGTATAGGCTGAGAGCCATGCTTCAGCAGCAGTGCAGCCAGAGCTGCAACTGCTGCACTGATGTCCCTGTGATGCCTTCACTGTTTTAGACATGAACACACCCCGTTGTTTTAGTCTCATCCTGATCGTTCCTCAGGTTCAAGGGTGCGATGTGTACTCATTTTAGTAGAAATGTGGCCTAAACCATTGAGAACGTGCTGCAGTTACAAACAGAGCGATCAGCCAACCCATGGTGGCAGATTTTCTGGTCTGAAAAGTCAGACTCACTTCCTGGCTTGTCCCAGCAGTTTAAGACCCAGTTAAAGTCACAAGGCCTTAATCACATGCTTAAATGCTTTGCTGGGATAGACTTCAGCATATGTTTAACTTGAAGTCAGGTAAACTTTCTGAAGTCAATGGGGCTTAAGCACATACTCAAATGTTAGGCATGCACTCAAGTTCTGTCCTGAATAGGGGCTGGTTGAAGCATGTGCTTGCAGCATTTGATAAATTGGGAATTTCATGTGTCTTTCTCTTGAGGACATTTTTCTGTTACACTTCCATAATATTGATTGTTTAGTTTCTTCAGTTGAGCAGGGTGGGAGTTGTTTGATTTTTTTAAAGTACGAGGAGTGTTTCACAGCTTTAAGTCACTCCGAGTTCAAATAGAGACCCTCGCTTACAGAACTATATATGGCTAATTCCATCCTGTGCCCACTGTCTTCCAGTAAAGTAATGCCCATGTAAGCAGTGTCTTACAGGAAAGGTGTCAGAATATAAACTCCCAATTAAAGAAAATACTGCTTAAATGGCAGAATTCGTGCCATCCATCACATGGGGATTTTTTCTTTATGTCCATAATTGGTGTGGATAAAATTCAGTTAGTTGTTTATATAAACTGACATTTTTTTAGGCTTTCGCACCAAGAGCTGCATTGCAAATTATTCCTAAGGACGCTTTTGTTTAATTCTTTTTTTTAATGCCATGCAGGGCCTGTCTTTTTTCAAGGTGTCAGTGTGGAGAGAGAGAGGCTCTTTTATATTGGAAATAGCTGGAGATCCTTTTTATTTTTTTCTCTGGGTATTTGTCATGGGTTTTGTTATTGCCTGTTTGAGTCAACCTGGGCTGAACTAAGGGGTGGTGTTTTCCTTCTCCTCACTTCTGAGATGGTGCAGGCATTGGCACATGTTGTGCTAGAAGAAAAGAAAAAAAATCCTCCCTCAGCAGGGCTGAGGGCGTTTTCAGATTCCAGTGGGTTTTTACTCAATATGGCAAAGTTGCCCCGCTTTACCCAGAGGAAAGCAGGTTTTCAGCATTCCGTCCTCATCACACCATTCCGATTCACTGCACAAGTTTAAAATTATTGAAGTGGGAGTCTTGAACAGTGACAGGGAAAAAAAGTCACCAGTTTGCTAAAATCAGCTGAACATGGGGTTTAAAATTTGCTAGAATGAAACCGTTTGTTACAAGCTCAAAACACTGGTTGCCCTCATGTTGCACCAGCATGCCTTACCTGCCAGAAGGACTAAAGAAGTAAATAACTTATTCCCACTCAATTTTGTATTCCCCAAATAGATGAAATCCTACTTCATTCTGTGTCACTCCAAGATAATAAAAAGCAACAGCATCTGTTAGTGTTCTGTTCTCTTTAAGAGCAGGAACCCTACTGACTGCTTCCCCAAGCAGGCATGATTATCTGGAGCTGGTGTTTTATCCCTCCAGTCCTCCCTTTTTTTCTTACTGTTTCATGCCCAGAGAGTTGGTTTGGGTTTGGTTTTTTTCACAACTGCTCTATGCTCTATCAGTCTTTAGACTGGGAATTAAAGTGATGACTTAATACCCCTAGGAGAAGCACACAAATGGAACTATTAAATGTACGTGTGCTTCTCGTGTATTTATTGCTGCTGGTAATAATGTCAGGCTGTTAAACCACTGTGCTGATGACTCCTCTTTGGGCCTGGGGTAGGTGGGTTGTAACAAGGTCTATACAAGCACCTCTGATGTGATGACCCATGAGAACTTTCACAAGAAGAACACACAGCTCATCAACGACGGGTTCCAGCGGTTCCGTGCCACAGAGGACTGTGGCACTGTGGAATGCCAGTTCTACGGGCAGAAAACCACTCACTTCCATTGCAGGTGAGACAGCAGGGAAGGGGAGGAGTCCTACCTCAGAGCTCTGTGGTCTGTTTGCCTCCTTCTGCCAAGTCATAGTTTCAGGAGTATGCACAGGGACTTGATTTGCCCTGCTGTGACCTTCTCAGTGCTGCTCCAGGAGAACTTGTACACCAGAGCCGATGTGATTTCTGGGATTGTGCCACAGACCACTCTGAAGGCAGGAGTATGGTCTGAGGAGAGGATACCCACTAGAAAATAGAGCCTAGAATCATTTGGGAAAGAGATCACAGTGCTCTTCAGAGTGCAACTGAAGTAGGCCATTAATACACTGCTAATGGGACTTCCATGGTAGGGGTTCTCTCCAGCCAGCTCATCCCTTTTGGGGCCAGACTTAGCCTTCTGTACACAGCTGCTCTTCTACTGATTTCTTATGTTCTCAGGAAGATTAGGAAAGCACAGTTTGTACCTTAGTCCCCTTTACCTGCTGTTTTGTTGGAACTTTTAATGGAGGGTGCCTGTATTCCCATGTTCCCGTGGCAGTTCTGCAGAGTGGAGTGAGCTTCCCAGCTCTCCCACTTGGCAGCACATCTGCTTGCCTGGGTGTCCCAGGTTAGCCCACAGACAACTCCTCACCCCCTCTGCAGCCGGGGCAGTTGTCTCATTACCACCCCAGTCCTTGTCCTAGAGGGAGGCGGGAGACAGCAGCTCTGCCTGCACAGCCAACCACCCTCTCCTCAATGCCTTGCAGGAGACCTGGGTGCACATTCACCTTCAAGAACAAGTGTGACATTGAGAAGCACAAGAGCTACCACATCAAAGATGATGCCTATGCCAAGGACGGCTTCAAGAAGTTCTACAAGTATGAGGAGTGCAAGTATGAGGGCTGTGTCTACAGCAAGGCCACCAACCACTTCCACTGCATAAGGGCAGGCTGTGGTTTCACCTTCACCTCCACCAGCCAGATGACTTCCCACAAACGCAAACACGAGCGCCGGCACATCCGCAGCTCAGGAGTGCTGGGCCTGCCTGCCTCACTCCTGGGCTCCAAGGATAACGAGCAAGAGGAGTCCAGTAACGATGACCTTATTGACTTCTCTGCCATGAGCTCCAAGAACTCCAGCCTGAGTGCCTCCCCGACCAGTCAGCAGTCTTCCGTTTCTCTCATCGTCCCAGCTGCACCCTCCTCTGTGGCTGAGCTTGCTTCCTCACAGGCCAAGTCTGCCAACAGCATGACACCAGCCACAAAGATCTCTGGCCTGCTTTCCCAGGCTCTTCCCAGCAATATACCCTTGGCCCTGGCACTCTCCAACTCAGCACTTCCTGGAGCAGCTGGATCCTTCTTCCCCATCATCCCCAGTCGGGTCTCTACACCACTCCCTGCCAGCTCAGCTAATCTGATGACTGCTGGTTCTTCTGGCAACAATCCAGCATCATCTGCTCCTACAGATTCCTCATCCCAGGCAGTTTCAGGATCTGGTGAGCCAGTGGCTACTTCTTCATCTGCTCCAGCAGCCTCTATAATGGAAAGGATCTCTGCTAGCAAGGGATTAATCTCTCCTATGATGGCCAGGCTGGCAGCAGCTGCACTCAAGCCCTCTGTGGCACTTGAAGCAGGTGAGTTCTCATCAGTTGTGATAGTGGTGGGAGGCAGAGCAGTGCCTGATGACTTGGAGGAGAATGAATGAGAAGCCACCCTGTTGTCCGTGGGACTGAAGTTGGAGAGAGGGTAGTAAGAGAACATAAATGGGAGAATGAATTTCGTTGTGTCTAATTAACCCTTGAGGAGGGCAGGCTTGGCAAGCTTTCCCATGGAGCCTGGCTATACCCACATGGCCAGAAGAGAGGCAGGAATCATCTCTGCCCGTGAAGGGAGTAGGCTCCTTCTTACCAGAGCTGAAGTGTTGCCACGTGTATTTGGCTATAGGCTGAAAAGAGAGAGGCAGCACTGTATTGAAAATAGAAATGAAGAAAAAATACCTTAACCAGTACTTGCAGGCTCTACTAAGACTGTATCAAGCTTTTTCTGGGCCCAGTGTTGATGGTCTTGTAGCTCATGGCCGGTTGTTTTTCTGGTCTGGGCGGCTGTTCTGTTCTTCAGCTTTGTTGTCCCAACTGTGGTTTTGGGGATAGCGTTGGTACAGTCCACAAACAGGACCTTCCTTTTGGTCAGTTCTTGCAAGCTGTGCTGCCCTCTCCCTGTGCTCCCTGAGGGGTAAAAGATGGGAGGGGGGAGTCCCCTGGGGCAGCCCAGAGCTCTTCCTGCTGCCACCTCGACCTGAGGCAGGTCCTAGCTCAATCCCAGCCCATGAGAGCACAGGGAACCTCCCCCGTCTGCCGACCGTGGGCAGCGAGAGGCCGTGAAAGGGAGGCTGTGCCCTCCCGGGCTGTGGGGGGACTGGGAGCGCTTGCTGATGGCCCCGTCTTGCCAAGAGAAAACGGGGGAGTAGAAGGCAGCGATCTGATTTAAGAGGGAGGGGAACTTTCACATACTTTTAAAATTATTGTTTGAAAAATTGTTTCCTAAAGCAGAGAAAGGTCATTGAGGGAACTATTTTCCTTTATTTTTTAATAAAATGCCACTTGCTGTCTGAGAAGCAGCTCGCCGTCAGCTGTACTGCCGGAGGGTAAATTAATATTTTAGTCACTTGGGGATTGTGGAAAAAAGCTCTGCAGACATGTTCCTGTCAGCAACTTTTTTCCCCTCCTTTTTTCTTTGCTGTTCCCCCCAGTCCCCTCCGTTCCTCTTTTCCTCTCTTCCTTTAATTTGAATTCTTCTTTCGTGGGCTCGGCATTAAACCTCCTCCCTAAAAAGAAGCATCCCCCTTTTTTGTGGGGACATGGAGAGGGCAGTGGCAAGAGGTGGCGCAGTTCGAACCAGTCCCGTCGCTGTCACCTTCGATAGTCCCGGCGGGGCAGATGCTCCTGCTGGGCAGGCGCAGTGTCGGGCCGGCGCTGTCGCTACGGCAACGCCGGCATCGGGGACGAGGAAGGGGGCTTGACTAGCAGTCGAAAGCTGCCACATTGCCTCAGCATTAACAGAGTCTTTAATAAACGCTTAAGAGGCAGCCCCACAAATTAGTTGTGACAGTTTGTGCAGAGAATCAGGTCTCCCCCACGCTCCTTCCGCCCTTCTCCTTTAAAGGGCCCATAGCCTGGACAACTTTGACATAATTTTGCAATAATTATCACTTGAAGAATTTCCACGCTGGAGTGGACGTCAGAACCCATCATGTCAACTTGGCAATAAACGCTGACCAGCAATCCCAGTACTTCCCTCCCCCCAACAATTTTTCTTTGCTTTTTCTGCTTAGGCACCGATGCCAGTGGTTTAATTTACTTATTTGCAGTTGTAACCTCATTTTAGACCTATGCTTTTAATTGAATTTTTGCACTTAATTTCACTGTATTTCTTGAGCAGGGAATGGACAACCAGCACCTCCAGGACGGTTCAATCCAGTCCAGGTGAAGCAGGAGCCTGCGGAGGCCATGGGTCCATCATCTGCCACCCCTCAGGACCCTTTGCAGGAGCACAGCTTGGACCTGAGCGTCAAGGACCATGGGTGAGAGAAGTGAGCGGGCAGGCATGCTCAACACTTCCCAGCATCAGCCTTTGGGAAGTCTCCATAGCTGTAATTCAAGAGGACACAGCGTGCTGGTGAAAGGCAGTTTCACCATGGTTGAGTTGGACCCCCAAACCTGGAGGCAGGCAGGGTCACTTTGCTCCCCATCAAGTGTATGTTCTCCAGATGGCTTTTTGGGCTCACCGGCACCTACTGACTCTTCAACAAGAACTTCACTTCTTGCGCTCCCTTCTGAAAATCGAGTCACTGGCAAAGCTATTTTCAGTTAGTCCTCTTGTCATCAATTGCTGATTGAAACTGCCCCAGTGCCACACCTCAGCACACTCTCAGCAGCAGCATTTGCACTGCTGTGGTCTGTTGAATCGGGACAAAGGGAAGCACATTCCAGAGAAACTGGACACAGGAAACAGCTGGGTGTCAGGCTAACTCTGCTCTGGGTCTGGCATAGGCTGGTCTACAGTTAAGGTGATGGTTGTGCAGATGTGAATGCACCCATCTCAAAGCATGTGTCCCACTTGCCCAGCATCTCTGCTGAGAACAGGAGTGTTTGGGGATTGTGCTGTGTGGAAAAAGTGCAGAGGAACTGATCCTGGGAATGAGTGAGCTCCACTTTGACGTTGTATCCATTCCTGTCCATACCTTGTTTAAACAAGCCTCCCTTTGGGAGTCCAGCACTTGGAGCCAACTGCAGAGATCCTAAGGCTGCTTTTCAGTGCAGGATTGTGCCTCGCCTTCCTTACTGCCCAGGGGACCCATATCCCTGGCACTATGAGCCTTAGTCAGCATCCCCCCTGTTTCTCTGGTATTTTTGTGATACTTCTGAAAGTTCTAATGGGATATAGGGGTAAAACCTGGGGGAGGTCATGAGTTAGCAAATGAAGTGTGATGGAGTGGACACTGGGGGAAGAGGTCCGGGCCTTTTGGTAGTAGCTGATAGAACTGAATTCTGCAGACCTGGGACCCTCTTTCTGTCCCTCTTGGCTATCATAAGTAAGCAAGTTTGGCCCGCCCAAGGGAGGGCTGGCATCATTCTTTTCCTCTGGATGTAGTAGGTGAGGAGTGAGGCAGCTTGAAGGGAGAAGGATTAATCTCAGTGCTCAAAATCCCTGTGCACATCTTAACTAAACCCTGTTGGTTTGTGTGTTTCAGTAATGAATCAAATGGCCACACAGTCTCGGCAAATTCATCTCTTTTATCCTCGCTTATGAATAAGGTAAGAGCCATCCATCAAACGCCCTTCATTCCCCCCACCAAGAGAAATTAAAGCTGCGATAGCGGGGAAGGGGGGGAAGAGATGCGTTTGTTTTTTAATGTTTTGCCTCTAATAAGATGAGTTTGTACCATTTAAATTTTGAGACCATTTTTCATCGGGTATAATTTCAGAGCCACTGCTTACGAATTAATTTAATGAACTGGCTGAAGAAATATATTGCCTCCTCTGACACCTTTTTTTTCCCCATCCTTTCTAGACAGAGGAGGGCTCCAAAAGGCTTCGCTTCGCTTCTTTTCTTTTCTTTTCTTTTCTTTTCTTTTCTTTTCTTTTCTTTTCTTTTCTTTTCTTTTCTTTTCTTTTCTTTTCTTTTCTTTTCTTTTCTTTTCTTTTCTTTTCTTTTCTTTTCTTTTCTTTTCTTTTCTTTTCTTTTCTTTTTTTTTGGGGGGGTTGGCTTGGTTTGGTTTGGGTTTGTTTGTTTGTTTATTTTGTTTTTGTTTTCAGAACCTGGCAACTTCTCTCTCACTTTCCATTTGTAGTTACTCATTTTGCTTACTTACTTAAAAACATTTTCCTTCATTTAGGTAGGGAGATAATAATCTGGTTTTTTGAAAGAGAAGAAAAAATTAGAAGTTTTGAACCAAAATCATCAATTTCTGTCTTTCTGGTGTGAGTAATGTTGTCTAACACAGTCCCCTTTACTGTGTTCTAGAATATTTATTTTAGATAATGCAGTTTCTTTTTCCTTACTTTTTTGTTAAGTTATACATCATCTCAAATATATATTTCTCTTTCACATGATAAATTCTACCGTACCAAGATTAATTTTGCGGCTGTATACAACTGCAGTAGAGATCAGGGCACCCTTTGAGCCATGCTTTAATATCTACTATGTGATAGGTTTTACAGGCACAACTGTTGCCATCCCCTTGGCTCTGGGTGTTAGATGCATCAAGGCCATATAACCCTCAGAGGGCAAAGTGACTTGGCCTGGTAATCTCCCACCTCCTTCCTTTCTTATCACTGTTTTTCTCTGTGTTGTTTAATTTCTATATTTATCCTTATGTCACTTTTCTCCTCCGTGGCTCTCTGTTACACTGGGGTTTTGACTTTCCCTTTTAAACTTAATTTCTTATTTGTTCCTTTGTATTGTCTCTTTAGTGTTTCCAAATATGCAGGTCTTTCTTCAGTGAGCAAATTTATTTAGTAACTCTGCTCTCTGGGGTCATGAGTCATTCTGAAGGTCCCAGATCAGGGA
Organism: Picathartes gymnocephalus; assembly: GCA_013390045.1. Classification (NCBI taxonomy): domain Eukaryota; kingdom Metazoa; phylum Chordata; class Aves; order Passeriformes; family Picathartidae; genus Picathartes; species Picathartes gymnocephalus. Next base: position 190,525 of record WEKY01015647.1, read on the forward strand.
AATTCTCTTTCAATTGAGGTTTCACTTGAAAATCTTCAGGATGTGATTTAAGTATATGTTTAGAAAAAAGCATTTCTTTGTGTGCAGTCTGACATAAGTTTCTTTAAGTTGTGCAAAACAAGTGTAGCAAAGGTGCAAACCAGAAGTCAGATTAAAGGACTGGGATTAACCAATGAGATAAAGCAGCAAAGAGTAGAACCGACTGTATGTGAGATTGATGGAACCAGTTCCAAGACTAAGATTGCAGAATCAAGCTCAGTCTGCTCAGGAAGACGTCACACTTGCTTCTTCCTCTTGCTGCACGCTATTTCTGTTCATGGAGGAATCTTTTATTGTTTTTCTAGGAAAAAGAACCCTTTACAGAAATGAAACTACCAGTGGAAACACACGACCTGAAATTCTGACTCCAGCCTTAAAGAGTTGCAGTCTCCACACAGCAGCAGGGCCTTTAGCTTCAGGGGGCTTTAAGAGAGCCTCAAATAACCAGGATTCCTGTAGCCTATTGCAGTTTATTTAGGGGCTTAATTAACTGATATTTATAAAGGGCTTCAAGACCCTCAAGTGGGTGGAGTTTCCAGTGCAAGTATTGGGCCCAATCCTGATTTTTATTCGTGCTGTGAAATTCACTGTTGTTACTGGAGGTAATTGAGAGCACAACAGAGAAAGAAGGAGTCTGGGAAACTGTGCATTTATTCTGAAAAAAAATTTTCCCTCTAGGCAGGCTTGAGTAACTTCATTTTTCTATCCTGCATATCATACACCTGGACCTCTAAACCTTTTCTGTGTAGCTTCTATTTGAAGCCTGTCATGCAGTGCAGATTGAGAGTTTAAGTCCTGCTTCACGAAGGATGTGTCCATTTAGCACAGAAAAGTGACATTATTTTATTACTGAAGTTAATAAAAATTTTCCAGGAACCTGTGACAGAATTTTTCCCCAGTTGAATGAGATTTTCATCCTTCTACCCTTACACATACCTGATAGTCACTTTAAAGGAGACATCCTTGTGGCTGGAATGACTGAATAAACTAGAGTTTATTCTACCATCAGCAATCTGTAGGAGCTGCACAGGGCTATTACTGTTGAAGCCCACACACCTTTTCCGTAGTCAAATAGGGGATGTCTGTCTTCCCCTCAGTTTCCTCATGGATAAAGTAGACATGATGCTTCATTACTTTAACAAGATCCATGAATACCCAATGGGCGCCTGAGTGCTTTATAATGGTTGGGTGGAAGATGCAGAAGAGCAAGGTGTCATTAAGTTTTGCTGGTGCAGTTGGAGCAGCCTGCACAGACTTTTTGTCTTCTCTTTTAATCTTTGAAGACACTGTTCTCTGTGGGACAGTCCTGAGGGTGGCCGTGCCTGTGTCTTTGTGCTGGGCTTGATGCAGTGTCTGTGCTCTTGTTCCAGATGTCCAAGACCAGTGCCAGCCTTGGCAACCTGCTGAACATTAAAACAGAAGGCGAAGGCAGCCAGGCTGGGGCTGGGGAGCCAACCCAGTACTTGGGCAAGGCAGTGAAGGCACTTGTCCAGGAGAAGCTCTCTGAGCCATGGAAGATGTACCTGCGCCGGTAAGGAGAGCATGGAACTGGGAACAAAGGGAAAAGTACTTCCTTTGCAAAGTGTCTGACTCACTGGCTCACCCTGAACACAGAGTTCTGTTGAATGTAAAGACCTAATTCTGTCAGACATTGATCACGTGGAGCACATTTAGCCCTTGGCCATACCTACCTGCACCAGGTGTGAATGTCTGATAAGAAATACCTGCCCACGTAGAATTATTTTCCAAAAGGATCTTGAGAACCAAATACAAGCACAGACCTTCACGTAGTTCTGTTATCCTGGACTTCACCTCAGGCTCCTCCTTTCGACCCTGTTGTGTGAGCCCAGGGAACCCAGTGCAGTTGTGCTCAGCACTGGGCCTGTGTGAGGCCATGGCCAGTTATTCCACACAGGTCATTGAAGCCTTGGCATGCTTCCTGGGCATTTCAGCTGAAACAGAACAAGTTTTGGGGATGTAGAGGCATGGGAATAACAAAGAGGTATGGGAGCTGGGATGATTTCTGCTGCTTGTGTTGTAGGAAAGGAGACTCAGAAAGAAGATGGAACAGATACAAAGCTCACCCACGTACAGACACATGCACATACATGCCCAGACAGACACATGCTTTGAGCACACACAGATACACCCAGGCAGACACATAGGTTTGTGCTCTGACACAGAGAGTCACGTACAAATGCCAGTGCACACTCTGTAAATCACAGGCTTTATTGGAGAAGACTAGAAAGTCTTCTAGTCCATCAGCCCCCAGCTGGTGTGAGATCCTTCCCTGCAGTCCGTTTGCATTTTGTCCAGTCTGGTTGTAATTCTGCCAGGCACTGTGGCTGTTTTCTTGTCTCTGGGAGCATTATTCTACCACCTAGTATGTTTCAATGTCACAACCAGGTATGCTGCCTGAATTCCCCTTTTTGTAGTTTTGTTGCAGCTCTGTTTATATCCCCTTGAACCACAGCAGATCATCCCTCTCTGCAGCTGCCGTTCAGCCCCTTCAGACAGTCGCAGACTTTCAGCATTCCATCTAACCAGGCTTACTTACTCCCTTTAATCTGACTCTGGATTAGTCCCTTCTGCCTGCGGGTCCTGATGCTTTCCTGTTGTTCCCCGGATGGTGCAGAATTGCCCCCCTCCCGACAGAACAGGCTTCCTGCCCCCACATAGGCAGCTCACAATTCATTTGTATCTATACAGAGTAATGTAAAGCACCATGTTTATCATCCTCTGTGACACAGACTTGCTTTTAATGTTGTTCAGTAAGTCCCCAATGTATAAAATGCCCCCATGCCCAGGTGAATTTGTTGCACATTTCCAAACATGATTCCCCTGTTCTGAACCTTCTCCCTTGTCTTGCCAAACCTCTCTGTGGTCTTTTTCTCCTCTTGCGCTGGTATTGCCACCTCCTCCCAGTTTAGTATCTTTGTGAATTCATAAACACGCTGTTTACTCCAAGATTACTAATTAAGATGTTAAATAAACTCAGGCTAACCCAGTCCTCCTCTCAGCACTCACATGATGCCTCCTCCTCCCAGCTCAGTGTGGTGCTGCTTGTCATCAGCCTTTGTTTATGGTCCCTCAGCCAGTTTCAAGCCATGAGGTGGCATTACATCCAGGCCAATTGGAATTAATTCTAAGCATATGCAAGGCTGAATCAAGCACTTTACTAAAATCCAAATATATTGCATCCCTTCATCCACTAGTTTTGTAATTCTATCAAAAAAAGCAATTAAATTTGGCAAGATTTATTCTTTATAATCGTGATGCTGCTCATGGTTCCTTTATCCTCTAGATGTTTAATGATTTTCTCCTCCCTCTTAATATTTGTCCCATTACTTTACTGGAAGGAGAAGTTAAGGCCAGAGGTATGATAATTGCCAAAGATGACTTGTCTTGTTTTTCTCCTCAAAGAACCAGTACCTTGACTGTTTAATTTCTTTTTTTTTTAACACTTATGTAGTACCTCCCACTTCCCTTTGGCTTAAAAAACAGCAAATGGTAATGTAATCAGTTTGGGAATTAATTTCCATTGCACTTCAGGACATACATCAACCAGACTGACTGATTTGTGCATTTTTATATTTTTTGAATGAGTCCCTTTATCTGCTCTTCTAGAAGGTCTTCACTACATTTCAAATTCTCTGCTTTGTCGTTAGTTTTCTCATCCAAAGGAAATTTTATAATGCAGCCATTTTTAATTCATCACCTCCCTTTTTGTGGGCGACCTTCTTTCTAAGTTGAACACTTATTGTCTCTGATAAAACAGCCCCTTTAGTTTGCGATAAGTTGTTTTCTTCTGTCTTACCCCACAATTACTTTCCTTCCTCTTCTCCCTGCAAGCCATAACTGACAGCACACGTTGCATATCCACAGACCTTCCTTCTCCAGTACAAGTTTTTTGTCTTTCCTTTACCCTCCCATTGGTGAGAGGTCCCTCCTGGGACCACAGAGGCTGCTGTTTCTTTCTTGCTTTCCTGCTCATCAGAGCAACTGTAGTTTGTTGTACCTTAATTATGCAAGATTCCCTTGTTAAGTTTCAAATCCTTCCTGCCAGTGTTTCTTACTTGTTTTCTTGATTCCCCGTGATTCTGGAGTTTCCTGAAATCACATGTATTTGTGCTGCACTTATTAAGTCCAGAGGATCTCAGCAGTGGGTGAGCAGTGACACCACGCTGAGCTGGTTTTACCCTCTTGGCCATTTGCACCGACATGACACAAGACGTATCTTGGAAAGTGTGGTGGGTTTTGCTCTGGGATTTGCATGGCAGGGTTGTTGTTCGGTACATCAGGAATGGTGCTGTAAAGTATTTCTGCAGTCCAGGCTGTAATTGCTGCATAGGTGATGCTTCATCTCTCCCATCTGTGGAGGGGTGGGGATGCTGGCTCTAGGATCCTATCCTTGGCAGGGGGTGGGGATGCTGGCTCTAGGTTCCCTGGAATGACTGTTGTTTGTGGGAATGCTAATAAAGTCAAAAAACACAGGAAAAAAATGTCTGTTCCAACTGCACTTCTCTCCTGGGGCCTTCCCTAAGGTGTCTGCTTGTCTGTTTTGGCCAGGTTTGGCACCAAGGATTTCTGTGATGCCCAGTGTGACTTTCTCCATAAGGTGCATTTCCACTGCGTGGTGGAGGAATGCGGAGCCCTGTTCAGCACCCTGGATGGAGCCATCAAGCACGCCAAGTACGTGGGAGGGCAAGAGGCTTGGGAAGCTGGAGAAAGCTCTGCAATGCACACTACAGTTCAAAACCACGCCAGGTTCCTTTTAAAGGCAGTGGAATGGCCAAGTAAAGAAGGAATAAGGCCTTCAGGGGCCATTCACGTGCCTGAGTCTGAAGGGGTCATAGGGAAGGAGATGTTGCAAATTTTGAGACAGATCTGTTCACACAGTTGGTCTCTCCTGTTGGATGGTTCCCTGTGGTTCACTGCAGGAAATTACTGGCTTCTCCCAACAGCCCTGGGAGGCTGCCCCACAGCTGATCTCAGTGACTGCAGTGATTCTTGCATTTCTCTGATATTAACATGGTTTGGCACCTGTCTCCACCCATCTTGATGAACTCCCTTCTCTTCATAGATGGTTTAGAAGGGCCCTAAATCTTATCTCAAAGTCTCCAGAGCCCCTTTTAGGATTTATTCATGCCAATTTGTTTACAGGCTCCTTTGATTTGTTTAATCAAATTACATGAAATGGTCAAGAATTTATATCTGAATTAATATCATGTTTTGCAGTTTTCACTTCCGAACTGAGAGCGGAACTGTGAAAAGCAACTCTGAGTCTCCCTTCTCAACTGCCACTGAGAATAAGGCTTCACTGGCCCCTTCGTCACCATCTGCTGCTTCTGCCACCATGGCCAGTGCTTCTGCCCTTGACGTGCCCACTCCAAATCCAGCTGCTGTGCCCTCTGCTCCCACACTGCTTGCTTGGAAGCAGCTGGCTTCAACCATACCCCAGATGCCTCAGATCCCAGCATCAGTGCCTAACCTGGCAGCTTCACCCTTGGCAACGACTTCCCTGGAGAATGCCAAGCCTCAGGTCAAACCTGGATTTCTCCAGTTCCAGGAGAAGTAAGTTTTAGCTGCTGTTTGCTTCCCTCTATTCTCCCCAGCCTTGCAGTCCCCTCTGTACCTCTCCTCAGAGCTGCAATACTACACTTCTGTTCACCCACTGAGAAACCTTTCTAGAAAGTACTCCGGGCTTGACCTCACAGAAAATTTTCTTCTGTAAAATCTGGGAAGTACTTTAAGATTTTTGAGTGCATCCGAGAGCACTTTTAGGCATGAGCTTAGAAGATAAATAAACTTGCTGATCTATCACTGATCTCTGTTTTATCCCTTGCAAGAGCTGTGCAGAAGTACAGGTGTCTTTGCAGTATGTTTGACAATGAAGGGTTATTGGGTCAGAAATTCATGGACTGAGTTGGGGGCAGAAGGTACCAAACCCATTTAGCTGGTGAGAGGGGCAGTGCTGGTTTTGTCAGATCAGGGAAAGGCCTGGCATCCTGCAGGGGCCACACTCAGGAGTTGTGTTTCCTTTAAACTTGAAATTGGAAAAGTGGCCCTCGGAGACTACAGAACCCACCATGCACTGCTGTGTTCTAATAATCCTAATCAAGAAAGTGCAGTAGCTGGGTGGAATTCAGTAACGTTGCCAGCTTCAATCTCCCTGAAGATGAAGGTGGCTATGGGAAATCTTTGGGCCATGTTTGGAACAGAGGCTTCAGCTGGGCTCCCCTTGAATTAAATCTTGGCAAAGAAACAATGTGTGAAATGAGTGAAGGTGATGATTGGGGTTTGGATGTATTCCAGCGATCCCTGCTTGGCAACAGACTGCAAGTACGCCAACAAATTCCACTTCCACTGTCTCTTTGGGAACTGCAAGTATGTGTGCAAAACCTCTGGCAAAGCAGAATCCCACTGCCTGGACCACATCAACCCCAACAATAATCTGGTGAATGTGCGAGACCAGTTTGCTTACTACTCCTTGCAGTGTCTCTGTCCAAACCAGGTAAGAGCCATTCCAGAGCAGTGGTCTGGCAGGAGTGGGGAGAAGGAGATGAAGGATCAGGTAGACTGACTCCTCAGCAAGAAGTGAGGCTGTGTGTGGCATTCTTGGCGTTACTACAGAACCATGGAAGTCATAATTAGATGGTCTGGAAAAATGTTTGGTTTCTGTCAAATGGGAAATCACGATGCTTTTGTGTTTCTTTGACTTGGGTGGACAAGGTAACAAGAATAATCTGAGAGACACAAGATGAAATAGAATAAGAATCTGTGATGAATCCAGCAAAAGCCATGAATAAGGTTTGGGGTATTTCAACATAGAATAGTGTATTACAGAGCACATGACAGCAATGTAAAAAGACTCAAGAGGGAACAAGGTACATGGCAGGGAAGATAAAATGGGATCTGGAGCATCAGTGCAGGCCCCTCTGACACCTCAGAAGGGACACCATTAGTGGCAGGCAGTGAGAGTGCATTTGTTTTAGACGTGCCTAAAGCCCCATGTCTGTGTGCTCCCCTGCAGCACTGTGAATTCCGGATGCGAGGGCACTACCACTGCCTGCGTCCTGGCTGCTACTTCGTCACTAACATCACCACCAAGCTGCCCTGGCACGTGAAAAAACATGAGAAGGCAGAGAGAAGGGCAGCCAATGGCTTCAAGTATTTTACCAAGCGGGAAGAATGTGGCAGACTAGGTGAGTTTTGTTCCGTTTCTCATATTGTGTGTCCCATGTCCAGGCCAAGAATGCTGTAAGTTAGAACCTGCCAGTTATGCTTAAGAGGTATTTGCTCATTAAATCACTAAACAAGAATGGCAACCAAACATAAAGCAGTTCCTGGTTTGTCTGGTTGAGGCATGTTTTCCCAAAGTAAATGAATAGAAACTGTACTGTAGAGAATTGTATATATTAATTTGTCTGGACATACAGCTTCCTATTTTTTCTCCTTTTTATCTAGCTGTCAAAGTCTTTTTTTGTCTGTTTGTTTGTTTTTATAGTTTGTAGTCTTTTGGAGCTACTGCTTGTGTTGGGTGAAATTTAAGGATGCTCTTAGGAGGATTTTTTTTCTTAACCAGTGCTAGTGCAGCATAATGGAAGTCAAATGGCAATAACCAGAGAGAGAGATGGACAAGAACATTTAATAAGCTGCTCTCTTCTCTCCAAGCCCATTTTCCACAGCCCCTGTGAGCAGCAGGGAATACAGTGTTCTGATGTCAGTCTCCTCCCAGAGCAGGGCCTGAGGAAACACCTGAATGTGGCACAGGCTCAGACTGGAGCTGGCCCACTTGACAGCACTATCAGCAGCACTGCAGCAGTTACTAAAACCAAATGCCTCCAGTGTAAAGCTGGTAAAACAAATGCACTACAACAGAAAATAGAATGAATTCCTGCGGAGGTACCTGGAGCTGAAATCCAGGACTCTGAATGGGAATTCCTAAAGACAACTCTATCCTGAACTGCTGGGATTCACTTAAAACTTCTCATTGTGGTTTGGCAGCATCACAGACCCAATCTTCCCTATGACTCCTGATTGGAACAAAGGCTGGAACCAGACAAGGTTCAGAATAACACCTCTGGGTGCTGTTCTCTCCCACTGCAGGAAAACAGCCACAGTAGCCAGAGGAAAACTTTTCAGCTTTGAATACATTAAGAATTTGTACCCAAAAGGAGGCTTGTTCGTGGTAACCAGGGTAATGAGTGTCAACACACCACAGCCAGTACCTACCTAGGTCCTGTTTACACGTGGCAGTAGATTCAACAGTTGCTGTTGTTTACTCACCTTTTGGTGTTTTAGGTGATAGCAGGGGGTGGACAAAGCAGGACAGTGATATGTGACACCAGCCCACAGGGATGCCCTGGCAACAGGCGAGCCCTCACCTGCCCTTGTGATGGTGTTCCAGTCCTGCAGCACTGTTTGTTCCCTGTCCCAGAGCACGGGTGGGGGGAGAGCAGGGCAGGTGGGGAAAGTGGGACCTAAACAAACACACTCTTGGGCTGTACATGAAATGCTGGCTGTCAGCTCCACACGAGCTGGGTGAATCAGGAGCTGTTTGGCAGCTGCAGCCTTTGCGTGTGTCAGCAGCGGTTGGTTTGGGAGGGAAGGGGTCCATGCATCCAGCAGTCTGTACCTCTGCCTATAGGCTGGCCCTGCTGTGCAGCAGACACACATTTAGCCAGCACCCTGCATTTGCCTGCATAGATAGAGGCAGCATGGTGGGATGGTGTAGGTGGGTATGGTTATACCAACGTGGATTCATTTCTACATCTGTGTACATCCCTGGGGTTTATGCTGTGTATGTACAGATAGCAGGTGCAGAAAGCACTGGCCTGTTTTAAGGGCTGTGAATGTTTCTGAACAAACACACACAGTAGATTTTTTTTTTAATGTATGTTTTTGTGTGCATAATTATATAAGTGTGTATGACTGGGGAGAGAGAGTTGAAACATACATATATAAGTAAAGGTGGATGGTGTAGATATATAAGTAAAAGTGAGCCTGTCTGTAGGTCTCTACCTCTGCACATCTGAGGGTATCGCCAAGGGAGGATGGGAAACAGCAGATCCTGATCACTGATGTAGCTGTGTTTGAACCAGGACAGGCCATTGTGTATCAGCTATCCAGTGTGGCTGTTTGGGATTGTCTGTTAATGACATGCCTGGCACATGTGGCTGTGGCCACGAGGCGCAGAACATGTGAAGTGCTGCATGGCAGAACCCATATAAATTGCTTGTTGTTCAGTAGCTGCCCCTGTTACACAACCGTTTTGGAGTGGCAATAAACACTTCCTGTCTCATTCCTGTCTGACCAGAGTGCACACATTGTCCAGAGCTAGAGCTGGTATAAGACTGCTTTTCTGAGAGCACAGTTAGAGGGGGAAAAAAAGAAAAAGAACTTTTCATTTCTAATCTAATTATGAGCGTGTATTTTGATTGTAGCTTCTGTGATACAGCTAAATGTCCTGGTTTTGCTCTCTTTGTAAAAGAAAAGGTACTAGCTGAGACTGAAGAGTATTAGGCACTACCAGATGTAATGGCAATGTTCCTTCCTTTATAATGGCACAAAGAGGGATGGGACTAGCCTCAGCCTCATGTCTTAGATCTCTGTACACTGTAATCCTCTCTTGCAGTTGCTCAGCAGGCATTAGATCATGGGTTTGGGTTTTTTTCATTTGAGACTGTTCCTGAATAACCCATGACCACTGATAATGTTCAGTCCATCAGGAATCCACATGGACAGCAGCCTGGTCCTGTGTGATCATCTTCCCTCTGCTCCTGCTCCCCCTCGGTACCTTCTTGTGCAGCATAAAATGGGTTTTGTGTCTGCAGGTTGCAAATACAACCAGGTGAACAGCCACTTTCACTGCATCCGAGAGGGCTGCCAGTTCTCCTTCCTGCTCAAGCACCAAATGACATCCCATGCCAGGAAGCACATGAGAAGGATGCTGGGGAAGAACTTTGATCGTGTTCCGACTCAGGTAACTCCTTGTTGAAGCTGTAGATCCACATGCAGTGTTGGCCCCTTTGGTTGCAGAGCCAAGACACTTGTACCCAGACTCTAAGGGATGTGTGGCTGCACTGGGAGCTGCCACTGGGAAGTGGGAGTACACCCAAGGTAGCTTGACCTGGCTGAACTTACACAAGATGAGTAAAGATGATGAAGCATAGATCACAAAGCATTTCTTAGTGGAAACAGCTTTCCCTTATAAATTTTGTAGGAAACAAGTGAGAAAGATAACACTAAAATACTCATATGTACAACTTGCAGTGTCTCCCAGCTCTTTCAGTATATACAATTGGCTTATTAAAGTTAATGTGCTTAGGATGTGGAAGAATTGAATGTGCTGGTTAAAGCAAACATTTCCTGTTGCATATAAAGAGTTATTTGCTCCTTTCACGTAGGATGGGAGAAATACCAATCTTGAAATTTCTCTTCCGTTATTGATATGGATTTAATTGGGGCATTCCCTGTCCTCTGTCAGGAAGTAGCAGAGTGATGCAGTTGCTGCTTTACTAACACAGAGAGCAACTGGCAGATTAGGTTTGTTCGTTTCCGGAAGAAATGGAGGAGTTCCAGCTGCAGCACTGAGCTGCTGCTCCAAAGGACAGCATCCCTGTCACCTCTCACTGTTCTTATTCTTTAGTTGTTTTAGCTTCCATTGACTTGGTAGATGAAACAAGCTGTCTTTATTTAAATGCCTGTGGCTGATCTGACCCTAAGAACACCATCTGGTATATGGAAAACAAAAGAGACCATCTGTAGAAGCAAGATGAGAATCCTCTTTCATTCCAAAGGTTTAGTGCTGTTGGATTTAGTGAGTTCACAGATGCCAAGGAACTGGTGTTGCTGTTGTGGCAGCTTTTGGTCTTCAATAAAAAGTTTAGGTCTACAAAAATCAAACTTAGGAAGATTTAACAAATAAATTTGTCTTCACTACTCTTCTAGCATATGCTGAATTCTAGTGCACACTGGGCAGAAAATGCTGTGTTTGACCTCCATCTTCTTTCACTGGCAATCCTGTGCCACTTAGCAATGACAAATAGGAGTAGTGGCCTAAGCAAGCCTGGGAGCACACAGCACTTGTTCTCATCTACTGCTGTGTTCAGCCCACGGAGCCCACAGCACACTGAGAGTGAAACCACAGCTCACAGCATGTGGCAAAGCTGACCAGATCGCTGGACTCCGACTGCCTTGTGAACTGAAATGAAACCCCCAGTTTCTCCCAAGCCTTAGTGCTCTGTAGGCAGTTCATGGTGTGTTTGACATACCCATGGACCTGTCCAGGCCTCTGCAGCTGCACGTGACCCCCACACACACATGTGGCCCTGGTGTCACTCCATGCTCCCCACTGCAGGGGCACCACCATGACCCAGGCACATTTCCAGTCTGCAGCAGGACCTACACAGTGAGGGGGTAATGCCACCATTAACACCTCCTCTTTGTGAATGCATCAGGATCCACACATCAGGATGCTGGTGCCAAGATTAACACTCCCAGCTCCCGAGTGCAGCACAATTCACATTCCAGGGTGCATGTGCCAGTTTTAATGCTCTGAGCTCCTAGAGCAGGAGAATTCACATTCCTGGCCCCAGTGCCATGGGTTCCACTCAAGCATGTGCCAGCTATCCCTCATGAACTGTGACAGAGGGAGATAAACCTGCAGACAGATGGTTTTGGTCCTGGTATCTTGCTTGTGGTGTAAAAGTCTCCATCTTGTTTTCCTGCTGCAGGTTATTGGCCACACTCCAAGAAATGAAAATCTCCCCCAGGTTGGCAGCATGGCACCCAGCCCAGCCTCATCAGGAACCCCAGCTTCCTTTCAGGGACCCCCAAGCGTGATGGACACTGAAACAGAGGAATACATGGATTACACTGGCTGTAGCCCTGGGGGTATCTCCTCTGAATCCTCCAATATGGACCGCAGCTGCTCCAGCACTCCAGTGGGCAATGAAAGTACATCAGCAGGTAAGGGAGAAGGGTGTGTGTGAAATGGATCATCAGTTGCCTGCTCTCCTGGGAGATAAACTCATAAAAAGAGGCCAAGGGACAGTTGCACCTTAAAATACACACTGTGCCAACTTCAGTTGTGCCTCACACTAACCCAGCTCTCTCCAGCACCTGAGAGAAGAGGTCCATCAAAAGCTACACCTCGAGCGTCCAGGAACTAGCAGCATACCTTTTTCCTCCCGTGAAGAGAGGTTTTTATCTTCGGTCTTGGAGTTGGGTCTGTTTAATAGCTGATTTAAAANATATATATATATAAAAAAAGAGCTGTGGGCCCCTTCTGTACTTAGCATTTCCTCTGGTATCTTTTTATATTTCCTCAAGCAGCATCCGAAGTCAGGCACTTTCCTGTACTGGTGAAGTACAACAGCAGATATGACATACACAGGGGATAAAACCTATCACCTATCACATCTTCAGAAAGCAACATCTAAAAGCAGCTGACTGAGCTCCCTTCCTCACCAAAACCTCTTGTTCCACTTCGTGCAGTTGCACAGAGCAGACCCCTTTCATCCCCTCTTTTGGGAAGTAAGTTCCTGCCCTGTTTGCCAGGATCACGCAGAGCCGTCTCCCCCTGCCCTGCATTCAGGGTCAGCTTGTCAGGAGTCAGATACCTGGTAGGAATTCTGCCATCATATACTGATGACCAGGGATCTCTCAGCTGTCCTTCCCAGGGTTAAGTGGGATATTCTGCACAGGCTGCCTCAGTTTGCTTTAATTCCATGCACATTTTTGTAGTTTTCTTTCCCACCCCAGATAAAGGCCATCCATCACAGCACAGACATGCTGTAGGAGCACTGCTGGGTCATGGCCCTGGCCCCACAGCATTATGGCACCTGCAGAGGGTTCTGGTGGGGCAGTGGTTCCTGGCACTCTCTTCTGTGTCAGTAGCCGCCCAGGTGCTAGGAAATGCCCCCACTGCTCTCCCGGTAGGGAGCAGCCCCACCCGCCCTGAGCACCCTTACAGCTGTTAATTGAAGCAGGCAGCAACCCTTTAGATGAACAAGGACCAGAATGACCAAATGAATCCAGAGTTCCTGCCTGAAAGCCTGTGTCTCTTCCCCCATACCGTAAAGCCACCTTACCTCCTGCAGACAACTCTCCTCTTCCTGGTGCTGTCAATTCCTCACCTTCTGTTTCTTCTCTGTTGCAGTTCTGTTTCGTACATTTGTGAATGTATTTTCCATTTTCATCATATTGCTTCTGCTCTTGGGTTCTCATTTCAGTTCTTTTGTTTCTTGTTTTGTTGTTTTTTGGTTTTTGGTTTTGTTTTGTTTTATTGTTTTTTCTTTTCTTTTTTTTTCTTTTTTTTCTGCTTTTTTTTCTCTCCACATTCTCCAGGCTGCCTGGTTCCTTCTACTGCTACTGCTGCTGCCGATGATGCAACCCACACTCCACCACAACCTCCACCACCATCTCTGCCTCCATCTTTCTCACAAGCCCTGCTTAGGTCTCCGCTTCCCACCCTCCCCTATCTCTTCTCTCCATCTTGTCTCTCATACTCCTTGCTCAGTGCCACTCTGGGAGCCAGCAGAGGCATTGTCATGCCTGCCGCCAGCACCGCTGGGTTTTCGCCCATCATTGCCACTCCAACTCCAGTAAAAAGTGACGTTCCCTTAGTGCAGGATGCAGCAGGTAACACTTCTTTGCTTTCTCTCCATGTCCTGTGCCCAGCTCTGTCCCCACTCACCCTGCCCACGTTTTTTTCTCTGCACCTTTGGGTTGGTAGAGCAGCAAAGGTCACTCTGTGCCTTATCTAATACTGTCCAAGGGCCTGTCCATGCCTGCTCCCCTTCCTTGTTGACACAGTAACCACAGCCAAGGGGAAACAAACCACACCAAATCATTCTCACACATTTGGATGGATACCTGAGAGCAGTTGCCACCAATTCCTAACTATGAGAAAAACCTAACAAAATCCACAGTTAAAATGCATTTTCAGTGTCTTGGTAACCTCAAAGTAGCCACAGAGCAAACTTTTGCTTATGTGGCATTAATGGGACTTGGGCTTCTTGGTTAGATCTTCCAGGCCACCCAAGACAGTGCCTGCCATAGTGTGCTGCACACATCTCAGCAGGTGAATGTCTGATAAGGTAGCCAGGTTCTGTGTTTCAATTGATCTTGAAAACTTCATATGAAGCCACAAAGTTCAGGGGTGCCTTCCCAGGATGAGGAATGAAGTACAGGCAGTGTCACGTGATGACATCATCAGACAGGTCAGGCTATTTCTCACACTTGTTATTTATATCTGCTCTAATCAGCTGCAGAAAATACAGATAGATTTCAGTTTTAAGCTGCCATGATTCCCATGTGTGACTAAGATCACAGATGTCTCAGGCTGGGGATTCTCATTCCATCTGGGAATGGTTTTTAGGGTGCGTCTCATTTTTGGCTTCCTGTCCCAACTCCTAGCTCTTTTCTAGTTAATTAAGGACATCTTTGTGCTTAAAGTTCACACTTACGAGGCTTCTGGAAGCCTACAAATGTCCCATTCATTCTTCCTGCTAGTTTTGGTAATATCCAAGGTCAATGGTTGAGAGTATGGCTGGAGGACCAACTTCACAGGTTCCCAACTCCAGTTCATAGTTTTTTTCTCAAGGGACTTGGCAGGAGAAGGATCCTTGCCTTGTCCAGAGGACTGTGTGCCAATTAACAGAATTCATAAGAAATTCTATCTTTGCTTCCTTTTTAACTGAATTGCATGCAGCCTGAAACATTTTAACTGTGTGCTGTGCTTCCTCTAATCAAATATTTTTAAGTGTCTTTTGTTTTTAGCTTGGTATAGTTTGGTGAATGCTGACATTATTAGTGGTTAAAGAAATAAGCTTATGGAAAACACTTGCCATTGAGATTTGGTGGGATCACATCCATTGAGGCTTGTAATCTTCCACGGGGTGCAGGGACTGAAGATTGGCGAAGGAGGAGAGTGCACCAAGGTGTCATCTCTCTTCATTATGCCTTTGCTCCAAAACCTTGCCTATATGAGAAAACAGAACTGGTTTTCAACTAAAGTTTTAGATACATCTGTTTGAACTACTTGAAAAGCTGTGTAAATATGGAGTTTTAAACAGGTAAAATTTAAATTCTACTTATTTCCCATCCAGAGTCTTTTCCCTGAGATGGGTTATCCCATATTCCCATCTGAAGACAGACAATATGAGCATTAATTAATTAATGCTAAGAGACTTGATGGTTTGGCTGTAATTTTATTAAAAGGAGTTAATCTGGACAGCAGCAACTTGTCCAGGCACCACTGCACTTACATGAGTTGGCTGGGAGTGAAGAATGGGATTTTATAATACCAGATGTTTAGGGGGGAAGCAGAGAGTAAATTGGTCACAGATTCTGTAGTTAAGAGCCTGCCAATTTCAAATCTCCAGTGACAGAAAGTTATTCTTTCACTGGTAGCTGGGTAAATCAGCCTTAGCGTGCAGTTTCCACCATGTCACTCATGTCACTTGCCATGGATGGCCTAAGCTGGTGTCCCAAGTCTGAGCACAAGAGCCATTAACAAATGGTGTAGAAAAACCTTTTGTTCTTTACTTATCCCACAAACTGTACGGCCCAGCCATGTGGGAGAGGAGGTTCCTGCCACCACTCCCATTGGCTTGTGTTTCCTTCAGTGGTCGCCACCTTCTCTTGAAGGGTTGTCACTGAGGGGTCATCACCTGTAGTACCTGTGCACCTGCCAGAAAAGGAGTCATTCTGCACCAGTCAAACAGATGACTAACCCTTCAGCCTCCCAGAAAAGGATGCAAACTGCTCTGGGTTCTCAGGCCGCAGGCACTGTGTGTCACAAATTTGCCTCTTTTAAGAAGATGGCAGTTTCAGCAGGAAGAGAGTCAAAAAAAAAAGTATGTGTTAGTTGCAAGCTGTAATTTCTAATTACACTCACAGTTCTGCACCTGGTGAGAAATTCTTGCTTCCAACCTTGTCTGTGCTGCATGTTGATATTGGAGATTGTGGTTTGATTCTGGAAACAGCAAGCAAGAGGAAAAAAAGTTAATAGATCCATTGAGGTCGAGTCCTTGGTGTCAGTGTGATCCTTGGGGACATGAGCACTAGCCACTTATGCTGGCCCTGTGAATCAAGTGGAAGATAGATGAGGGATCTTTATTTATGCTTGGGGCATCATGAAATCTTTGAGACCCAAGGGAATGCTGCAGAACTGGCATTTTCTCTCAGAGTCCACTGGCTAGTGATGATGAGAATTAGCCCCATTGAACATCTGCCTGTCTGTATTTCTAAGTGCACTCATTGTAATATGTAGGCTCATTACAGTGAGGGATGTTGCAGTCTCCTGGCCAAAGTCCATCCTGTTTCTATAAATTCCATCCCCCTCGCCCCCGCCACCTCCCGTTGCAGTTTTAATCACGCATGGGATCTTCCTTCACTTCCTGCCTGTCCTTGGCAATTGTAGTGTATTGCCTGGATAGGGGAAAACAGTGCACAGGTACTAGCTTTTAGCCCACTGCAACCCTTTTTACCACCCCAGTGAGCTACAATAACACACCTCAGTCCTTGAACTGGAACAAGCCAGCTCCTCCCTGTAAAGTGTGATTTGAGGAAAACGGGACTAGAGATTAGTTAGGCAGCAAGAGAAACTGTGAAAGTACCAAACCAGAGAAGCAACAGTTAACATTTGTACAAGATCAGGTTTGCAGAGCAGCAATCAGAGATGAGGCAGGATAATGCTGAAAATTGAGGAAGTGATGACCAGCAGGCACCAGCTAGCCCAGGATCCTGGAGTTGAGGCTCACTGGGAGCTCGAGGGACGAGCTGCGGGGTGGGAATCCTCACAGCACTGGGTCTTGGCAGATGTGGAGCTGGCCAGGATGGCTGGGAGATGGAGAGACCTGGCTGTCAGCAACACTGCTCTGCGCTTTCTCTCCTCAGGGAACACCATCACTATGCCAACTGCCTCGGGGGCCAAAAAACGTTTCTGGATCATTGAGGACATGTCCCCATTTGGCAAGCGCCGCAAGACCGCGTCCTCACGCAAGATGCTGGATGAAGGGATGATGCTGGAGGGATTTCGGCGCTATGACCTCTACGAGGACTGCAAGGACTCCAGCTGCCAGTTCTCTCTCAAGGTTACCCACTACCACTGCACACGGGAGAACTGCGGCTACAAGTTCTGTGGCCGTACCCACATGTATAAGCACGCCCAGCACCACGACCGTGTTGACAACCTAGTATTGGATGATTTCAAACGCTTCAAGTCTTCACTGAGTTGTAACTTCCCAGACTGTCAGTTCTCTGGCAATAGCACACACTTCCACTGTCTGCGCTGCGGCTTCCGCTGCACTGACAGCACCAAGGTGACAGCCCACCGCAAGCACCACGGCAAGCAGGACGTCATCAGCGCCGCCGGCTTCTGCCAGTTCAGCTCGAGCGTGGACTGCGAGGTGCCTGACTGCAAGTACAAACTCAAATGCTCCCACTTCCACTGCACCTACCCCGGCTGCAAGCACACAGTGGTGGGGATGTCCCAGATGGACTCACACAAGCGCAAACACGAGAAGCAGGAGCGAGGGGAGCTGCCTGCCATCTCTCCTGGCCCCGAGGGCCTTGCCCACTCCACTCTTGAGTATGATATCCAGAACTCTTCCATCAACCTGGACAGTTCCCTCAACCTCAGCACTGACAACAACAGCTCCCTCTTCTTCCTGCAGAACGCAGCTGGTGTGGGCCTCAATGACTCCCTGGACCTCAGCAAGAAGCAGACAGAAGGCACCGAGGGCCCCTCCCCAAGCAGAGCCGGGGCCGCGCTACAGGAGAGGAGCACAGGGGCACCTGGCTCTGGTGATGTGGAGGACGAGGATGACTCTTCCCAAGAGGATGAAGAGGACGATGAGGAGGAGATGAATGAAGAAGAGGAGGATGATGAAGAGGAGGATGACGATGATGATGATGAGGAGGATGAGGAGGAGGAAGACCTGAACACAGATTCTGAAGAATCGCTGCCAGACCCTGAAGGCCTGGCCACTAAAGAAGATGGAGAACCAGAGGAGGGTGCTTCTTCCACAGACCATGGTGATGCTTCCAGGCCACAGGGCGAGCCAGCCCTCACTCCAGCCCCAGCTCCTGCCCCTGCTCCAGCTACGGCTGCTGCCTCAGCCTCCACCGTTGCTCCAGCAGCGTCTCCTTAATCCTAGAGACAACAACGGCAGTGGTTTGGTTTTGCTCTTACACAGAATTATTAAGAGGACCCCGTATGAGGCGAGAACAAAGATGGGGATGGCAAATGAAAAACGAACTCTGTGCCACAAATGAGAGAGAGGAAGGAAGGAAACCCCTGCTCCTCCCCAGGCCCCGTAAGAGATCCGTTCGCAGCAGGACTGGTGCTGCATCACTCCATTCTACAGATCCCGGAACAGGGGGTGGGATGCAGGAAAAAAATACCCTTTATATGGACATGAACCCTGAGGGTACCTGCTGCTTCTCCTTGCTCCCTGCATGGTGCGTGTGGCCTGTGCCCATCTGGGGACCCTTTTTTATGGGTGGGGGTCTATCCCCCCAGTTTTCTCTCTGGGTTTTATTTTTCCATGTTTTCAGTTGTACAATAATAATAATAATCTCCACATCTTGGAGGGGGGTGGGTGGGAACCAGAGGTAATGAATTTTAGAAATATATATTTGTGTGTGTGTCTCTCTCTCTATAATGTACACACACACACACATATATAAAATTAAAGGAATTAGTGCACAAAGACAAGTAGCTCAGCTTTTGCCAGTGGGAAGGAGGGGGTGAGGAGTGTGCTCTCTCTCTCCACCCTTCCCCCTTCTTTCTCCAGCATTAAATGGCATCAGACAGCCAGGGTGGGAGTGGGTATTTATTGTCACATAAATGAGGATGCATTAATGAATGAGCAGGGGTGGGAATGGGATACTCCTCTGTTCTTCCAGATCCTTTTTACTGTTAATGATAATAATTTTGAATGCTATTTATATTGTAAAACTTTCTCAGTCTACACTTTCTCTGTTGGACACCTCTCCTCATCCCTGCTGTTCTGACTGTAGGGATTTAGTTGAAGTAACCTGGGAAGAACACAGCAGGCAGTTTAACGGGTCTGTCACACTGGAGGACTGGCCATCCATTACCATCTCATCCCAACCCCTAGGTGCTTCCTCTCTGCTGAGGGTGAGGCGTTTTTGTGGTGCTTCAGTATCCCCATCTCAGGAGGCTTTGAGCTGCCCCTGCCCCATGGTGCAGCACAGGGAGCACCAAGCTCACACAGGAGTGTCCTGGGCACTAAAGCAGCCTTGAGAAGGGCCCTGCTCTGCCCCGGGCAGTCACACCAGGACAGGTCCCAGTCCCCAGGCCCTGCTCCCCACAGCAGTCTGTGATGGACACGGATCTCAGGTGACTCTGGCCCTGCTGCCCAGCAAGGAGAAGGCAGGACCCGCACTGAGCCCACGCTGGGGTGTCCTGCTCAGCTCTGGGGTGGGGAGGGGACAGCCCTGTTCTGCAGCAGGACCTACTGCCTAGTCCTGGGTTTTGCAGTTACAGACCCTGCTGCACCCCAGAGCCCAGAGGCCCCAGAGCTGGGAAGGTGCCACGAAGAATTGCTGCAGGTCTAGGCCATCCTGACACATTTTGACAAGTTGGGCTGAGGGCTTGGGCACTGCATAAGCAAATGGACCCACACTGTGTTGAGATCTGCCACCTCCAGCAGCTTGGGTTTTCCCCTGGTTCCAAGTTCTTCCCTGCTCTCTTTTCCTGGCCTGGTCTGGGAACACACACTACAGGACACTGTCCTGGACTCTGGCAGGTGAGACAGTAGCTGTTTGACCCCAAATCCTTGCCTGAGCCTGAAAGGGCTTGTCTACACACACCAGGGCACCAGAAGGACTAGTATGAATTAATTCTGATAGTTATTTTGGTGCCACTTGTAATACCAGATTAGTCTGAGCTTTGTCCTTTTTTTAAAAAAAAAATTATTTTTTTCTAATACCATGCAGGCCCCCTCTTCCCTCCTCAGGTCCATGAATGCTTTAGCTCTAAGGGATCCCCAGGATTTGTTTTCACCCTGAACAGATAAAGGCCTCAAAAAGTTTAGGTTGCCTTTTTTTTTTTTTTTTAGCTATTTCCCTAAGGAACTGGTGCAGATCAGGTCTGATTTATAAACAAGCAGCTCAGCTGTGTAAATGCGGGGACAGAATGTTCAGCTAATGTTTCAAAAGGAAAGGAAAAAAAAAAAGTTGTACAGTATTTTTCCTGTAAAGGTTATTACTATATATAGAACAAAAGAGAAACTACCAATACCAAGAGGTGGAGGGGGAGGTGTCACCTGCCGTCTGGATAGCCCTTACATATGGTTAATTGTGTGCAATTTTTTTTCTCCTTTTTTTTTTTCTCTTTTTTTTCCCTTTATTTTTTTTCCTCTCTTTCAATGTAGTGTATGTTTGTAGGGGTGGCAGGGGAGGCGGGGGCCTTAAAGCTGTGGTTTGAGGCTGACTTCACACTCCCAGCACTGACCGGACCTGCATGATTCCGAACTCTAACTTGAATTTTGTAGAGATGAAACAAATGAAAACAAATGAAATATTATTACTAGTTTGTAGTTAATTTAATTCTTTGGAGTTCTTTTCCTCTATCAGCTATTTGTGTGGCTTTTATTTTTATAGGGTTTTTTTGTTTGTTTGTTTGTTTTTGTTTTGTTTGGTATATCCCTTGCCCTCAGCTGTGTGTTCCCTAGCACAACCCCATTCTTGAATAGAGTGAAGCTCTCATTTCTGGGGCAGAGTGATGGAATGATGCCCTGGAATGTCTCAAAATGAGATGGGGCAAAAAGATCTTTACTAGCATTTGCTGTAGGTTCTATACTTGTACATTTTCCTCGTGTTCAGCTACTTAGATAGTTTGGTGATGGGCTCCAGGAGGAATCCTTAGATTAACACAAGCCACGTCTTGCAAAGCAGCTGTGATTATTTTGTACCGCCAGAATCAACAGGATCTCTGTCAGTGACTGTGGGAGCAGGACCAAGCCCTCCTGGGAGCGTGTCCTGCCCGGGCACACGGAGCTGGTGCCACGGGCGACCGGAGGGCTCCCTTGGGCCCCTTGTGTCCCCGCAGGATAGACAGGTCGTGTCCTTGGGAGCTGGGAGCCTGCACTGTGACACAGCGTTTTACCTCTCCCCTGTCATATCTCACCAGACTCCACGGCCTGAGTCACTGCACAGCAGTGGGGAAAGCAGAAGTGTGTGGAGGAAGGGGTGAGAGCTGTCCGGTGGCTGTGCCCGTGCTGGAGGGGACGCCCCATCCCAGGCCTGCAGCAGGACCGGCCTGGCTGGGGCCCGGTGTCGCTCCTCCCGTGTGGCCGAGTGTGCCAGAAGGGCCCATGTTTATCTATGCACACCATTTTCTTCCCCCCAGGCACCCTACTTCTCCCCAACATCTCAGCCCTTCTCCCAAACTTCTCTTACCTCTTCTCCAGGAGCTGGCACAGGGAATGAGAGTTCTTTCCCATGGCCACTGCTAAAGGTGACCCTGAGCAGGGCCTGACCCCCACAGGGGCCCTGGCAGGACAGTGGCCCTGGCCGGCCTGACCCCATCCTTCTCCCAGTCCTGTTCTGTAACTCTCACACTGTCTCTGTTCGCAACAACAACAAAAGAAAGTTGAACCTAACTTTTTATTCTGCCATGTTCAGGCTTTAATTCAGCAAAACCCTTAAGCAGATGACTCTGAGTGGGCCCAGGTTTAAGCCCGAGCTTAAGTGCTTTTCTGAACAAGGGCCTCAACAGCCCAAAGACCCCATCAGAGCAGGTGGTTTGTCATTCCATGGGACTGTCTAAAGAATGACCAGAGAAAGAGAGGGAGATTCAACTGGCTCTATAAGAGGAGGGGAAAGAGGAGAGAGGAAATGGAACTATTTTGTCCAAAACAAGATAAAAACCAAACAAAATAAACCTTGAGATGGACCCTCCTGATTCTGCTACCATTCACTGCTGAAGAGCAAAAAAATTAAATAAAAACTATTGACTAGATTGTTCATTCTAGCCACAAACTCAACTGGATTAAAGTCTGCGTGGAAGGAATTTTGTAAAGAAAAAAAATTTCAAAAAAAAATTTCCAATGTAGCAAAAAAACCCCCCCAACTTTAAAAAACAAAAATAAAAAAAAAGACAATGAGGGAGGATTCTAGCCTTTTGTAATATCCATATTGCACACTAGGACTATAAGCCATTGCTAGCTCATTTTGAATTTTAAATGTGTAATTTTATTTTGTTTTGTTGTTGTTTTTTTTCTTTCCATGGGGGAAGGGGGGAAATAAATGCTTGAACCACCAATGCTCTTTTTAATGTTTTATAAATATGTATGTGTATATATATAAATACAAAAATAATATGTATGCACATATATATGTGTGTGTGTATATATCTATATGTATATACATATATATAGATATATAGATATATATATAGGTTTTGAGACAAAAATGCAGAAAGTTAAAAAAAACACCCTAAACAGGATGGTGTGCTCTGATTTACTTGAATCTGGTCTCTTCAGCACCTGCATTATTAAGAACTGAATATTTTTCCACTTGAATTTAGTGCTATTAGAAATTTAATATATGTGTTTTATTTATTTGATTTTTTTTTTTTTTTTTTGCCTGACTGATGGACGGTTTGACATTTTCACTCAATAAAAACTGGAAAAAAAACCCCAAAGTTTTAAGTGATCAAGTCGTGTTCTTGCTTGAGGAGGTGATTTATGTTTGTAAGGGTTTGGAGCAGGTGGGGTGTTTGGAAACATCACCAGTGCCCCAGCAGCCATGAAACAGTCAATGCTGCAGCTCCAGTTCTCCGGTGGGCGGTGGAGTAGGAAGGGAATTCTCTCTGTGTTAAGGTTTCCCAGCAGCCCTGAGGTTTTATCTGAGTTGCCATCCAGGGCCCTTCACAGACATCATGAGAGCATGAGCTCATGCGCAGAGTTCCGCAGCTTGCTAAATGGGATGTGGAATTAGAGATGTGACTGTTCATATTTTGACTTTTCCCTTCCTGCTTTGCTCCAAGCTCTGGGTGCTGGACTGGGATCTGTGGTGGAACTGTCCTTGCTGTAACCCAAAGCCTTATGGTAACAGTCAAAGCTCCAAATCAACACATTTGACTGTCACTCAAAGAAGAGATGAGCAAGAATGAAATGTCCTGTCTGCATGGAAGGGGTGAGGAGTAGAAAATCTACTCATCCCCACTAAAATGCTGAAATCCACATACTTTTGACAGAACTTAGCAAGAACACAAAGCTGCATGCCAGGCATCCAGCATCCAAGAGGCAGCATTCCTACCTGGCTGCTCTGCAGCTTTTTCCAGCTGCAGAAACCAGTGGCAAAGTCCAGTGACTGCCATCAGGGATGAGGCTGTCCAGGCAGGAGGGTGTCCTGACAGCCCCACTGAGAGCACAGTGCCTTGGGACAGCTACTCCAGCAGCCAGGAGGGCTGACTGTAAAGCAACAGTAAATTGGCTAAAAAACTGCACACTCCATACAGCCAGTTCCCCCTCTCTCCTAGCCAGGACTTGTTCCAGACCTGGGCACTTCCACACTGGAGGTGGTTCTCTCACAGGCTCCACCACCAGCATTCCTGCAGAGTGGGACAGGCAGTAGATGCCGTTTTTTATGAGGAAGCAAGCAAGTTACTTTGGGGGGAAAAAGAAGGAATCAAGTGCATGTTCACAGCAGTTCATGTGCTCTAAAGCTGTACCTGCCAGTCCCAACATGGCCCTGAGTACTCCCCCTCTGTGGCAGGTCATTGCTCCCATTCCCAGTCCCAGACATTACTGTGCACAAGAGCTGCCTCTGGGGGACCCTCCACCCTGCCCAAAGTTGTCCTGTCACGAGTGAGGCCACAGCTCTGCCCACGGACAGCACAGATCCAGCTGCCCTCCTGGCTGGGCTGCAGTGCCCTGGAAGTGCAACTGCTTCTGCACCAGCAGCAGGGATTTGCATGTCTGTGCCCCCATTCCTGCTCAGCACTGCCCTGGGAGGAACCACTGCATGGTGCCTGTCCTGCTGAAGTGCTGTTGGCTGTGTAGAGCCAAGAAATGTCAAACGTTCTTGTTTTACCCAGAGAACACCCTTCCCACGTGGCTCTCCCCCAACCACATGGAAGCAGCTGAGTCTTTGTGCCTCTCCAGCAAAGCAGCGCCTGCCAAGCCTGATGCATTGGCAGCAGCTGCCTCCTTATTAGCAGAGAGGATTAGACTCCTCTCTCTTTCAAAGCCCCCTCGTTGCTCTGCTGCAGCCCTCAGCCATCCTGTTTTCAGATGTCATTATCTGAACATGCTCCTAATCCAACCTTGGAGCCCAGAAGTTTGTTCTCGCTGGAGCTCTGCCCACAGCACATGGAATATTTAAATAGCTGTGTTTCCAGGTGGGGACAGGGGACATGAACAACACAATTCATTGCTGGAAAGCTTTTGCTGGAACTTGCCTTTTCTCAGTGGGACTCTGACTGGACTTCATAAAAGAATAACTAATTTGTGGGAGAAGATGCAAGTTCAACAAATCAAAGTCTCACTACTGCATTCATTCCAAGCCCTTGCAGGTGGTGACCCTGCAGTCGTGCACCCACAACCTGCACTCACAGCCTGCACCCACTTCGCCTGCTCTTGGTGAGCCCTGGGAAGCAGCAGACGCCAGGCAAGGTCGCTTGTTCTGATGTCAAGACAAAAACTGGGCAGTTGCTGCTGCTGTTGTACTTTGTTACTTCAGGTGTAACTATTGCCTTGGAGTCCTCTGTGGCCGACACTGTCACATGGAAATCAAACACTCAGGCTCTAGCCCTTGCCTTTTGGGTCTCTGCTGTCTTGAACCGATTCCACCAGTACCTGAAAGCTGACAAAACCTACAATTCCTACCTACAATAAACAATTCCTACCAAATGGGTGAGGGCAAAGAGGGAAAAAAGGCACTGAGCCTTTGTAGGTACAGGAGGTGCTGGAAGGGATGACATGTTTATGCCAGCCCTGGGACAAGAAGTGGGCTCACTGGAGTCCCTCAGACACTTCTTCCCTCACAAGGGTCAGGCATTGCTCAGGAGATGGAAACAAGGTCCATCCTGAAGCAGATCCCTTCATCTTCCCAGGGCAAAGTAGGGTGTCCTGGCCCCAGTCCTGCTCTTGCTATGAAGTGCCCCAGGCCCATCCTAGCTGAGGAAGGGTGGCCAACAGAGGCAGCTTCCCTTCTTCCTTTTGCTTTTTTTTGGCAGGAAAACTCTTAAACAAACAAATGAAGAAACACTGAGGATTTAAGTAAACAGCTGAAGATTTATCTGACAGGCAGACAGAGCTGTTCCCTGCCCCCTTCCCTCCCTTCCCACAGGGCAGTGGCAACCAGCAGCCCCTGCCTCGAGCCCCCATTGTTGCCAGCAGCCCCATGGACCCTCCCTGGGATCCCAGGACACAGCCAAGCTCTGCCAAAATGCCAGAGCTCTGGAACTGCCACACTCAACTGGACACAACTGAAACACTTGGTCTGTGGCCAAAGCCAGTCAGACAGCCCTTGGAGGGAAGCAAGTGCCTTCATTCCGTGGCCAGGCGCTGTCCCTGCGAGTCACGCCTTGGCAAGAGCCAGTTGTGCCCACAAGACAGCAGGGGTCTAGCTCTGGCCTGTGGCTGGAGGCACCGAATCTCCCTGCTGTGCCCAGGCCACTTACACAGCCTCTGTGCAGAGGATCTCCCAGGGCTGGCACGGCTGCAGCCCCTCCACATCCCCTCCACACAGCACAAGGGGGACACTGACTGCCAGGGCCATCCACCACACTTCCCCCTTTTCCCACTATTTTGCACAGATTAGCAGGTTCTGCCTGCAGTTTTTAGAGTTGGGGGGGAAAAGGAAGCAAGAAAGAGATGCAGTAGTGGGATATTCCAATTCCAGGCTGCACCAGGCTTGTTCTGGCAAACAGAAGAGCCTGTGAAGCAAGAGGAAGCCCCAAACTCCATCTAACACCCAAAACCTGCTGCTGCTGCCATGGAAGTGTTGATATTACTGCAAAAAAGCAGGCAGGTAAGCAGGCAAACAGGCATTAACACCCCATCCTTGGTGCGTCCACAAAGTTGAAACTGCTTAAGTAAAGCAAATTGCTCAAAGATGGAAGAATGTCCACCGCAGAATTTGCTCTGTTTTAATTAAATCAGTTAAAGAAATTAATTTTAGACAGGTGTTACTCTGGCTGCACACACACAAAACCTCAGTAGTAGCTGTTGAAGCAGAGGTACAAAGTTGGAAGCAGCCTGTGAAGTGTTGGAAAGGAAAGAGCCTGAGGAGATAGAAATGACAGAAGGTGAAGGGTGGGCATGAGTAGGACGCTGCACGAACAGCCTGGCCGAGCAAAGGGACCGAGACATGGGCAAGCAGCCTGGCAAAGTGACAGGCAGAGAAAGGAAAATAGGCAACAAACAAGCCAGTTGTACTTCTCGATCCTCTGAATCAGCCCTACCCGGCCAATCACCTTCTCACACAGGAGACACAGTCCCAAAGAAAAGCAAGTATTTTACCTAAACCAGAAAAAAATAGTGTCACCCTCCAGCCTGTTCTTGCAGCCAGCATCATGAAATATCTCTCATTATTTGCACAAACACAGAAGAAACAAAATAAAATCCTGAAGGATGAATTCCTTCAGCAGATGCAGAAAAGGAGGCCTTGGTACAAAAACAGGGTGTTGTTCTAGGAGGCTCCATACTGTAAGTAATCCCTGAGCAGTCCTTGCAAAGCATTTGGGGAGATTTTTAGCCTGAAAACACTTTACAGAAATAAATTGTAATTGAGTTTTAATAATCTTCCCCTTTTCAGAAAGGGCCTGACAGATGCTGCCTAGTGCTCACTTCTGCCCTATTTCAAATATTTTTACCTTATTTGGATGAAATATATTATTTTTCTAAAGAAAGGAGGTTGGGTTTTGGTTTTTTTTTTTTTTTTTTTTTTTCCTAAGAGATGGTTTTCCCTTCGTCCAGCTGGTGCCTTTATTAGGTTAGTACTTGCTCCCTTTTGGGGATGGGATTGTTTTTTTCCCTGATCTGGGACAGACCATGCCAGCCCCTCAGTCTAACAGTGTGCAACTTGTACTGCACAGCAAGTAGAGAAGTCAGGCCCTGATCTCCATCTTCCCTCTTGCCTGATACCCCAAAACTCACCTCACCCTAAGTACATTTCCATTTTTTTGTATTCTTTTTAAGAGCATAAGTAGTGGTGAGAGCCACCCTTTCACCAACATAATACATGGACACAGCTCCAAAGGTGCCTATCCTGAGGAAGCAGCATCATAAGACAATAAAAGGGAAAATGAAGAAAGCTGGAAGCTCTCTCCTGTACCCCTAGGTAAATAATTTCCCTTGTTTCACCTCCCAGCACCCCTTTATTTATGTTTCCAATCCCTGGAGATCAAGCCTTTCTTTTGCTTTGCACTTGCACAGCACCCAATGGTATGAGAGGGCTGGAACACATAGCTCAGGCTCATCATCATTTTTTGGTGGGCAGGGTCACCACCACAAACAATTTGTGCTCAACACAAAACACCACCACACAGAAAGGACCTTCCAAAGCTTCCTGTGTCAAAGCCCTTGCCAAACATTTAGTTCTCCACTGCCTGTTGCTGAGTGTTTAATCAACCATGGAGACCTTGACTTTAGGAAAACAGGTTTGCAACAAAATGCTGCTCTGGACCTGCTGCCTGAACCTTTGTTTTGCCCAAGCATGGCACTGCCCCAGCACAGAAAAAGCAAGGAGCCTCTGTTCCTGCAGCAGGTACTGCAAATGCCAGCAATGGGGTAGACACCACCTGCGCTTTTCCACAGTCCCACATACACCACAATTCTTTCCACCAGCAGCACGGTCCAAGATGGACCTTCTGGCAACCCTTCCTCCCCTCTACTGAAGACTAAATTAAGAGAGAACAGTTATAAAAGAGTACTCACTTGCCAGAAGAATCCGAGTTGCAGCAAGGAAAGGGCAGATCCAAGTGTGTGTCTCGGGGCAGGCTGAGGGGCTGGGCAGCTCCTCACTCACACCTGCACAGCCCAGCCTCAGGGCCAGCGGCCACAGCTGCGTGGCAGCCAGAACAGGGCTGGAGCTCTCGCTCCAGGGCACGCAGCTGGGGGCTGGGGGTTGTACAAGCTGCAGGACCTTGCACAACATTTGGTTCCCAAAGGTGGCTTTCTCAGCAACTTGTCTGTGTCACAGCTCTGTATCTATCAGCCAATACTTTTTACATCGTGTGTGAAATCCAAGGAACATTTACAAGTAAAATACTTTGCAAAGTCATCCTCTTCCTTCTGATCCCAAACACTGTTTGGTTATGCCACCAACACACAAAAGACAATAAAAATAAGATTCTTCCTGCTTTTGACAATGATGCACATAGAACCAATTTGGCACATCTGAGGGTAAGGAAGGTTGAAGGGAGACCAGGAGACATCTCTCTTAACCGTTTCCCCCTTCTAAGTAGCCCACGTTTCTCTTGCAGCTATTGAAAAGGGAGTTTTTATATTCTCAAATTACTGGGAAGTACCAGTCTGATATTGTTTCCTCTAGGAGAAAGCACAGGGTTACAGGCATTCACTGAAATGTGTCCAGATGACAGTGTCCAGAGAAAGCTCCCTTCACCTGTTTTAAGGACCTATAGAAACCATGTCAGGAACCCACTGAACTCAACTCTCTGGTGTGTTATTCTTCTTCCTCTGTAAAATAGAGTAAAAATAGAGTACACAGTAAAACAGCACTTGAATAAGCCAGGTAGTAGGAAACTGCTGCTGCTGTCTCATTCTGCAGATAAAAGGTTCTCTACCTGGTCATATTTCAGTTAATAGGATGTCACTGTCAGTGCCAGCAGGCCAGTGAGGTAAGCATTTCACAGGACAGCTGAGCTAAGAAGTTTGTTTCTAGTAAAAAAAGAAGAAAAAAATTACAAGTTAGTAGTCAGGCTACGAGGACCAAAATCCTCTTCCTACAACTGTTGCTATGCTGGAAAGAGAAGGAACACGACACAGAGGAACAGAACTTGTGATTCATGACTGTACCTGCTGGTTTGGAGGTCTGGCTTCTTCCAAATTCTCTGCTGGTGGGTTGGATCTCTTCAACAAAATACACAAACACCCCATGAACAGCCAGAGGCAGAGAGCTACATGTTTTGAGCAATAACGGCCTTGATGGGGTTTTCTGGGATTCATCAGGTCAGAGAAAGGAAAAGCTTTAGAACTGGTATAATATACAGAAAACCTACAGAACTGGTAAGGTAGTAGTAAGAGAGGAAAACTAATGGACAGAAAAGTGCCATTAAAGAAAACTGCCTTTTACTCTGCACCAGAAATCCTGAGGTAAACGAATTGAACACTGGCAACATGGAAGAAACGGGGGGAAAAATGAACCCGCAGGGATGCTTGTACTATAAACCCTGTAAGTCACTCTGCAAGACACATACCTCAGCAACATATTTTCCACATTTCACCAACTGCTGTTGTCCAGGCACTTTCTATTTTCAAAACCTTCATGTATATAAAATGTATACAGGCAGGACAATACTTTTTCATCACATCCCTGTGTTGTTGTGTTTTCTTTTCACAAGGATTCTTGGCTTGGAGAAATGAAAAGTGTCCTCTCTTAAGAGAAGCCTTTCCTTTTAAACACTTTCAAATTCGCCCTGTTTTAGCTAAACGTGACGTTCTTTGTGAACGTTAAACAGTGGAGAGAGAGACTGAGAAGGAGAGAGAGACACACACACTCACTCACTCACTCCTGGGGAAGATATTCGTCCATTTAAGGCATGAGAAATCATCACATTCAGCAGCAGGTCTAAATACAGTAATATGAAGGTCCCTTTCGCTCCCCCAAGCAGGAAAATGTCACTGTGTACCAGACACCCAAATACTTGGGAATCAAGTAAATCCCTCATTTTCCAGAAGGGAGCCAAATCCTTCTGTTGAACAATGGTGGAACTGTAGTAGCTACAATTTACTTGCTGCACACCACCTCCTCAGTGGCTTCTGGACTGGGATGGCAGGGTTAGACCAGTCATGGGATCCAGCACAGCGTTCCCTCCTGGAGATAACACTGAGGGACCATGGGATATCTCACAGGCTCCCTTCAGCACCTCCTGCTGCTGGTGGAAGGAGCAGGACGCAACATTATTCCACACGCTGCAGAGCCTCCTGCTGGGAGCAGAGGCACAGGATAACTGCACTGCACTCACCGGGGGTACATCCATCCCAACCTCTGCACCATCGGAGACAACACAGCATCACCACGCTCCTGGAGCTACTTGTAGTGTACCTTACACTGCACTTACACCACTGCCTCCTGCTGATATTGCCAAGGACTGGAGCAGTCAGAAAACCAACCACAAATGTCCTTCGGAAAACATTTTAAAAGGACCAGATTTCTGTAATCATCCCTTTCCCCTCCCTTGACCACCCTACATGCATATTTCTCCCCAAAATAAGAGCCACAGTAAACCAGTAATAGCCTGGTGTTAAATAGTGGTAACTCATATTTATTACAAGTATATACAATCATATTTTATATTTGAAATCTATACATGATCACAAAGGCGAGCACACTTGCTTGGTGAGGACAGTGAGACTCATCAGACACCACCATTTTACCAGCTGTGAACACAATGTTGCAAATGAGAGGTTTAAAATTCACTGGTTTGTGTACAGCCCAATGGGGCAAAAAAAAGGCTGGACTGGGCAAGAAGAGTCAGTGGTTAAACCTCAGAGCTGGAGCTGTTCCCTCTGCTAGAGAGACTACTTTGCTGAAGCAGGTGCCTGTCACTGCAGAAGTACCATTTACGATCATTTTTCTTCTCATTTAGGGAGAAAAAAGGGCTAAAAACCATTGCAAATATTCAGAATTAACCAACTATTTCAGCATCTGATTTGACCCCATTCGTTCATTCATTCATTCCGGGCAGCTATAAATAAAATATAAGATGTCAAAAACTAGTGTGAGCTCCTTGTCTTTGGAGGAGGAAGGGTAATAAGTGGGATAAGTGGAATCAGCTTCTTCTAAAGCCTTTACTGGGGAGCAATCATCAACAAAGCCACCTGTTCTCTTGGATTTTACTGTGGCCATGACACCTGGACTTGGTCCCTACCAACAGGCCACTCTGATGAACGTAAGCATGTGGGGTGGAAATAGCATTCTTTGGACCCCACAGAAATTTAGTGTTTTTACATGCTAGGTAGTTTCAGGAATTTGAGGCTTGGCATAAGGTTTCGAAGAGCCAAGACTGAGATCTGGTGAGGAATTTGAGGTTAAAATGTTCCTTTTTTTTTTTTT